>CM051030.1:74640792-75198292 GCA_027627225.1 Congeria kusceri
ACAGTAGTAGTAGTAGTAGTAGCAGTAGTAGTAGTAGTAGTAGTAGTAGTAGTAGTAGTAGTAGGAGGAGGAGGAGGAGGAGAAGGAGGAGGAGTAGTATGTCTTCTGACTCGATGTTTTGTGAAGTTTATTTATACACTGAAGACGAAAGTAGACAAATCCAACCTGGATACTGAACTCGCATATCTATGCACTTGCTAGCTATGAATGTTGAACTGACTTGGGTATAATAACTATTATGTTCGCAATAATTACCGACTGCTGTTACTAATGGAATTAAGAATATATATGATATGTTCATTAACGTTTTATTATTTTATTGTTTTAAATAATGGTTGTCATTCCACCCTAGTTTTACAGAAAAATATCCAATGCGCACACGTCATCTATCTTATATTTGTCAAAAACAAGAACGGTGACCCACTGTTTACTTTCTTCTAGTGTACCAAGGATATGAGTATGCATAAAGGTCATTTATATCAATTTTCACCAAATCTACTTCGGTGGCCCCCATTTTATTGTTTCATTGTTTAGGTATTGTAATATCAAGAAATTAAGTTGAATTGAAACTTGTTTATGAAAGGAAACAAGTAAAGAAATCGTGTTTAACATAAAGCATACTTCTGTAGTTCATGCCACGGTGTATTCAAGGCCACGCAGGATATATTTGGAAGAACCGACAATGTTCAAACACTCAGACGTATGCGTCACCTTCGAAAGTGTTGTCGGACACAGTGTTGCATTGTTTTAAACATACTCAAAATTTGAAAAGGAAATGTTCCAATATAAAGGAATACGTTATTTCAGTTAAGATATGGATATGCACATCAATAATACAATACAATACAATACAATACAATATTTACTCGGCAATTTAAGGCCACCGGCCCACAATACAGCAGTGTAATTATAACAGTATACAAGTTTAAGTGGTAAAAGAACATTTTTAAATGAACATTACTGAACACAAACAGTTTATACTGTTATAATACTATAATATTTTATGGATATAATAAAGATACATATGGCAATAACTATGACAAATGTATATTTACAAAAGATTCATACTAACAAAATGAGTATTTACAAAAGCAGTGTTGTGAGTTTTCATGAACTCCTCTCTTAACTTGTCACATTGAAATAAATATTTTGCAATCAATAACATACGTTTGTCGTTACTGTCTGATAAGATCGTGTTAAACAGATGTATAATTTTTGGTTGATTAAGCCACTGAGAAATAAACATCGTCCGTATTAACCCATTATACATTGGACACAACATAAAATGTGATATTCGTCTTCTACTGTAAAAACTTGTTGCGAGAGTACACAATACATACAGTATCTAAATTCACGGCTTATATCCAAGTGTCGTCCTTTTTCTACCATTAGCTGATGCCCGGAACAGCGAAAATATGCAAGGCACTTTTAGAGCACAAACGGTAATTCAATTGATAAATATCGTTCTACATTTAATAAAGTTTTGAAGTCTCTGTAGTACATTGCCTTTGGGGATGTGTTTATATAAGCTTGGAGTTTTTTCAAAGCACAGTCTTCAAGTATTGATTTAAATGATTTCAAGAACAATTTTTGTCTCCGACGTCACTTGAAATCCACGCGTAGCCAAACCCGTTTTCAAATAATAGATGTTTAACCTTCGTTGCCCAGTTGGTTCGAACATGTAGGTCACAGATATGATTAATCGTAAAGTAAAATTAATATCTCGTTAAGTCCCCGCAAATAACTTTGTAACTCTTTGAACGTCTGAACGCTACGGATTCCCAACAGAAGAGAGGAGATCTCCCGCCAAACTGTGTCACGTGATGCGTTCGCGATATTACTCAATCGTAATATTCGATATATAAACAAGGTCATAACGTAGGAAATTCCTATTTCACAACACATCTCCCCACTTTAACTGAAAGGTTTCCAGCCAGAGGTGGGAAAGATGCAATAGGACCCCCAACACCCACATACACGTACTTCTCACAGCCTTGCCATACTTTGTTGAGCTACAAGCCCCAACAAAATCTCAGTCTTCCTCTGGAATCAGCGTTTCCTTTGTGAGCAACAAAGCCCAACAAATTCTTCTCATAAGCTGGATGATTTGTGAACAATAAGCCCAACAAATCCTTCCGTACCAACTGGATGATTTATCTAATCATTGAGCAAAAAAGCCCTAATGATTTATGCTTGATCACTATCCTTATGGAGCAAAGAAGCCCGCACAAGTCTTTAACTGGTCGTTTAGTCATCAAAAACAAGGACTCCAGTTGTTGAACTACAAGCCCGAACAACTTATTGATGGAACTGGAACAATGTTAAGCCCACAGTCCATACAGCCTCCTTGTATTTTCTGTGGTGGATGCCAACACTGCTTCCACTGACACGTTTCGACATTCAGCCACCAGCCTGGCCGCTCGATGTATCTGGTTCGGCGAGGACCATTTGTTGCCTGGCAGAGGGAAATAGGGCGCATCCGTCTCCAACAACAGACGACCTTCGTGAATGCTTCTCAAAGCATCCTGCTGGGACCTGTCAAACCGTTCGACTGCATTGGTAAAACCAAAGTGTGTCTCAGGAAAGACCTCCAGCCACTTCTCCACGACATAACCATCACCGGTAAAACAGTGCAGATGGATTCGCTGAGTGCGAGGCACTGACTTCATGCGATGCAACAGCAACATGAATGCTGCTGTGCTGTTATCCCCCTGCATGCCACGACAATGAATAACGAGCACATGCCGTTCTTTCAAGGATGGCAACAACCGGTCAACCAACCGGAACTGATGGTGCCAATCCCTCTCTGGCTCAGTCAGGTCCAGCCCAATTTCTCCGAACCCAACCACTCGCTCCTTTCCGACCAGATGTTTAAAGTGACCAATCCAATCATCCAGTGTCTTTTTCGGCTGATTGGCCAGTCGAGGGTGAATCCCTACGGCAACGCCAATGGAAGACGGCAATCCAGCAAGATAGGTTACTGAAGGGAACGTAGCAGGATCACAGAACACCGCCACGCTTCATAAAGACTCTCTGTTCAGCCTCCACCGGACCGGCTTCCAGGACATCCGAAATAGGGCCGCCGGTCCTTAGACCGATCCTTCTTGCTAACCTGTCAGGATGGAAGTGGCTATCCACTGCGTCAGGCCCAACCGCCTCTGGAGCCTCCGCTCCCTTCACCCTGAACTCTTCCGAAGCACTAAAAGTGTGCCTCCAATAACTTCGCTCGTCTTCCTGCAGCGAAGCGGCCATCAGCAACAGTGCCTTCCAATGCACCAGAACTCCTGGACTGTTTGGGGGAGCCAATTCAAACACTGAAGGTACTGTGACCTGCAGGAACGCACACACACTTTCCATGGCTTGCGTTTGAGATGCCGAGATCTCTGAATTCTCTGTGCCATCCAGAACCTTCTTCATGGACACGAACTCCACCAAGTCATCCAGAGTGGCAACCCTGCCCAAAAGCCACGTGGCCACCTGTCTAAGTGCCCGGACACGTCCCCGCACTATGACGTCTTCTGATGCAGGAAGCCTTTCGTCAAAAATTGACGGGATGTGGTGCAGAAATGCATGCTTCTTCAAATAGCCTTTTGGCTCCACGCACCCTGGTACCGCACAAGGTCTATTCGATCTCCGGAGAGCATGCGTTGTAGCTGACTTTCCAGGAGCATCGCCTTCCACCTTTCTACGTTTTCCCGGCACTGTGATAAGCAGGTCACGTTCCTGCCTATCCACCTTCCGGAAACCAAACCTCCAGATGGTGTGACCATGGACTTCTTTGGCCGCTTTTTCTGCTCCGTAGGCGGACAAGGTAAATCCAGCCTACCTGTGGCAGGTCTTTCCAAATCTGTGAGCAAAGCAGCCCCAACAGATTTCTCCGGCCTTGCTACCCCGGACATATCAGGTTGACTGCTTTCAGTGAGCAAAGATGCCCTAACTGGTTGCAGACCAACGGTCTTGCCTCCTCTCAAGAGCGACATTGATACTGAACCGATCGGTTTACCGGTTATTGGGCAAATAGGCCTCAACAACCCTCGACCCACACCTCCAGGATACAGCCTCCCTGGACTTTCCTCGGACCGCTCTTTCCCCGACAAGGAAGACACCGGACTCTCCAGCAGCTTGCCTGGATCTGAGCCCAAATCCATCTCCTCCTCGGTCCCGGACGCCAACAAACGTTCTTCGTCCAGTTCCGCATCCTCCTCTCCGACCATCTCCTGGTCCAACCTGATATCCCGGGTGCTTTTGCTCGGGTCATAGCACCCCTGATCTTTTGGAGCTTTCCGCTGTGGCAATGTCCACACATTGTCACATATCCACGGTCTCGAGTAAGCTTGGTAGAGATCCAGGCTAGAAGCCAACTTTCTCAACCAATTCTTACTGGTCTGCTTCACCCTATTGGTTGAAGCCTTATCTTGTATCTTTCTCTTGGCCAATGCCACCATTTCCAAGAGCAACTCCTGCGCCAGAAATCGCTCCGATTCGCCAAAACCACCAACTCCTTGGCAAACCGGTCGGAATTTGGATGGAGCCTGCCTTCCGCTAGGAGTTCCCGAACATCCTTCGCCACCTTATCGGCTTCGGCCATTCCTAAATCAGAGGAAAATAATACAGTTATTTATCCCCCTTACACACGGTACATCTGTACTTGTCTATGTCCAGTGCGTCAGTCGGTGAAACATTTACACACGATCCATGGTACCAGGTATCACAGAAATCACACTGGATCATAAACCGTCCGCCCCACGGCTCACGACACAGACAATGAAGATCTTCATCAGCACCCTCAGGGGTTGAATTCACATCTGAAACTCGACCCTTCTCCTGAGTAACCCAAGCAGGCAACTTGCGATCCCTGCATGGCATCATCCTATCGTGGTTCACCACCAGCACCGAATTTCTGGTCTTCACACGATAAAGATACGCTGACAGCTTCTTGATAATCACTGCCGGCCCTTCCATGGCGAACACAGCTTTCGACATTTGCCTTTCAGTACCGCAGTATCCAGTAAATACACCATATCACCTTCTGCATACGGCCTTTGCAGCACCCGGAGATCATAATTCCGCTTCTTGCGCTTCATAGAAGTCTTCAAAGTGCCCCTAGCTGCCTCGTGTGCTTTCTGAATCTTTTCAACCAGATTCGAAACATAGTCTTCATTGTCTCCACACTTTTCGGCCTTGTTCGGAAACATCAATTGGGCAGGGGTATTCACTTCTCTCCCCAACATTAACATGTTTGGAGTCAAACCAGTACTTCTATTGACTGAAGCCCTGATTGCACCTGCAATCTGCTGGATATTCTCATCCCACTTGTCATGTGCTTTCCCTATGAAGCACCGCACTGCATCCATAAGAGTTCTATAAAAACGCTCAACTTGCCCATTCGCAGAAGGTCTGTATGGCGTCGTCCGAGACTTATGGATATGGAGTGCCTTGCATACAGCCTGGAACAAGTTACTCTCGAAATTCCGGGCCTGATCCGAAAACATTTGGAACGGATATCCAAACCGAGAGAAAAACTTGTCGATTGCTGCCTTTGCGGTTACCTCTGCTTTTTGAGAAGGCAGTGGTACACACTCCACCCACTTCGTAAACTGGTCGACCATCATCAAACAATGTTCATTTCCATGTGCAGTTCTCGGCAATGGTCCCAGAAAATCAATATGCACACGTTCCATTGGTGCACCTGCTTGATATTCTGTCTGTGGCACTCTACCATAGAGCTTATTCTTCTTGTTACGGTTACACACGTCACAAGTAAGTACATAGTTTTGCACGTCCCTCGAAAGATGATACCAAAAGAATTTCTCTTTTAACTTTGCCTTTGTCCTGGCAACACCTTGGTGACCCGATGAAGGGATATCATGATGAAGTTCAATCACAGTAGTTTTAAGGATCCCCGGAATAACCAATTCCAAATCACCGGAGCCTTCCTTTAACTTGAATATCACTCCATCAACCAGTTTAAAGCACTCTCTATTAATCCAGAAAAACTTCACCTCTGGACTTGCAATAAACAACCGCCCCTCATCTGGCTCCAAGCCCTCCTTAAGCCAATCCCGAAGGAACTTAAGATCATCATCTTCTTCTTGTGCCTTTTCAAGCTCTTCATAGGTAAAACCCCAACACTGCATTTTGTCACTATTTGTCACATCCGACACAAACACAGAACACGCACAGACTTCTTCACACATAAGTGAAACACTAAAACTAGGATCACTTTCTGCTGGACCCTCCACTTTGATGGTTGACACTCTGTTTTGACCCAGTTGTCCGGAACAAGAAAGCCCACTCATACAACTGGCGTCACTGCAACCTAAAGTATGACCAGCGGAACCAGAAAGCTATACTGTCTGACAATCACTTTTTGGTTGCCTTGTTTCCGTCTGTTCCCCTCCGGGATCCCAGACAAAGTTGACATCCATTATAAATGGACATCCACGGCCTTCAGGGGATAAAGGAAACCCGCCTGAAGCCGCATTGATCTCGGGGAGTAAAGGAAACCCTCCCAAGGTCCATCTTTCAGTTTCACCTTGCACAGTATTCACCTCTCTGTCTTCTGTCATGGCAATGGACTTGTCTTCAACAGAAACAGCATCTTCTGGAGAAACTTCCAGCTGTCGCCCATCTGACAGACCCACCGCTTCATCGACTTCATTTGTGAACTGGCTCCACTGTTTATCAGCCCGAACGCAAAAATCACAACCCCCACAAGGCAAGTCACCTGGCTTAACTCCAGCCACATACGATGGACAAAACGTCAAGCTGTCCGGAACACGTGAAAGTCCATCAGCGTTTCCATGCTTGGCCCCTGATCTGTGCTTTACCACCATGTGATATTGCGACAGTTCCTCCATCCACCGCGCCAACTGTCCTTGTGGATCCTTGAAGCGTAACAACCATGTTAAACTGGAATGGTCAGTCCTCACCGTAAACGGTCTTCCCAAGAGGTAATAATTGAACTGTCTGGTGAAACGAACAATTGCAAGCAATTCTTTCCGAGTCGTACAGTACTTTCTTTGCTCTGGTGTCAAGGCGAAGCTGCTATAAGCAATAACCTTCTCTTGACCCTCCTGTACTTGACTCAGCACACCACCAATGCCAACATCTGAAGCGTCTGTATCCAAAATGAATGGATCCTAGTTGTTTGGGAGAGCAAGAACCGGGGGTTCAACTAAAGCCCGTCTCAAAGCTTCAAATGCTCTATGTTCTTCAGCGCCCCAGCGGAACTGGTTCTTGCCAGTCAATGTATACAACGGCACTGCGAGATCGGCAAACCCCTTCACAAAGCCCAGAAACCGCTGCACATCTTTCGAACACTTTGGCACTGGCCACTCTTCCACAGTCATGGTGTCCTTTGAAGCCATGGCAATTTGGTTGCCACTCACTATTCTTCCAAGGAACTCTACTTCTTGCTGGAAAAACAGGCACTTCTTAGGCTTGAGCTTCAAACCATGCCGTCTGAACCGACTTAACGATTCCCTCAAATTGTTCAAATGGTCCTTGAACGACCTTCCCATCACCAGGATATCGTCCAAAAACGCCAAGACTGTCTTCCAGGTCAGCCCTCTCAACACCAGGTTCACAACCCGACTGAACGTAGCAGGTGCATTTGTCAGTCCAAAACCCATCCGCACGTGTTCAAAAAGGCCGTACTTTGCAATGAAAGCAGTCTTCTTGCGGTCTTCTTCATTGACCTTCACTTGCCAATACGCTGAATTAGCATCAAGTTTAGAAAACCAGACATGCCCTGATAGCGTATCCAAACAATCTTCCACTAACGGCAGTGGAAAAGTGTCTTTCACGGTCACATTGTTCAATGCACGATAGACAATGCACCAGCGAACTGTACCATCGCGCTTCCGTATCAACACTGGTGCTGATGCCCATTCACTTGTGGACTCCTGTATCACACCAGCATCTAACATTCTCTTCAGGTGCGCTTCCTCTTCACCAGCAAAGCACGCAGGAGTCCTCCGAATCCTCTGCTTAACTGGCTTGGCATTCCCGGTATCAATGGAATGTTCAATGTCATTGAAATTTCCAAGATCAAATTCATCTTTGGCAAACACATCCTGGAAATCACACAACAGTTCCGCCAATTCTCGAGACTGTTCCTCATTCAAGCCAGCAATTGACCTTTGGTACACCTCCTGCAAATGGCTAGGCACCTCCACTTTTTCACCTTCACTCTGGTTGTGACACGGTTCACTTTCACTCACTGCAGAGCACTTCACATCGGAAGAATGTTCACACATGGAATCATCCTCCAGAACCTCGCAGCACTCATATGCATTCCTCATGATGGAGCCTTTCTTCAAAACATGGTAGTTCTCTGTAGGGTTTATAAAATACACAACAGGACAATCACCACCATGCCTTACTACCCTAGGCACGACCAACTTCATATCTTTCTTTGGTTCAACGAAATAGTCCTTCATTTGAACACTCATGGCACACTTTAGTCTAACCACAGAATTGGGTGGTACTATTGTCCTTTTTACAATAGTTACTCTAGAAACCACTGGTTGACCTTCCTTGTAACTTGTGTTAAATGGAACATGTTCATTGTTGATAACAAGTGTGTCAGATTTGAGATCTAACAACACTCCCAAATGCCGAAGAAGGTCATGTCCCAACAGCATCGCATCACTGATTGGTGCCACATACAACCGTTCTTTGAAAGTTTGGCTGCCTATCTTCATGGTAACTGGGTGAACAATAAAGCCCGCCAACACAGTACCATCGGCCATCTTCATATTCACATCTTTTACTTTTCCAGGTTTGCGCACAAACTTTTCATACACTGCCATCGACAGGATACTTATTTCAGCCCCAGAATCTATTCGTGCGACTATGCGCACGCCCTTCACCTCCATGGAGACTGAAGAAGAACCAGCTCGAACCACATTAACCGAGACCATGTTTTCCTGAGAAGGACTAGAAGTCACTGAATCAGGACAAACTGACTTGTTCACTGGTGCTGCTGCTGACACTATGTCAGCTTCCTCTGAAGACATCTCTTTGACATCCAGAACTGAACTGCAAGCACTAGGAACTGAATGTACACAAGAAGAGCAATAAGCCACTTCATCAAGAGATTCTTCCTTATTACTGTCCACCGGCACTGGCGAAGAAACACTCACATCACCATTGTCCTGTGCACTCTGATCAAAACTATAAGCCCTTGAAACAGAGTGTACTTTGGTCTGTTGGCCGTTTACTTCCTTGGGCGGACTGGGTTGGCCACTGCCGTCTGCCCTTTGGAGTTTAAAGGACTCTTGCCATTTCCGACTTTCCTTCACTTTTTGTTTTCTCTTCTCTTAACTACTTGAACTTCTTACAATCCTTCTTGAAATGGCCACTTTCACCACAGTGGTAACAAACTATGGTAGACCCCGAACGCCTAGACTGTGACAATGTTTGTACTGTCGACGTCAAACACTCCACCATCTTCTCCAACCGATCCATCCGATCATCTCCACCAGAAACCACGTTTACCGCATGTGACTTGGACTTCTTGGTACCATCAACTGCCTGGGTGACATACTGATGATGCCTTACTACGTCCACGGCCTCCTGCATTGAAGGAGGACGCTCAAAACAGGCATGCTTCCCCGCCTCCTTGTCCACACAGCCCTGGCAAAAGTTAGAGATTGCCTCCTGCATGCTGTGCCTTTCTGGGAGGTTGCGAAACGCTGGCGTTGCCAAGGTCAAGACCCTGTCAGCCCAATCCTCCAAGGACTATCCGGCACTCTGGGTTGCCTGCTGGAACTTGGCTCTACTTGTTTCAGGCAGCTCTTTGGCACCAAAACGACCCTCCATTTTCCTCATGATTTCAGAGAAGGAAAACATATCGCCCATCTGCGTTGTGATGGTGAAGAAATCCAGTGCCTTTCCTTCAAGACACCAATTTAGGTAGTCTCTGCACTCGCTGTCTGTCCAAGAATTCACGGACCGATAACTTTCGAATTTCTGTTTGAAAGAAAGCCAATTGGACTTCCCATCGTACTTTAAGTTCTTGGGGAGTTTAACAGGGTTCCCCCTCTTCTCTACAGTGCGCCGACGTGAAATATATTCTCCATCAGAGTCCGATTCACTGTCCGAGTAATAAAACTTGGACCTGCGATGGTGACCACTCCGATGATCCCGGTGTTGATAGTGATCCCAGTCACTATCCCGGTGTCTCGACCCATGTCGACGTCCCCCACCGGAAGACCTCCTCCGGTAGTCCTCAGGAGAGCGATCATATGAACTGCTCCGCCTCCGCGGAGAGTACGCTCTTCTTTCCTCACGCCTTCCGGACGGAGACCTGTATGATCGCCTTTCTCTCGAGTAGTGACGATCAACAGGACTACTTCGCCTCCGCAGAGAGTAGCCTCGACTATTCTCTCGCCTTCTGGATGGCGAACGGTAAGATCGCCGGGAATAGCCCCTGACCCCAGAATCACGACGCCGTTCATGCTCACGGTACGGTGCTGTGCCAGACCGATCTTGCTGACGTCTGGATACTACAAGTACCCGTTCTTCTGACAGGTCCCCTCTGCCAGAACCATGCTTCGTAGCAGCATGTGGGCCCCGACTGCCTCTTCTGGCCCTGGCCTCTGTCTTCACAGGCGGCTCCGGCAGACTATCCACCTGCTCAGCATTTAAATCATCCTGCTGGGTAATTCTAGGCACCTTAGGCCTACCAGATAAAGTTGCCGCTGAACCCTCCTGTTCCGTTGTGGCCCCTTTCTTCACGGGTCCAGAAGTAACTGGACCCCTCGGTTCGGTAAGGTGTACCGAATCGAAACTTTTCAACACAGCTGAGCCCTCTAGCTCACCTGGGCTTTCCCGCTTAAGCGATGGAGGGGACAAAGTAAAGTCCACCTCCCTGAAACATTTAGCATGTACATCTCCATGTACATCCTCCAGCCCCTCAGGCTCAGCTGCCATGGCCCATTTGCCATCAGCATCATCTTCCCGGCTGAAATCAATCCGACCGATTAATTCCTCCGAAAGATTTCCCAGTATCTCACTCAACATATGCATGTTGACAGACCCATGTCTTTGCCGTAATCGCACGATAGTCCGTGCCTCCGGTTCAGACAACCCCGGCAAAGTCATCAATTCTTCCACATCAGCAAAGTTGACCCGTACCGACATGTTAGAATTATCCCGGTATCAAATAAGATTAACAAAGAAATTATCAATCACAGTTAATACCCTTCACTCTACCGTTACACCCCAAGTTCACACCTAATAACCCAACAGTAATTAATATGACTTAATACTGTTACACACTATGGCCACCCTGCCTCACCATACAAATTAATTCAAATGACCCAAATAGCCCACCCTAGAACTGCATACAATGTATTAGACTCCTACAGCCCACCATACAAATGTAGACAATCTATATAACCCCTATGGCCCACCATAGAATTCCCAATAGTACCCTATTGGCCCACCATAGAAATGTACACGATGTAAAAGACAATCACAGCCCACCATACAAACATGCACAATCTATATTATCCCCTATGGCCCACCGTAGAACTGGCCAAAAGGTCAAATGATTGGTAGGGCAACAAAACTAAGATCACGGGACATCAATAGCCCACCATAGAAACTGGTGCAAAATCAACAAACAAGGTGCAACAATAAACCCTGGCTGCTTACAACAGTAAACAATCAGAACAAGTTAACAGGTTTACCTTTCCCGGACCTGAAAACTTAAAATTATCGTACCCGTGCAATCAAATTAAGAAGAAATTAACAATCATGCACGTTAAACCCTGAAAGCGAGACGAATCACGCCAACAGAACAAGCAACCTGGGTTTGCCTTACACCAAACCCAAAATTACTTAACAAGGGCGTTTAGACCCTCCCTGTGCATTAAAGTACCCAATGCACAGAAAAAACCCTGATTGCAAGCAGCAAACAGAACAGGTAAACAATTAACAGATTACCTTACACAGCGCCTGAAACTTGTCGTACAAAGCATTACACACCGTCGCACTCTAATGAATGTCACTGTCACTGTCCAGTCCGTCAATGACAAGTACAGATGTTTTCAGACGGACAATGACAATACTAAATTCTCAAAAATTTGCATTTACTGAGAAATAATATTAACCGTACAAGTAAAATTAATAATTTCACTTTACGAAAACTGCGCCAAGGTTTCACCACACTTTTGCGCAAACTTCACTGTAAGTATCCGCACAAGACCACTCTTTCTCCCCACTCAATGTGTTGAGGTTGTGAACACGCCCCAAAACCGCGAATCACCCTGACCCGTGTAAATATGCAATGACCGCACCGACACTGTCAAAATCCTTCCAATGACCCCAATTTTGTCTTCCCCCGCAAACCTCAACCTTACATTGAATGGTACAAACGATACTGTACAGGAAAAACCAAACAAACTTTGCAAACCTGTCTGTTGTGTAGAAACCGCTACCGTCTTTGGAAACTGTCTGACCGGAAGTAACTCAGTCCTGCAGTCTGCAGACGTCCAGTGAATGACTTGATGCTCAGTTATTCGAACAAAGAAGCCCGGAATAACACACAATAACACACACTGTCTGTCTGTTGACGAGCAAAAAAGCCCAGAAAACAGCAACGTACACAATTTCTAGGTCACACAAATGTTTGTTTAACAGCTGATAAAACCAGCCACGTGTCCTTGGAATCCAACGAAAAATTTCACTCGCGAAAGTTTCAAAAATTAAACTTGCAAAAATGTCCTAAACGTTAAAACTAACACAAATCTTCTTGATTTAAATTCCGAATAACCATGTCGCCAATAAAGTAAAATTAATATCTCGTTAAGTCCCCGCAAATAACTTTGTAACTCTTAGAACGTCTGAACGCTACGGATTCCCAACAGAAGAGAGGAGATCTCCCGCCAAACTGTGTCACGTGATGCGTTCGCGATATTACTCAATCGTAATATTCGCTATATAAACAAGGTCATAACGTAGGAAATTCCTATTTCACAACAATCGGCCACATTCACTGAGCGCAAAGAAGTTTGCCACTGATCTGTTCAGGCCACAGAGACGTTTACACTAGTTCTCATGCACTCGTTCAATACACTCGGCGTACTGGAAACCCCATATGTCCGCCGAATAGCATACAATGGGCAAGATCATAGCATAAACAAGTTTAAAAGCTTCTTTTGGGTTAAAATATCCATAATATTTCTGACATTTGAATGCACTTGCTAAAGCCTTATTAGCTTGCTTCGCCAATGTTTCCTTTGTCATTGTCCATGATAATTTTGGCGTGAAATATGCACGAGATATTTATAAAAAGACACAACATTCATATGCTTGTATGTCCAGTGTGCGTCGTCACAGAATGTATCGATGTTGTTTATTAACCGTTGTAGACGTATAGCCGTGTCAGTTAGCCCGGAGACATCGTCTGCGTACATTAACACAAATAATGTGTCTGTTTCTTGCGATATAAAAATTCCATCATCCGACTGCAATTTAAGAAAATTCACCAGGTTATCTGTGAAGATTGAAAATATTATCGGTGACGACAACAGCTCTGTTTTATACCGAATTTGCAATCAAAGAAGTCGGTCAGGCCGCTTTGAACTCTCACACACGCCTTCATTTGTCTGTACATAGATTTAAAGATATTCAGAAACCGTCCCTCAATACTATTTCTCGACAATCTTTGCATGGTAACAACTGTCAAATGCCTGTAAGTAGTCCACGTAAAAAACATTAATGCCTTTAAGTAGTCCACGTAAAAAAAACATAAAACGACCTTCTTTCATTGATGTAAAATGCAGCAATGTATTCACTGTTCTTATGAAAATGAACACACACTGCGTCTTTTTTAAACATTGCAAGTTTTTTGTCAAAGCGTGTCTTACTGAGGGACATTTTTGCGTTGTCCTGGTAAGTCGGTATTGATCCCGTCTAACTCTTAACATTTTATCTTTACGACCTGCCATTGAAATGCAGACAAGTCCGGGGAATTATTAAATGGTCAGAAAAAAAAACCGATATCTTTGTTTGGTAGAAAAATTGTTTATTCATGAGAATAAAACAGGCTGTTTAGCTATGGTGTTTTTTAAATGCCCTTTAGTCTCCTGTGAAATGATATTCTGTAGTTGTTATTCAGTTCGCTGGGAAATGATATGTTGTAGGTGTCATGCAGTCCGCTGTGTAATGATATTTTGTAGATGTCATTCAGTCCGCTGTGTAATGATATTCTATAGATGTCATTCAGTCCGCTGTGTAATGATATTCTGTAGATGTCCTTCAGTCCGCTGTGTAATGATATTATGCAGATATCCTTCAGTCCGCTGTGTATTGATATTCTGTAGATGTCATTCAGTCCGCTGTGTAATGATATCCTGTTAATGTCCTTCAGTCCGCTGTGAATCGATATTCTGTAGATGTGTAATGGTATTCTGCCCGCTGTGTATTGACATTCTTAAATGTCTACCAGACTGTTGCGTAATGGAATTGTGTTTATCATGAAATATTAGTTTAAGTGAGCTGCCAAGGAAGTTTTCATTATGTCAAAAATCACTTAAGCTGAATCACGAATCACTTGTTCCATTTTTTCCCAGAATAACATGTTACCTTCAGCTTCTTGTGTATACTCGATATAATTATTTTGTTTTATCCAACTGATCATTTCCAATGGCATTTCATTATGTGGCACCTTTTCATACATGACTATAACAAGTGACAACCGGTCGTCCGTAGAAAATATGCTCTCCATTCGCGCCATGTTGAATTCATATATGCACCACTTGCTCCTCAGAAAGGCTTCCGACAGGATGACGATGGTCTTTCTGCTGCTCTGGATGGCGTGGATAATGTTGTCCGAGATGGCGTTTCCCGGCGGAAAGTCCCGCTGATGCAGGCACAGAGACACGTTTTCCGATTCTACCTGAGGTATGAAGTCATCAAGAATAAAACGCAGATTGTCTTCAGTGTATGAAATAAACGCATCATATGTGTAGTTTTCAATTACAGAATATTCAGATTGCTCTTTGAAGTGAAAAAGCTCCTTTTCGACATGTACAAGAGGTAGCGTCTTTTCCAGCGATGCCTATACACCAGTCCCACAGCAACGGTCACAATGAATATCGATAGGCCCAAAGTCGCTATAATAATTACGTAAGTGTATGACCTGCACCTCGAAGAAAGGCCCTGTAAGTCGTTATGGACGTCTTCTGAGCTAAGAACTTCTTCGTCTGGGGTAATAAATATGTATCTCTCCAAAGAAATGCAATTCTGCCGATGGGCAAACATCCATTGCAGAAATTCCTGATTTTGGCAATCATATGATAAATAGTTCGTTTGCAAATCAATTTGAAACAATTTTGAACGGTTTTGTCCGTTTTTTATTAATCTTTCTCGAATTTCAGGAGTAACGTATGGATGGAGTTGACAGATAAATACAGGTATAACATATTCGTTAACGTGTCCATATTAATATCAAATATTTCAATATTGTTGTAACAAATTCAAGCGTTTCAAGATTGATGAGCTGTGCGAAGGTAGACGAATACAACATTGTTATTCCATTTTGCGATAGGTTCAAAGTTCGTAGATTCTGAAGCGTGTCAAATATTTCTGCACCTTCTTCGTTGTCCAGATGTGAACCAAGTTTATTTGTATCCAGTTGCAAAGTAACAAGTGAAGGATATTTCAGTGTCTTACTTCCAATATACTCAATTTTGCAATTAGACAAAATAAGAGTTTGTAGTTCTGGTAATGGTCCAATATAGCCAGTTAAATTCGGGAAATTGTTTCCAGAAATATCTAAATACTGGATAACATTCGATTGTACGGGAAAGCGTAATGTTAAATCGAAATAAAAATTGCCATAACTTATAATAATTGTTTTAAGTGGCGGAGGTATTGTCACCGGATATGTACGGCTGTCATCACTAAATTTGCACCTACGTTTCTTTGAGGCTTGCTCTTTCAAAAATGCTTCATTTGTGTAGGGACAGTTCGAAGAATACTGCCTTCTCATAACATTGCTATTATGCCCATGATTCCCCGGGTTTGACTCGAAAGGCGTGTTTAGATTAAAGGCAATAATTTCGGTCAAATTATCTATACAACCAAATTGTGTGAGAAAATTTCCATAAGCGAACTGGTTCTTGCTAACGTAAATTATCCTTAGCGTGTTAGGCATAAGTATAAGCGCATTGGTTTCGATATGCTGCAGCCCGTTTCCCGACACATCAAATGCTTCTAAACTTGTATTCCAGAGATAACACAAGTGTTGTTTAATGATATTGTGACCTGTACTATGTTCTTTGAAGACATGTGAAAGATTAACGAATCTAATATTTGTAAACTGTAGTCCATAGGTAGTATTCTCCAGGGAGTCGAACCCTACATCTCGATTCATGGAAACATCTATTTCTTCCAAGCTTCGTAGATTCTCAAATGCTCCAGCGTGCACACGTGTTATTCCACACCCAGAGATATCCAATGTGTTCACGTAGACTAAATTAGCAAAGGTCCTGTTAGTTATGTCCATTAGATGACAGTTTGCTTGATAGTGTAAAGATGACAATGATACATGACTTAAGCGTAGTTCGCTGTATGTTTCCGGAAACTCCACATATTTGAGACCATCTAGCGTCAGACTGACAAGGTTCTGGCAGGTGACTAAGGTTCGGATAGGATGGCGAGGAAGCAGGCGCCTCCTGTGATCTGTGCAAGTCTCAGCGTTACTAGGCTTTTCGGCAAAAACGAAGCCGTCCATTCTTTGTCATAGATTCGAAAGTCATTTGAAGATAAATCCAAGGTCTGCAAATGGGTAAGGATCAGAAATTCGTCGTCTTGTATTTTATTAATTTTATTATTGTGTAGGTCCAATGCAACGACAGTTTCACATCCTTCTAGGTCATGTGATCGGAAATTCCCAAAGCCATTATTTCCGGCGTTCAGATTAACTACATTGAACGTTGCATTGGATATGCTGCTGCATATATCAGAAATGCTAATTTTCTTTGATTCACAATCCATTGATACATCCGTCTTCTTAATAACACTACACTAGCAAAGATTACTCGCACCACAGGAAAAGGTTACTGCTGCACAATAATGATAGTTTAGTATCAAAAGTATTAATTTCCAAACTCAAAAATCGATTTCGGTTTTGAAAAACTTCTACTTTTTAACATGTTTATACCGGGTAATTAAAGTAACTAGAACTGAGCTCAAAAGTGGTAAACAATAGATCTTGCAAACATAAAAAGCATACATATTATTACGCTCTTTGTAATCTTCTGTTCTAAAAAACGAAATTAATATACGGTAAACCTACGTAATTGTCTGTCCCAAAGAATGTCCATTGTCTTTTTTTTTTATCGCCATCCCTAAACTTGATTAGTCTAACCAAAAACGGCAGAAAAACAGCCAGGACAATCTAAAACTTACAGTTATAGAAATCATAATGGACTATCAATTTATATATTTTGTAATCGCAAGTACAGCGAGTTATTAGTATACCTATTAACGTTATATAAAAAAGTCAGCCAAACACAAGTGCGATTTCATATCTTCCACCATTGTGTACATATTGTAATCTTTTCTCTCCATATTTTGTTTGAGCTTTGTTTGGCAGCATGTGTGACCCATGAATGTTTTAAATGGTTAGCTTAAGCCAGTTCTAACAATGTAGTTGAGTCAAATGGTTTTTCGAGTGGTCGGAATATCAGCCTATGAGCCATTTCTCTGTTGCCTTTGTAACATATCGTCAAAATGTTGCATGCTTTCTCTTCATACTCCCTGAAATATTATAATACAACAACACAGCTGTCTATAGTCTGACGCGTTAAACAAAACACTCCCGCAACTGTTTTAGTGTATATGCGTGCATGCGTGCGCGTGAGCGTATGTGTGTGTATATGTTGTGCTTGTTTGTTTAGCACTTATACAAGTAACAGGAAACATTGTAACTAACTTGGAACGAAGTAGTATGTCTTCTGAAAGGTCCAGCTCAGTCTCACGCTTTGCTGTCCTATATAAATGCTTAAGGAGTGCACTCGCAATTAAGGAAGCGCCCAGAAAAATACTTTTGTTTATATATATACATATAAACATTATTGTACAACACGAACACAGACACAAAGTGTATTGGTA
This sequence comes from Congeria kusceri, assembly GCA_027627225.1. NCBI lineage: Eukaryota > Metazoa > Mollusca > Bivalvia > Myida > Dreissenidae > Congeria > Congeria kusceri. The sequence goes on from CM051030.1 coordinate 74,658,928, forward strand.
ATGAAAGGCCATTAAATGACCCATATGTAAGTACGTAAAATGTGTGTAGCCTAATTTAATTGAAAGTGGCTTGTCTCCACGTAAATGCACTTTCTAAATACTTTTTAAGGAATAAATTCTGCGACGTCTAGTATCAGACATATAAATAACGGATCACCTGAAATGCCAGACATCGCCTAAGGTTTTTATATAAGGGACACATAATGAGGAAGTTGATTTCATTTTCACCAGCATAGTCGTTTCGCGTTATGCAAAACGTTGAAATTATATTATATAATATCTCTATGTATATTCAAATGTCATACGTTTTCTATCATGGTTTATTTGGTTTATATATGTAGCAGGGTGTGATAAAAAAAACACTCGTGGGTATAATTATATACTTTATTATGTATGATCGTATGATCCAAATGATCGCCAGAAACAATAACAATTATTATTATACAACATATTACAATGATAATAATAGTAATTTCAATAATTCATTGTAATACATATTAATTAATTTAGGACAAGTATTAAACAAAAATATATCAACAATTCAATTCAATACAATACAATTTATGTAATAAAATAATATATATACACTCACCAGTGACCAACCCCTTAAGTTTGAATATAAGATAAGTTACTTATTGGCAAATGGTAAATGCCAGAGACCTTACTTCTACAAACTCAAAATAGCGAATGCATTAAGATAGAAAAATCTACTACACCTATTGATTATAAACATCTCACTATAAAAGTATGGGACAGACATTAGTAAAAACAGTGCACCAATCACTCAGTCACACTGACACTTCTCACTCTCTAATTGGATTAGTTGATTGATTGATTGATTCCTTTATTTCCTCCATATTTGAAGAGTTGAACATATGTACACAGTAAATTAACAAATTAATACAGCATGCAAATATAAATAATGCAATTTGTGTTATCACAATAAGAGTTCACACTACGTACATTCCAATAAAGAAAAATAAATCTAAGATGTTTTATCATATACAACGAATGTGTTCAAAAGAATATCACATTTCCAGGTAAGCAGTTTAAAATATAACAATGCAAGTTATAGCAAACATCTCATAATAACAACACAATGTATCCTGCTATATATTAGCATTACCTACATAATATAAATTTGACTTGGTTACAAAAACAAGACAAATTAAGTAGGAAGCTTATGCATAATATTTTATAAGGGTTTAGTCTCATAGTGTTAAGCCTTAAACGAAATCGAAATTTAAGACTAAGTTACGAGCTATCACTCTTTAAAACCAGATCAAGCATTAACCCTGCGTAGCATTTTAACAAGAGCAATTGTTAATGTATGGTTGATAAAGCAGCCGTCGCTGTGCTCTGTACACAACACGAACAGTTCTGAGCACTGGTCGTTTACTGACATGGACATAATTGCCCTAAATTTGTCATGGCCACATTGTTCAATAATTGCATCCCACATTTTCAAACGGTTATAATCTTTCTTGTGGCAAAACATAATTGAATGCACGGTTAAATCATCCGTCAATAACTGACAAGATACACATGTTTGTATAAAGGGTTTAGATACAAATAGCCCAATATTGAGTAGCAGTACTTTGCACACATGTAGTAATTTTGGTTTTCGTTTGGCAATCTCCCAAAGAGGTGAGCAGCAACGTTCACGTATCACATTTCGGTATGCATAATTCACAAATTCACAGTTTTCAAAAGTTCTGTGATTAGTAGGGATTATCACATTATAGTATAATATTTTCTTCCAGATATATTTAGAAGGAAATGTACCGGATTCAACGTATTGTGTCAAGTGTTCAACAAGATTATATTTTTGCAACAGTCGATACATTTCTAGCACAAATCCAATAGTTTGTTTATCAAAATTTAAAAATCGAACGAGTCGTTGATTAAAGATTTCTTTTGCTATATACTGACATGGTAATCGGCACAACTGTCCCATGAACTGCAGCTTCTTATAGTCAATCATAGTTTCAATGGGAGTTATGTCGAGTGTTGATAGCACGTAATCGGTATGTATATTTCTCTGGTATCCTTGCATGTGCTTAATACAGAACCGAAGCGCAATTTCTAGTTTAGTAATGTCTTTTTTCGAGTAATTTATCCACAGTTCACAGGTAACTATACTACCTCTTTAACTATAGCAGCATATCAAAATACTGCAGTACACTCTCCACCAGAGTGGTGGCACAGTGTTTAAGGAGTATTGAAATTCAATAGGTCATGACCTATATATTAATTGATCAGCTGTTTAATCAGCTGACTGCTGACCTAGATAGTCAATGTAAACAGAATGGATGCAACTTATGTACATGCAAAATAAACAGAATAATTTAACACAGGCTGCTGAATTAAAGTAGAGTAATGAAATAATTCAATTATTTCAATTAAACCCACAAATTGCATTGTATAATACATATTGCAAAAATAAAATTTAAAATAGACTTCTGATCATTAAAATGTATGTCCAAATATATTGAACAATACTGTTTAACAATACTGAATTAAACATAATAAATATGCACTTCTTTTCTATATTCAGTATTGGCATGAATAGGTAAAACCCACTCTCCAAAGCGGTCAGGTGGTTTACGGTTTCTTGGGGGTCTACCAACTGTTTCAGGTTGTAAGTTCGAGTCTTGTGAAGTCTCAGGAGTAGACTGAACATTTTCAACAGGCTCTAACATATTTGAATCTAAATTAGACTGATTTATGGATGGGGAAGTCTGCTTACCGGTAGTCGGCAGAACTGAATCAGCTAATTCAGATGGTTCTGAAAGAACTGAAGTAGCCTGGTTGGCAGCTGGGGACATAGACACTGTCTGATTAATGGATGGAGAATCCATAACCTGTTGGGACTGCTCAACTGAGATAGAGGAACTATCCGTAGGATCCCTAGGCAGAGACTGCTCTGGGGCTCGATATGGTGTTAAAGACTCCTTCTGGACTCTATTGTGTCTGTATGACCTGAAACCAATTCGACGCTGGGGTATAATGTATGGCCCTGAAGAACTCTCACTATCTGTGTCAGAACTTTCTACAGGCCTAGGTTTTTGGGGTCTTTGGGACTTAGTTTTGGGACAGGTGGTTTGATTATTCTGCTGGGACAAGGGGATAGACATAATAGGAAAAAGTAGATTTCTGTGCAAAGTCCTGATAGGACCAATGCCATCTTCTCGCCTAATTTTGTATACTGGTATGTCATGGTTTGGGATTTCCAAGACTGTATACGGTTCTGAGTCCCATCGGTCAGCCAACTTGTGCTTCCCGTCAAAATGAGTTTTTCTCAGTAAAACTCTATCACTGACCTCTATAATGGTGGCATTAACCTTGCGATTGTAAAATGCCTGATTTCTTACACCTTGCTTCGCTGAAGCCTCAGCAGCTAGCTGATGAGCCTCCTGCAAGCGATTTTGCAATTTGTATATGTAACCAGTAGGGTCTGGATTTCCTTCATTCCCGGGCTCGGTACCCATGAACGTATTAAGGGCGAGTCTGGGATGCCACCCGACCATAAGATAGTGGGGTGAATAAACTGTAGCGTCACTTTTAGTGGCGTTATAGGCTTGCACCATGGGACCTACAAAGGATTTCCAATCTTGTTTCTGGGCAGGATCTAGTGTCCCAAGCATTTTCAGAAGTGTCTGATTGAACCGTTCCGCAGGATTGCCCATGGGGTGATAGGGAGTAGTTCGGGATTTTGAAACTCCAGCTATCTTGCAGAGTTCTTGGATCACCCGACTTTCAAAATTACGTCCCTGATCACTGTGAAGGCGTTCTGGAAACGAGTAATATCTTATGAAGTTGTTATAAAGAGCTTTTGCTGTTGTATGGGCTGTCTGGTTATAACATGGGATAGCTTGTGCGTATCTAGTGAAATGATCAGTGATCACCAGAATGTGTTCGTAACCACCTTTAGATTTCTCTAATGTAAGGAAATCCATACACACAAGTTCCATGGGCTTAGTTGTTGTGATATTAACCAGACCAGCAGTCTGTTGGGGGCGTTTCCTGAGAATGCACCTCGAACAGCCCTGTATTTTTAGGTCTAAATCTCGTTCTATGCGAGGCCAATAAAATCGCTGCCTGGCCAACCACCGTGACTTGTCTTTACCCGGGTGCCCAACGTCGTCATGAACACCTTTGAGGGCTTGTTCCCTGAATGCACTGGGTAAAACAAGTTGCTTAACAGCTTGACCATCTAAAGAAGAGGTTCGGTACAGCTGATTATCCTCAATAATGAGGCGTTTCCATTCTCTTAGTAGCAGCTGTACCTCAAGTGGTTCCTTACGGAGTGCCTCCTCCTGGGGCGGGAACCACTTCTTAAGAGGTCAAGTACTCTAGCCAGGTACTGATCCTGAGCCTGGGCTTTACTCCAGTCGGTCCTCTGGGCAGGTGGCAATTGAGGTCTGGCCTTTTCTGCAGAAGGAGGACAGACACCAATAGCTACACATTCTGCTAGTGGCATTTCTACTTCAGATGCCTGTTTAATGGCTTGGACCATATCTGAAGAGATTTGTGGTATTCTGCTCAAGGAATCAGCATCCACATTAAGTTTCCCAGGTTTGTACTTGATGCTAAAATTGTATGCAGCCAGTTCTGCTTGGCAACGGTGGCCTGTCGCATCAAGCTTGGCTGTGGTGGTCACATATGTCAGTGGGTTGTTATCAGTTGTGACAACAAATTGGTTACCGAAAACATAATCATGAAACTATTCGATAACTGCCCACTTTAATGCTAAAAATTCTAGTTTATGTGCTGGGTAGCGTTTCTCTGATGGCCTCAATCCACGACTAGCATATGCAATAACCTTTTCCACCCCATCCTGCTTTTGGTATAAGACAGCACCAAGACCATGGCCTGATGCATCTGTGTGCAGTATGAAGGGCTGGTTATACTGTGCATATGACAGTACTGAAGACGACGTGAGTTTGTCCTTGATTGCCTGAAATGCTTGGTCTTGAGCTTCACCCCATGACCAAATAGTTGGTTTAGTGGACTTTTTATAGCGTTTCTTGTGCTTGCTGGCTCCACCTGTGGTATCATGGCCCTTCAGAAGGTCGTTGAGAGGTTCAACAATTTGAGCATAGTGCTCTACATACCTTCTGTAGAAACCAGCAAAGCCAAGAAACTGCCTGAGCTCTTTAATTTATTTGGGTGTAGACCACTTTGTCACAGCACTGGTCTTTTCTGGGTCAGTGGAGATACCGTCTTCACTGATCACATGGCCTAAATAAACAACAGAGGGCATAAACAGCTCACATTTGGCAGGTTTAAGTTTTAAACCATTTTCAGCAAGACGAGAAAATACTGACTGGAGTCGTTCAACATGCTCATCAAACGTTTAAGAATAGACCAGAATGTCGTCGAGGAATATGAGACATTCCTTTAAGTGTAAGTCCCCCATACAGCGTTCCATACTGAAAGGTACTAGGGGCATTACAAAGTCCAAAACCCATTCGGTTCCATTCATAGAAACCTAAGTTTCCTACACTAAAGGCTGTTTTGGGCTTATCTTCTTCCTCTAACTCAACATTCCAATGACCTGACCTCAAGTCAAGTTTGGAAAAGTATTTGGCACCAGAAAGATTATCTACAATATCGTCAAATCTAGGTAGATTGTATGCATCTTTCCTAGTTTGTGCATTGAGCTGTCTCCAGTCAATTCAGAACCGAAGCGATCCATCGCGCTTCCTTACCAACACCACATTGGAGCTGAAGGGTGACTCGGATTCTCGAATGACATTGGCATTCAACATTTCTTTAATGTGTTGCCTCACCTCTTCATACAACCCTGGCGGTATGCGTCTGTAAGACTGCTTGAAGGGTGTTGGATCTTCTAACACAAGTTTGTGTTGAAGAAGATTTGTACATCCTATATCAGTAGGACCTTTGGAAAACACATGTGACCAATTTCCTAGGATTTGTCGCACCCTCTGTAATTGCTCGGGTGTGAGATTATCAGTGTCTATCTTAAATCCTAGGTCATTGGTACACTCATCTACTGGTGTTTGCTGTTGAGAGTCATTCTAAAAACTTGAGGACAAATCATCAATGACCTCAACTTCAGAAATCTGACAAATTTGGGACTTTGGTTTAAAAACAATAGGTTTGCCAGTCATGTTGCAAACTTTGTCAGAAATTTTGCAACAATGTCCATGCTGTTGCAATTTGATTACTCTGGGGTACACAGAGTAATTAGCAGATGGGTCATAATTTTCAGTGAAAACATTACAAATGGCATGATTGACCCCTCTAGCAAGGCAATTCAAAGACACAATCTCATATGGACCTAACTTGACTGGTCTTTTGATAGATAATTTGGCTGTAAATGATGTCACATTTAAGCTAGCAATTCAATGTTCCATTCCTCAGGTATGACATGACTGTCATCCTGAGAGACAATGTCACGTACAAGCCTAATTACATTGGTACCCATAATAACAGGAAAATTTCTGTTAAAAGAGTTATCTTTGATAACTAAAATGGGCACATCAAAAGTGACATTTGACATAAAAGGAACTGAAATTGTACCTTCTATATATCCACAGTACTTCAACAGGGAGCCATCTGCAGTTTCAAGTTTTAAACCTAGAGTATCTAATGGTAAAATGCCAGGTTGTTCACTAATGGATTTCAATCCAGTTTCAGAAATAGTGGTTACCATGGAACCAGAGTCAATCAAAGCTGTGAACGTTCAACCATGGATACTTATTTTGCTATTATTTGGTTCCCCAACTAATCTAGAATGCAAATTGTGTTGGCCATTTTGTACATCAGCCTCTGTTTGGCCTGCAACAGAAGCGGTTACTCGTTTGGGTGAAAGTTTTGACTGTTTTGATTAGCAGACGTATTACTGTATGTACCTCAACCACGGCCTCTAAAATCTTGGCCTCTACTACGGCCCCTAAAACCCTGAGATATATAAAAATTTTGATTCTCATACTGAGACTGACACTTTACAGTACCTGAAACATTTTCCAATAATTGGTCTAACTTTTTGTTAACAGTACTGTATTGACTTTCAACTTTCAATTCCAAAGATTTTAATCTACTTTCAAAATCTGAGAAATCAGTTGAAACAACATTTTGTTGAACCTTTTTAGAAGATTTGAGAGGCTGAACTGATGTTGTGTTAAGGAACATTTCATGTTCGACTGCCCTTATTTCTTTAATTAGTTGCTCAAAGGACAAACTAGTATCAAACTTGTGTCTAGTTTGAGCTTTGAGTTTATCTGAGAAAAGGAATGTCCAAAATGTACAACGCAACATTTCATTTCTGTATTCAGGACTCAGTTTGAGAGTTTCATTTCAGCTAGTCAAAATGTACTCAAGTCTGCAGGCAAAGCTGTTACGGACTCATCAGGGTGCTGAAAAGAATTAAAAAATTCCTGCATGACATTACTGTTGTCAAAGGAAATGGCAAACAAGGAGTCCATTTTAAACAAAACATTATCAACTCCAGCATTCTCACCCAATGAAATCATGCATCTCCTGGCTGGTCCTCTAATCGACTTTCTGATTGCCTGTAAAAGAACTGGTTTGGGTGATATTGTCTGCTTTTAAACATTTTACCTCAAACCGCCATTTATTATATGAGACCTCGCCCTTTGGATACGGCTCTTCTCCTGGAAACATCGGCAGTTTTGGTACTGAGGTCTGAAAATTTGCATTAGACAGGGAATTCTCCTGAAAACTGGCACTTAAGTTGGCCTGTGCAACAGAGGACTTCTGAAATGAAGTTTTGGAAATTGCTGAGGGTAAAGCCTGTTCAGGTTTCATCTGAAGAGGAGTTGATGAAATAAATTCAGGTTTATCCATGAACTTCAACTTACTCTGGGGTTTATCAGGCACAGCTTTGAACACTTTATACCCTGACGCTAACAATTTCTCAATCATGTCTTGCTCAGACATTTCAACAGCGATAAAATTTGTTTTATGAGCACCTGCTTCCTCTTCAGAGTCCGACATTGTTACACTGTTCAGTACAAATAAACTACACAAAAAAATTCAATAATTTAAAATAAAACAACCAAACAGGGTATGTGCAATATTCTCTCTCTCAATGCGACAGTGCTGTAATAGTTAGCAGTTGTTAGTATATTTTAACCTAAATAGTGTAAGTTGTTAAAGCATTAGTAATTTGGGCCAAGTAAATTTACATTAAACAATATTCTGCAAAATAATCTGTTCAAAAATTTTAAATTTATTAAAAAAATTAAATTCTACTAGATCTACTGGTGAGCGACCCTAATACAGGATTCAATTAATTTTGACACACAACACTTACAAATCCATGTCACTTGTCAATAAAAAGAAATTAATCACAGTGGTGCTCAAAATTATTTACAATGAAACACTTACACACACAAATATTTAAAATATAGAAATTTCCTTTAGATTTATCAAATATTTACATCAAAAGTTACTTCCGTTTTAGTTTTACAACAAAAACGTGAATTACACAAGAACTGATGACGTCAAAGGTCAATACGGTTATTAAAATTCTAATTCTCAAATCTACTAAATTATGAGTTATAATTGCAATTTTTTTTCCAAATTATAGTATAAAATTTAACTACTTTAATTGATTTAAATCAACAAAGCACAAAAATACACTTTAGAATAATAGTTCAAAATTTAGCACACGATTTCTAAATTTAGACAATAACATGTATTAAACAAACGTAAAATTGACATGTCCAATAATGTTACTTTATTCCAAGGCCAAAAATGCCTTCAACCAAAGAAAATGCACTTGATTAAACTGCAGAACTGTACAAAATAAATGTATTATTACAGAATAATTCAAATGGAGGTATTTTAACAAATATGTTCGAGATCCGAATCGTTATTCAAAACGAAAGCAGAATAATGCAAAAATTTAACTCTAAAATGTAGAATTAATGTAACAAAATGGTACTTACAGAAATTCCTTATCAAATTATCCCAATATCCAATAAAACACACTAAAACACTAAAAAATTAAAACACTTATAAAAATCCGTCTATTAACTGGTACAGTTCACCATCGAGAGTCCACAGTCACTGTAGTGGAACATGTACGCGTGATACGATCCTGAGTGTCTGGTGTAATCACCGGAGGTCACTGGGGGATTCGCTACTTTTCTGGGCTGGAACCCAATACTCGTCCGGGCTCGAACGCACTTCTGGTCTGGGCTCGAACGCAGAGTTCGACAAAGTCTACAGCAAGTCGATGTTTGTACACACGCACGTCATTGTAGTTGGAGAATGTCAAACTGTACTGTCTGACATACAGCTAGGTAGCTGCCAACAAGGTGGAACACTACTGTACTCTGGTTCTCAGTGCAGATAAACCTGGATCTAGGCTTGACTCTCGTCCCAAAGCCTGACACTTTGTACAGCTTCGGTGTAAAAATGCCACAGTTCTAAATGCTGAATCACACTGGTCGGCAGTTGGGAATCCGCCGTTGTATTACTGGGGTTCTCTAGGTCCTGACCATCAGTCCAAAATCACGTTGGGCGCCATTTGTAGCAGGGTGTGATAAAAAAAAAACACTCGTGGGTATAATGATATACTTTATTATGTATGATCGTATGATCCAAATGATGGCCTGAAACAATAACAATTATTATTATACAACATATTACAATGATAATAATAGTAATTTCAATAATTCATTGTAATACATATTAATTAATTTAGGACAAGTATTAAATAAAAATATATCAACAATTAAATTCAATACAATACAATTTATGTAATAAAATAATATATATACACACTCACCAGTGACCAACCCCTATAGTTTGAATATAAGATAAGTTACTTATTGGCAAATGGTAAATGCCAGAGACCTTACTTCTACAAACTCAAAATAGCGAATGCACTAAGATAGAAAAATCTATTACACCTATTGATTATAAACATCTCACTATAAAAGTATGGGACAGACATTAGTAAAAACAGTTCACCAATCACTCACTCACACTGACACTTCTCACTCTCTAATTGGATTAGTGGTCAGTAAAATATCAATATGATTAGAAGTGAATACCCTGTTACATATAGTTTATTTGCCGACGAGTTTTTTGACTCAGCAGGACAAATGTATGTACATGTGTAGCATATGGATGCATACGTTACCGCTACGGTCTTTGCATGTCTCCAACATAATCATGGCCAGGTTTTCTTGTTTAAACAAAACCGCATAGAAAAATAGACCCAATATGGTTTTGTTTTCTTTCTCATTTTCATCACAGACATGTTGAAAATAAGCCTTTGCATTATCTGAAACGGACAGTTTATCAGATGTTTCCAAGTCCAATGTGTCATCTGAAAATAAACTGTTGCTCATAATAAACGATTGAGGAACCAACAAATTACAACATTATCATCATTATTACTACTACTGCTATTACTCTAAGAACACATAAACTACTTCTGCTGCTGCTGCCGCCACTAATACTGTTACTACCACTGCTCTTTCAACTGCAACTACTACTACTACTATTACTACTTCCACTACTACTACTACTACTTCTATTACTTCCGCTGCTGCTACTTCTAAGATAACTTATACTACTTTTAATATAACTTTCACTATAATAATAATATTATTATTATTTTATTATTATTATTATCATTATATAAATTAATAATACCTGTATAGTTTCTAAGTCCTCCAGTTGATTTGTCAGCTTGAACTGTCAAAAGTATAAATATCCGACGGGTAGAGTTTCCATCTATAAACTCATTTACTGGTAGGATTAAAATGTGTATAGTGTAGTTTAAGGCACGTCTACTAACCACAGCATCTATTGGATGGCAGTTTACAAACTAGCTTTACTGGTGAAAATGCCGTTACTTCAAACGTATTAAAATTACAATTAACCCTTATACCTATTTACAGATGGCCATTTGCAAGAACGTTCTTATCTGGTTTGGTTCTCATTGGGAAAATATTGACTTAGCTATGTACCTGACCTATATAATTACTTTGTTTTTGAAAACTTTCCTGAATGGGAGTGATTTCGACTTAGTACGTTACTCGTTTAGGTACGTTTCTTCGGTAGTTGTTTATATCTTAGTTGTTTGTGGGAGGTGACATATTATTTTATATGAAAGTACCGTTTATATAAAACAGACAGGGATATTGTTTGATAATATGAGCAATATGTGGATAATATACATACAAATAAAACTATATCGCGATAAAGCCTTGTAGGCATCATGTATTACATAAAATTTCCCTGAGATACCCGATATTAAAATGCTACTCAATTATCGATTTTTTTCGAGTTCGATATCGATACTCGGAATCGAAAATAATTTACACACAGATAATAGATTTTTCTCAATCATAGGTATACCTCTAGCTTAGACTTGCTGCCCTATACATAGTTTGGGACTTTAATTTCAGTCTCACAGTGGCAATGTTTTACTTGCGCTTTCTGCAGAACTTCTTTGTTGAAGAGAACATGGGGCCGAAGGTGTTGATGATAGGGAAAATGGTATTGATAACAAATTAATTTTATTCCATATATATAGCAATTAATGCTAGTAATTTTTGATAATAATATATGTGTATAAGTTAAAACTGTTGTAGACATTCAAATGTACTGATTGACAGCCTAAAATATTAAGTATTGTTTATATTTAAAATCATTAATACACCTGTCCTATTTCTGGATTCTTATTTCTCATCGTTGTTGTAGAATAATGTCTTTATGCAAATTGTAGACAATTTATGAAGCTTCGTTCAAATTAATCCGAATCACTTCAACTAAAAAAATAATGACACTTATATACTCATATTGCATTTTGTAATTAGTTATACGGCGTCACCTATAATGCGAAGTTTTCTGAACCTGTTAGTATGATACAAAAACATGTATTTAATATATTGTTTTTCTGTTGGTAGATGATAGACCTAATAAAGTTTGTAGGCATATTCCTGGTATTCATTATCAGATTTGGTATCATGTACCATGTAAATCTTTACCCAAACTCACCACCAAGAAAGAGACTTCTCGAAAGGATATTCTATGTACCATACTGGCAGATTTACGGAGAGCTGTTTTTGGATGAACTCACAGGTCAGATCATTTAAGCTCCACTGGCCGATGGCCGGCAAGCAAGCTAGAGTCATTGGGGTTGGACCGTCGTGCTAAGTGTGTGCGTGTGTGTGTTCCTCTTTCTTAAAACGAAATATCATATAAAATCTTCGCGCCCAAAATGATGAATCTTTACAAAAATATTCCTTGGGGAGTCTTTGACAAAAATGCTCAAATGGTGTTGAGTGACAGGCCGTCAGTGCGCAAAATAGAAATAAAAATTTCATGGGCATTCCCTCTTGCTGGATTTTCAAGTAAGTGCACACACATGTTTGGTTCCGGTTTCCCCATAATTGCTCAATAGTCTTGGTCTGGCCATCATATCGCAAACAGTATCATATTTAAGTATATTTTAGATACATGTCATCTCAAACCACTGAGGTGGTCGTCTGCCTAATAAGTCAAATGTTTCCAGACCACAGCCAAGCTAACAGTTCGAGCCTATAAAGATACTTTCCTTCTGTCACCCATCACTTAAGAGAGTTTAGCTTTACATATACGCATTATTTGGCGTCATGATACTGTTTGTTTTACCTTCACGTGAACTATTTGAACAATCAATAGTATGTTCTTAAATTTATGTAATACTAGTAGATGCTTGAACTTATATATTCGCCAAGGGTAATGTAAGGTCTTGTTTTGTAAGGTCACTTGCTCAAACACTCGTCTGCTTCGTTAATTTATGAAAACGCTATGTTTGTTTGTATGGAAAGATGACCACCCTCTAAATACATTTGCTTCTGACCTTTAATTAGGATGATTAAGTGTATTGGATATTTAAAGTATAAGTGATTTTGCTATAGACGTTCCAAAACTCAATAGTAAACTGGTCACTGCCACTTTTTAAAAAGAACCATTTTGACTTTTCTTGTATGTTACCACACTGTGTAACATATTTCTAATTGATGGAAATATGTATGAATACATAATGCACGTATATGAACGTAAGTCGTATGTGTTTTAGTCCCGATATTATGTATGCTACTTTTATTTTGAAAAACTAATAATTGCTAATTGTGTATTCATTTGTCGTAATTGATATCTGAAAAATGTAAAGGTTATCCCGATGGATATTGTACCTCAAATGAAACAATATGGCGTGCCGATGGAGGAAATAGTCGGTGTCCAGAAGTTAAGAAGCTCGTTCCAGTCCTAGGTGGAATTTATGTGTTTGTTACGAACATATTGCTGGTCAATCTTCTGATTGCAATGTTCAGTTAACATTTTGTAATGTATTTGTACGATCATCTCATATTATAAATGTTAGGTTGTAACGATTATATTTGTTGTATATATATGTTTCTTGCAATCAGTCGAAGATGCAGTTGTTTTTCTACATGAATTGTGTTGTGTTATAGTCGTTAACCTGTATTTTAAAGACTATATGCCAAACATTTCATTGTATCTTTTAATTATTATGATAACGAAATAAAACTTACCACTAAGGTATAATAAAACATGGTTAATATATATAGATTATCTTTATGTATGTATACATTTGGCATTGTGTAATCTGTATTGACTGCTGTATTACACCTACACGTTTTCGACGGTTCAGGACAAGTCGGAGAAGGTCTGGAGGTTCTACTTCTACAGGCCCATAAAATAATATTGTGATAATACCGTGCTATTTCCTACAGTCCTTATCCTGATTCGTATTTATCACAGTGTCCTTCGTGTCAAAAAATGGATACGTGGTTCCACAAGTGGTGAGTTGTTATTTTAATTTACTGCGATTGTTGTTTTTTGTATATTAAAGGTTTAAAGTAAACCATTGGTAATTATGTGTGTGTGTTTGTGTGTGTGTGTGTGTGTGTGTGTGTGTGTGTGTGTGTGTGTGTGTGTGTGTGTGTGTGTGTGTGTGTGTGTGTGTGTGTGTGTGTGTGTGTGTGTGTGTGTGTGTGTGTGTGTGTGTGTGTGTGTGTGTGGTGTGTGTGCGTGTGCGTGTGCGTGTGTGCGTGCGTGCGTGCGTGCGCGCGTGCGTGTGCGTTTAACTGATATTAAGAACAATTTAGGGTTGTGCATTTCAGTTTTGAATATTTATCGAATGAACTTCACAATTAATGTTTTGAATTTCATTTCCTTTATGATATATAGAAACCTTCAATATAACTTAATTCATATCGACATTATTCAATATGAATATACAATCATTATAATTATGTTGAACGAGCGATAAATTGTGCACGTGGTGCACGGATGTGTATGTGATATTATAGTTTCCAAAATCGTTACATTATTTTGTATTATGTTAGCTTTTCATCATGTATTTGTTGCATTATCATCATCAGCAAGAAGTTATAAGTAAAAGTATCATAGTTATTATAATCAACAGTATTATTTACTTATCGAACAAGACCTCAAACAGTACAGTATTTCGGGAATATATATTGTAAAATGAATTTCACAAAACAGTCACGTGCATTTTGGGAGTTGTCTCCCTTGCTCCCTTCGAAGATTGCGTTAGAAGCATTATTCACGAAGATGTATATCATTTATGCAATAGGAAACATGTTCAGGGGCGAATCTCCGCCACAATTATTCCTCATCACTTAAATAATTCCTGGATCCAGACGGTGAACCACTTGATCTGAATCACCATGGACATGTAATAATTTGTTAAATGACCAATATCTCCAGAAAGAGCTTGTTTTCAAGTCCGTAACGGTTTGCACTAACGGAAAAAAAATCAACGTCGGCTAAGACATTGGAGAAGGTATCAACTATAATATAGTATGCTAAGACGTGACGTGTTAACTATATATAAAGCCTTATTTTGAAAACATATATCAAAATGTTTAACCCCAAAGACCTGCGTAAGTGTAAATATGCAAAATTGGATGCTAAAAACGTTATTAATACATTGATACAGTCTTCTCAATCAAAGGGGCATAATTTGTCTAAACTCAGTAACACCTGCCGATTAGTTTTTGACAGAGAATTTCTCTTGACAGTTAATAATTGATCTATTCAAGTTAGCTAAACATATTTAAATACATATCGAATTAAACTGAACAGTAACGGCTTTAAAACCTATCCCGTAACGCGTTATAACACATTAGAAATTAAGAAGTCTACGGCACATGGACAACAAATATTAAACTTAGTATTTGATTAACGTTTTGTATAATAAACAATTTTTTATTCCTGTTTGCATAGGTACATGTAGTAATGATCGTTTTAGTTTAATATTAACTATTATATCAATTATATTAATTATAAATATTAAACACATACAACCAGGCTGTGATCTGGCCTTTTACACCTCGTATTACGGCTTCTTCCTGTGATGCACGACGATGATCTGTGATTTATACCATAAGATGCTAGGTCTTAAAATCTTGTCAACAAAAACGAATTTCGCTGATAATTGTATTTATTTTATTTCATCGTGCCTTAGAAAGTTGCAATGATGTTGCTCTGGTAAACATTAAACCATTCAGTAATTAAATTATAATTCAATTGAATTAATATTCTTTTATATTACTATTGAATTTGAATTGCAATGCTATAAGGTTAAAGTTTATTTGCAAGTGCGTGTTTCGTGATTAATGCTGGGCTAAGTGTGAGGTTCGGCATGCCTTTAAACCGGTTTAAACACCCAATGCTCCGCATTGACCGTTCCAGGGCTTTGACCCCAGTTTTAATCATTTTTACGTTTTGTGTTGTGTTGTATGTAGTGTCCTGTATTCTATTGGCAATTGGTCACTAGCCTCAAGTAAAGCACCAGCGGATGGTAATAAGGGTTCCTCTCCAGAAATGTCTCTGGCCTTTCATTATTCCTATATCAGATGATGTTTTTGATCAATATGAAACAAAATAAATGACTCATATTTTTAAAGCATGTGTCGATGATCATAATGATTAAATCACAAGCTTTAAACACAAAACAATTATACAAGTTTATTAAATAATATTTTTGTGAAAGACAAACAGACATATAGTGTTTTTACAAGACATTAACAGTGTCCGATATGTGTTAATAATAATACTCAATATATTTTCCGGCGAATCTAGCAAATTACAAGATATTATCGCATTTCTTCAATGTTAACGTTGTCATTCCAGATGCATCAATCTGAGGATAATCTTGCTATTTGGGGAAATTGTAGCATAACCATCTGTCGAAGGCAAGTATCTGTATTTGCTACGTGAACTCCAAACTGAATTACTACGTTCACTGCAAACTGAATGTATGTAATGATACTTATGTCCATTATATCATAATATCGTAAGGTTATTGGACAAACACAATCCTTACACTTTGATTTTCATTCTTACTTAAATATCTTTCTTACGCCTTCACTCACAGTCTTGATACCATTATCAGTAAAGCTCACCTTGGATAGACCATGATTCCCTAGTTCTTCAATATTTCTCGAAATAAAAAACAAAGCGGAATTCGAAAAGGAGTTAATTTTTTATCATATATCATCTTTTCAGATTTGCAAGACAATAAACGGCGCAAATAATTAGAAGAATTAGGAAATTTTGAAAACAAAATGAAGAAGAAATATGACCCAGAGAACTTGACAAGGTGTGTGTTAACTTTCGTTTTAAATTCAGGGTTTCAAGGTCATGCAAGTTGAGCAGGGTAGCTTTTTTTCGTAAGGCCTTTCAAAGAGTATGAATATGTGTCAACACTATTATTTTGTTTTAATTGTTTTAATTCTCAGTTTTAATTTTAGACGTAATTGTATTTTTCAAATTTGAGAGTGATCCACAAACAAATAGTTTCCAATATGGCGTATACGCACATTGAAAAACTCGTCAAGGAACACAACCTAATGTATGTCACTAATTAACATAAGTACTATTAATAGAATGCTTGTCGGTAGTTATTGAACACAGACTTGTTCAAGGGTCGTAATATAAACACTATAAAGGTATACCTTTATTTTAAAACCAAAGTTTAGTCATAAATTAAGAGAGAACAATGCAGTTTGTGTGTTTTATACTATGTATATGTTGACCGTTCAAACGCAGGCGAATGTCTTCATTTATTATCCCAAACTCTTATTTATCTGTTAATCCAAAATACTTTTTGTTAAACATGTGTTCATATACGGCACTTAAATAGGAGTCGTTTTCATTTAAGATGACACAATTACGCTTACAAGGTTAAAAATATAATAGCATTGCAGATAAAACTCAAACAAAATAAGCTCGTCACACACTAACATGCATATAATTATTTATCACTTAAATTATTGCTGTATTAATCATCTGCGTTGATACGCAATTCTATCCCCAATTGACCAGTAGAAACAAAGATTAAGTTGACCAATTAGGGTTTACATTTCAGTGGTCAACAATAACACATGGTTGCATAATCCAATCAATTTACCTCAACTCCTTGAACAAACGCTTTACACAAACAGAAAGGCGGAGCGATCTGTGTGTTCGCTACTGGTTAATTGTCATATTAACAACTGTTGTTCCAGCTATAAATGTAGAATTAACATGATATTCTTAGGAAAACGAATATTTTCTTCTTAATCACTATATAATATGTAACTGTACATGCATGGAAACATGGTATACAATAATAATAGAATACTACTTTATGTAACTAGTTTTACTATTATACAGATTTATAATGAGGAATATTACATTTATATTTATTAATATTAACTGTAATTGAGCTCCAATAAGGCCAGTATTTACGAGGATTATATACCAAAACACATGGCTGAGAACACTTATTATGCAAGTGTATTTTATAAGACAGGAAAGAAACATTACAAACATAATAAGTAGTCATACAACAAAATCACAGAAATAAAAACGTTAAACAAATTCGAAGTAAACAAACATACAAATTCACATCAATTGCTAGTAGTATTCGTTATGAATAATAACGAAATATTCAATATGCATTTTATACATAGATAATAATCAACCTAACACATGTAAATGCCAGTATCACTGATTTTTGAAAACTGAACATTTAAAATTGCCATTCCACATTCATAAAAACACTTATTTTTTATTAATTTTGTTTATAGTATATAACCATATGAACTTGGTATTATGGAATTCCGATTTTCAGATAAAAAGGAGGTTGATAGGTTGACTGACTTGCCATGAAAATGACTCAACATATATGCCGCCGCCAGTCTATTTAATATGTTATCATATTAACAACCTTATTTTGATACATGTTTTTACTCAATGTATTGGTTGTGTTTCTATTTAATCCTTTAATATATATGCAAGAACAACAGACAGTTTGCACACATGTATGCAGTATAATATAAAGAGACGCAGTGGACTCTGTATCCGATGTGATCTCTGGAATGGTGCACATTATGATTGTTTAGACAACTTAGAGAACATTAATACAATATTCCATAATACTGTTCAATCCTTAGGCTGAGCAATTAAGCGTATAGCTTTTTTAGGCATGTAATATTAATATGAAAGATAATACATAATAAATGTTTGTGCCGCGCTTCACTTTGTTGTTTGTTAAAGATAAGATTCGTAATGTTAAGAAAAAAACAACATGGGCCCTAATTCCCAATGTCCCAACAATCCTCTGCCGGAATATCGGCTTGTTCATGAAAGAGAACGCAGTGATACACGTGTACACAGGCGACACTGGGAAAGGATGGGGGCAACGCATGATCTGGAATCGTTCTTTTAATAAAACGACACAAAAGTGACACAAACATATTCGGGTCCGTATTCTAAACATTTTCAAGAATTTTAGCTAAATGATTTTCTACATCTGAACTTTAAGCTTAGTAATTGTCTCAGAAACCTTTCAACTTTTAAGACTTTTGCAAAACTGTTTAACAGAAATCCACTATCTATAGGTTTGTTCTATGTCAAGTTAAAGAGAAAGTCAAAACATGTTTTTCATTTTAGAAAAAGATAGAAACAATCTTATAAAAATTAAAATCTAAGCAAAACATATGTCAAAGAAAGTTTCAGAATACGTAACACAGTTCTCCAAACCTTTCCAGGTTGTTTTCAACAGTGGCCAGAAATACGGCGTATGCATGTAATGTAAAGTCGTACAAACAATACGCTTGTAGCGTACAGTAATAATCACATATTGCAGCAGCATATTATAATATACAATAAAGAAAAAAGAGACATACGTTGCATACAATACGTATACATTTAACAGTACTAATGTGCTTAATAATGCATTTGTTAAAATACATAAAAAAAACAACGATAGAATCTAGTAACAAAATCGCGCTCAAGTGGTATCAAACTCATGCAGATGTAGCAATAAGAATAATGACAGTTGAAAGAGCCCCTTTAAAAAGGCAGGCTATAAGAGTATGAGAATTATGACTGTAAAATGTCAGAACTGTTATCAAAGAAAGGGCCAAACAAATATTCTTTTGCATCAGAATGCGTAAGCCACTATTCCTTTATATGAACCTGACTGCACCATAATTAAAAGCCGGTGTTAATATGTTCGTGCCAGTCCTCCCCCTTGAGAACCATTTTGTATTTGCATTTTCCTGATGAATTAAAAGCTATGTGATGTAGTTACACTGCATTATTTACAATAATACAAACTACTAGATTGATAAACAATTCCAGAAAAGATACTAAAATAGTTTGCTATTTCATAAATATTAATGAGTATATAAATTCAATCTTATGACAGGCGCAATTGTTTCAATTGACGTTAAAAAGAACTTCATTCGAAACACATTTGAATAGCCAAATAATGCAGACCGATTGCCATACACTCTTATTTGCCTTATGTGTACACATTGCAGTTATTTTCGTATTGTATGTGATCTTAATAAATACTAACTTCTGTTATATGCGCTATAATTGGGAGTCCGTTACGAAATCCTTTGTACCGGTATTTCGACAGTTCAGATCAATTTAGCATTATATGTAATAAAAACATACGCTTAAGGCTGGGTTTTAATATTTATGCGAATGCGAAGTAGCATTATACTATATAAAACAAACAACCATAGAATATTAAATCTTAGTAATGGGCACTACATTACATCCGAATTTCTGGCACTAATTTATATATGTATAGTATGTTAGCATGAAGATCTCTTTAAATTTAAATACAATAAACACTTTATAAGCATACCTGTTTAAAATCAATTCCTAGTATTTTACTAAAATGTAAATAAACTATCATACGTATGTAAACTTAAGTAATCAATAAATAGTCATGATTTTTAAGTATATATATAAAATACATAGTTAGTGACTTTACTTTAAATAATTGTATATATTATTGTATTAATTATATCTCATTGTTTCGCGTTCAAGTTCTGCTGACGATACCGCTAGTTGCAGCGTCCACAAATTTTGTCAATGTTTCGCTGTACATACCTGTTTTATCCTTCAGTCCCGTAAACCACAAGAATTGCTGAATATTAACATTGTGTTTTAATATAATACATATACCTACAGTATAAGGCAAGTTACCAAACTGCCAATTCAACACCGCACAATACGAACAACTTGAATTAACACAAATCAGAAGTAGGATCGAACTGGTATAAAAGTCTTTGAGAAAAGCTTTTTTAAGTTGAAAGCAAATACATAGATAATACTAGGTTCGTGTTGAATAAAGTTTATGTAGCGAGGCTTGGAAAATCTGAACCGCGAGCCTTGCCGACAAATACACTTATCTTTATTCAACACTTGTATTCAACCGGGTATTCTACTTATCCCATCATTTTCTGTCTTTATCTTAACACAAATACGTACGAAAGGAAATCACTTAATAACACGATAAACAAAATATGATGTCAAGAAACTCAAGAAAATGACGCCATCATAATGTGCGTGTGTAAATGTATTTCACAGTGTGGAAATACAGCTAAGTTTATCCCACGGGTTGTTATTTCGTCAATGCATGCGCGATGATGGGATAAAATAAAACATGATACGTGCATCATTAGCTGTAACCAAAGCACATATACCTACCGCAAAGAATTGAGTTATAAAAATGTGAATAACTATGCTCTTCCCTCAAAATGTTCTATCTGAAAAGCGTTTAAATCATACAGACATTTATAATACATTTAACACAGTAAATTGTTACTTACGAAATTCGTTATCGGAAATGCGACCATGTAATACTTTCACCCCATGGCGTAGCGTACGATATATATGAACCAGGATTATCAGAGGAGGACATAACACTGGTCTCTCGTAATATTCACGCACAATGCCGTACCAGTAGAATTTCCAGATGTGGCCTGATTTCTCCTGCACTCGTTGGAATGTGTAGCTACAATATACGTTAGTATTAAACAATGTGTTACCAATTAAAACCAGTGTAATGTTGATATAAACACGTGTATGACGACTCGGATCAAAAGTATAGTTGACACATTATATAAGTTGGAACACACCATCGTGAGTTTAATTAAATGCACTGAAAATAGACAAAACTCGTGTTTCTTTCAACAAATTATAAACAAATATTCAAATATCGACATTAAACGAATAAATATTTATTGATGGTATGCCTTTAACACAGCCATACACATTTATGTTACCTAAACATGGCAATCAGCAGGTGGACAAGAACAATGTGTGTAAGAATGAAGTAGACGGCCCCAATAAAATTAACTAGGCGGGTGTCTTCAGGGCAACGATCTTCTCCTCCAGCCGATCTCCAAACGCTCTCGTTCTTTGTGCATTCACCATACGGATCACCTACAAGATTAGTCCCAAAGCTGGCATATGTTTACATTAATTGCAATTTCCACACGGATCACCTAAAATACAAATCCAATCAAAGAACCGCCGTACTATAAAGTTTGGTGCAATCATCATACATGTCACCTTCAAGATCACTCACCTATCATTACTCACATTATAATCTCTTTGCTTAGATAAGTGTTTGGAAGAGCGATGTTTTGTGTTTACATTTCTTAACAAAGATGCAAGATACATTTATGCAAAAGTGAAAGAAACGATTGCAAAACTTATCTAGAGCTTCAACATACAACGTGGGTTTTTTTTCAAATTTCAAAACAAACTTATTGACTAAAAAATATGTAAATTAAGAACCACGCTTGCACGCTTTAGAACTTTGTCACATAGTCTAGAGATTGAACATGACCGATGTGATAAACTTTATGAAATACATTGAAATAAACAAAAATGTAAAATATTAATGCAATCAATTAGAAGACGAGTTTCATTTTCTTTGAGAATGCCCTGTGTATTATGATCTTAGACGTCAATGTATTAAACGCAAATACTGTCATCGCCCACATATTCCTCAATTTATTGAATTTGTAAACACAGAAAATAAAAGCAACCCACGCGGATCTTCAATGTATTAATACAACAGCTTTCGACGGCACAAACAGATGTTTATTTAATATACCAAAAAAGTAACATATTTTGCGTCTACGCACATAAAAAGGTTCCAATTGTCAGTTTTTCTTCCATTTGCAAATAATTGTACTACCTCAATATTTTGCTGTATGAATATTTATATATAAGCAACGTTTACAAAACCGCTTTTAATAAATTATGTAAAATTACTGTATTATTATCAATAAATTTTAACTATATATATTCTTAGTGACAAATATACGTACACGACTATACAACCACAATTATGTTGGTATACATATGTTCTTCTATTTCTTACACACACATACGTAATCTTGTATTGTTTTTAACACTCAGAAAATATTTATTTACGTTTAAACTCATAAGTATACCTAATGAATTACATAAAGTTTCTTTATAATTTCCTTTCGTTAAACAATAATACTGTGAAATATATGTCAGTACTAAGGGTTTTATTTTTTATTTTGTTATTTCATTAGAATAGTCTTAAACCAATTTAACATACCTTTCGTGAATAGTATTTACATTTACCAGACATTTCGTCTAAAAAGAGTTCTCCAAAGATCTGCCAATATGGCTTGTAAACAATCTTTTTCAAGAGCGAAGCAGTTGGTGGCGAGTTTGGGTACACGTTTGCTTGGTACATAACACTAAAGCTGACAAAAAAGACCAGGAAAATACCCAGAAATGAAAGCAGGTCAACCATCTGAAAAAACAACAACAATATGTTTTGTACGTATAATGTATTACTAACAATTAAGGCACTGAAAAATATACCAATACAACAAAGAATATAACATAGCGTCGTACCATTTTCCTGATCATAATAACTTTAGGACCAATGCTTTGCGCAACAAGAAATGCTTGCAGAAACCGCATGAAGAACAAAGCCACGGTGACGCTGCAAATGCAAGTACAACTCATGTTAACATGTATGTGTGCCGGGTCCGGCTAGCTCAGTTGGTAGAGCACTAGGCTATCAATCCGGGGATCGTGAGTTCACACCTCAGCCAGGCCACATAACTTGTATGGGGATTGGTCATGTAATTATTTCTACTGTCATTCTCCCCCTACCTCTGATTCAATATAGGGCAGTTGTCAGTTACTAGCATAGGTATGTGCACTTAGTACTGGTAAACAGCTAAGATCGGCTAAGCTTGCCCAGGAAAAGTGTGAGTAGGTTAATTGACAGCCGTGATATCACTGAAATACTGTTAAAAACGGCGAAAAACACCAACAAAACAAACAAACAAAATAACATGTATGTGCAATGTGTCTTGTGCATGTATCTGTTATATTTAATGCTTTTTTTCCGACGTCCTTTGTAAATTTGCATGAATCTGAACTGCCACAAGTTTATTATATTCATTATAATATGCAATAGGAGGACCAGATGCATTGACAATTATAACGTTTACTATTAATATTTAAACATACATATTGCTATGTATGCATTAATTTATAATTATGCAGTTCTGGAAAAAAATAAAGTTTAGTTTTGTTTTTTAGCTGTGATGGTATATTACATTTTTACTTAAGCCATGACATTATTAAGTGTACACTTTTTATATTTTCAAAACCAAAATCATATAGTCTTTAAAATAATTATTCTTTGCTATATTTGACATTATATACAGTAATTTGCAAATAGACGTATAAATATTACATTGTTAATATAGAATGTACGTACCTGTATAGGAATCGGACATACTGAAAATCATTTCCCGAAAGAGAATATCTCAAAATCAGGAGATCAAACTTGTTCCAATGTGATCCTAACCAAACTTGCATTTTGTCGACAAGTTTAGGCTTTTTATTTGTTATCAACTGAAAACAAAGTATGTCAATAATTTACGTTTCCATTTCATCTGGCAACCTGACGATCACATGATTTGAATTTGTTTAGAGGGATAGAAAGAGAGACGGAGAGGGTGTGAAAGAGATCTGCTGTTATTAAAAAAAACTAAACTTAGTGTAAATAATAACTATTTACTTGTCTCATTTCCTCAACGAACATTGTGAACGACCAGCCCCAGATTTTGTACTCCTTAATGGAAGTCGCTTCATTCAAGTCCACGATGATGAAGTACGAGAAGTAAACCATAAAAATCACATACGACACCTGTAACACAAATTCAGTTAGATAGAATTAAGATGACTGTAAATTTTTAAATTCTGCAATCACATAATCATGTTGCTCCAGAACAGTTGCTCTAGGAAGCTAGTGTGACAATTGCCCCATTTGATATACATTTGAAAATAGATGCTTTACATACTAAAATAATCAAACGTACCATGCATACTTACCATGTTTAAAGTGTAAACGGAAAATGGCGCTGAGTACAAATAATACATTGCATCAAAAATGTGTATTACTCCTTTTATTTCATCGCAACGCAAACCAACAGTGTAGCACTTCGGTTTAGATGAATAACTCTTTGTTACAAAGCAATCCAGTTCGTTCTTGTGCTTTACCAGGCCCACCTGTATCATATAAAAAACATTTCAAAACTATTGGCTAAGTGTTCAAATTAACACCATTATTGACTGATATAGGTAATCTTGTATCACTGTTGACATGACATATCACTTTAAACTCTTATAATATTCTACGCTTTATTGTCATTTGAAGAACATAACACCATTAGCTAAATACACACAAATATGAAGTGATATTAAACGGTGAGATTTACATTTCTATGATCAAACACAAATATATAATTTTTGTATACCAACCTTGTTTCGTTTTTGAACTTTTCCGCAAAATTTCTTAACAGTAAACGCTCGTTGGCAAGTTGTGAACTTAACTATAAAGATCAAAATCGGCATGAAAAGCGACAGGAGGATCTGAAACAAACACATAATTATTGAAAACTTTACCAATTACATGTAATTATATTAGAAATACATATGCATAATTTAACGATGTATAAATTATATTGTTATCTTTAATTTCCCAATTAAAAACAATTTCTACATTTTTTTTCTTCCATTAAAAAAATAATTTCAACTTATTTAGCAGATCATTCAATGTCCCATACAATGAAATTATAAAAAGGAGGTCACCAAATTTGTGGAACATACATATAAATTACCTACCCGTAAATGCAATTTTAGACAATAGTTTGTTGTTTCAGAGACAAAGTAATATTGACCATTGATTGGTCAAACATAGCTGTATTTTAGGGGTTGAAATGGCCACTGTAAGAAAACAATGTTACATGGTGAAAGTCTGTCAAGCCACTCATATTTGAAGAGTTAATCAACTCCACTTATGCGCGAAGGTATGCGCAGAAAAACACTACCGAAATCGTCTTTAAGTTGAGTTTCGATTAACAAAATTAGAATTTTATACCATCCGTATTAACACGGTTGACAAAGATGCTGTTATGCCTAAATCAATCAACGAACAATAATTTAACTAAATATTATGTTGTTTAGCTAATTACCTTCCACCAGGGTGTATGAACTGCAATCTTTCCTCTCCAAATTATCTTGAGCTTGGTTTGACAGCATGGGTGGCCCATGAATTCTTTAAGATAGTTAGAGTCCGCCAATGAAAACGGAGTTATTGAATGAAATGGCTCCTCAAGTTTTCGGATCAACAAATCGTGAGCCCTCTTCTTGTCTTGATTGTAACATTCAGTTAGCACACCAACGGCTTTTTGTTCGTAGTCACTGCAACACATACAGTACTGTAATGTTTATATACATATTTATATCCTCGAATAGTTTGTCGTCATTCGGGCCACGTGACCGTCCAATATTTTACCGTATTGGACGCGTGTGTGTACACTATTTTCCGTATTGGACGAATACTCCAAAACTGAAATAATATGCAACTTTAAGTTTTACCTCGATCAATGATGACTCCGATCCGCTTCTTCGAAAACATCTTTTAAATCCAGCAACAATCATTTCAATTCTTTTTCATATATATGCAC
This sequence comes from Congeria kusceri, assembly GCA_027627225.1. Taxonomy (NCBI): domain Eukaryota; kingdom Metazoa; phylum Mollusca; class Bivalvia; order Myida; family Dreissenidae; genus Congeria; species Congeria kusceri. Next base: position 74,685,306 of record CM051030.1, read on the forward strand.
TGAGAATTTTCTCTTGTTAACCGTGCTAACCAGAAACACGATTTGTTTTCTAAATCGCCGTCTCAGGTCAGCATGTATGCTTTTTGGAAACGTTAAGTTGTCTCCAAACCTATATCCGATTATGTCACCTTTTAAAATTATTTACTAATACGTTCAGTGACATCTGGTTTCTGACGTCACTATCCATTTTTGTTCTAAACTGAACATGTCTCATCACTCATATAGATCTATATTGCGTTATTCTAATTCTGAATATCCATTAAATACTTTCAATCAGCTGTAAAATATTCAGTTCGACAACTTGCATCAGTGTGTAATACTAATTTAAACAAACACGCTGCAGACTCTTCCTTTTAATCACGCCACACTTTAGACATTCAATATAGTTTCTACACACTAAATGTTACAATTAAAACAACGTCATGGTCGCTTTTTGTCAAATATATTCTAAAGTACGAAAGCTGTTTCAGCAGTTAAAATTAATCAATTAATTAGATGTTAGTGCAGGTTACATAATAAAATATTTGCGAATTATTTATCACATAGAGCGACGTCATATATTATTATTGTGAGCGCGCGCACTGTTCCGCGGACCGTGAGTTTTAATGTGAATATTATGCAAATAATACACAAATATAAATAGGTATATAAAAAAAAATATTATTACAATACCATGATATATTTGGACTCGTACACAGCTGAAATACTCACATTGGACTCGCCTGTCATCTCGTCCAATACATGTTTGGTATACCAACTTTGTACTCGGTCAAATATATTACCGTATTGTACAGAACGCTGTTAAATAACCTAATTGTGTGTGTGAATGTGGTTACCTTATATAAGGTAACACAATACTTACTATTAAACACCTGTATATATCTCATAAATGGCATTAGTAAAATATTGTATATATGAATAACAATTATGCATCTGCAATAAAAGACTCGTAAAGTTTACTTAAAGTGCTTAATATTCAAGCGTCCCAGTGCCACAGTCCATATTATTTTTGCATTACTTAATCTCATAAGTAGAAGATACTAAGTCCTAATTCGTCCTAATAAGTCCTAATACTAAGTCATGAATTGCGCATGCGCATGTGTAAAGATGTGAAAATTTTTGACTGCGACATAAATGATAAATTCAAATGGATTTAAAATAGCACAGTGGATAAATTTAACACTAATATGAAGCTAAACATTTGTGCTCAATGACGAGAAAGGAAAACAATAAATCAAAAGGAAGTTAAAAAGAAAATTTGAGTGCTAAACGAAAAACAATCTCTCCTATTGAAACCGGTCAAGGGTGCACGGGATTTTCGCACAGTGAAACCGGTCTAACTGTTTTAAATCTCAGTGTAAACAACAAACCAAAACGTACAAATCGATCGACTACACCCACGCACTTCACATTCGACAGCAACGTGTTCCAGCCTATTCCTGAATGTTTCTGGAATATGAACTACACAGGGACATCACAATTTGGAACCCAGTTTGGAATCGCATCCCCTCCCTGCAATCAGTTTGGGTCATTTAACCAAAATAGTCAAGCACCTCCGACATGGGCGGCAGGGCTGATAGAGGACGTCAGAAACGCACAACGCAAGTATCAAAAATTGATAAGATTGAAGAATGCAAAAGAAACAAAACAGTGGAAACACTGGAGGACAAAGTAAATGCTATGGACAGAGGTCTAATTTTTTGTAATGAACATTTCGAAACAACAAAACAAACATTAAACAAATCGGAGAACCAGCTAGAGGAACTTCATGACAAATGTAGGAATATGGAAGACACGATGCAGACCTATGACGTGAAAATTTCTCAAATCGATAAAGCGAACGGTAAACTTGAATTTCATAGCGTGAGAGAAAACCTCCTATTTCATGGCATTACGGAAACCATAAATCAAGAAAACTGCGAAGAGCTGATACAAACACTTATCAAAGACGTTCTTCGTATTGACAAAAACATCGTCTTAGACAGAGTGCACCGCATAGGTCAAACATCGTCTTAGACAGAGCGCACCGCATAGGTCAAAGTAAGCCAGCCAAAACAAGACCTATCGTGGCAAAATTTCACCGATACGCTGACCGAAAACTTGTACGAAAAACTGCCATCGAGCGCAGCCAGGACCTGAAGGCACTCCATCAAGGCGTCGGAATCGAACAAGCGAAAACGACATTTGAGAAAAGGCGCAACAAACAACATCTTGAGGACCGGGAACGAACGAACTTTAATAATCTGTATAGTGGCGATATGCGTATCCACAGACCATTTTGGCAATACCTATGAAAATGCAAACGCTTTCGAAACAAATGACACCCTTGATTCTCCAGTTACAGAACATCAAATTCAAAAAGCAATGTCCACACAGCAAAACGGAAAATCAAGCGGGCCATATAATATATCTGCTGAAATTATTAAAGCTGCATATAACGTTATTAAACCACATATGACACATATATTTAATAAAATATCTGAATCCGGACAGTACCCGGAAAGCTGGGGATTAGGCTATATCACACCAATATATAAAAGCGGCGATCCCAATCAAGCAAACATCTATCGAGGAATAACACTAATATCAAAGATTTATTCACAAGTATTATTAAACAGAATAACTAAATGGTGCGATATGAATAAATCGTTATCAAAATTCCAATACCGTTATCAAAAAGCAAAATGTACCGTCGAACAGTTTAATAAACAAAGTATTAAATTCGGCACAAAAATTATACTGTATCTTTATTGATTATCCTAAATGCAATGATAGCATAAATCGAGCACTACTATGGCAAAAACTGTTATCACACAAAATAAGGTCAAAGATGGTTTCAGCACAACGAGCGATGTACACATCTGTTTAAGCTGCTGTTAAAATTAAATCTCAAACATCCGATTTCATAGCATCACACACGGGAATAAAACAAGGGGACCAGTGTTATAGCATTCTATTGTTAATATTCGTCAACGATGTTGTAGAAAATATAGACTCGAATATTGAAGGTATTATAACGATTAACGAAATAAAGTTTTTCCTATTATCATATGCTGATGATCAACTATTATTTTCGACATCACCAACATCTTTACAATCAATGTTAAACGACATCGAACATTACTGCATAAAATCCTATCGTAAGATAAAAACAAGTAAAACAAAAGTGTTGGTATTTGAAAAAAATTGTCGGCATACGAATTACAATTTTTACCATTATGGGAAGTTATTAGAAATAGTGACTTCTTTCAAATATTTAGGTATAACACTATTTAAAAAATGAGAATTGGTATAAAACTGCCCAGCCACTTGCAGAGCATGAAAACAGTGCCTTACATAGACTTTTCACTGTTATAAATCAATATGAATTTCAAACACAGGAACAAGTAAACCTTTTTGACAAACTAGTCGCCCCAGTCCTACATTACTCAGCAAAAGTTTGGGGATTTACAAAGGCAAAGAAATCGACATAATACACACAAAATTACTCAGAAAAATATTAAAAATTGATAAATCCACAAATCTAGCAGGCTTATACGGAGAATTGGGTAGATACCCGCTGCATTTAATACGCAAATTTCACATAGTACGCTACTTGTTAAAAATATTAGCGTCTTCTGATGACAGTCTTATAAAAACAATTTATTCACTTCTGTTCAATGATGCGCAACAAAACATAATTTACAATCACCGGAATTGGGCATCACAAATTAAAACCATGCTTGGCGAGTATGGATTAAGCAATATATGGACGATCAGACAATGTTTACACAACAAACGGATCAATCCTACATTTACAATACTATGAAACAGCGTTTTTTTTTATAATGTCCAACAAAGTTGGTATAGTGAAATAAATAATTCACATAGACTCACGACATATTGTCGATTTAAAAATATATTTAAAATAGAACCCTATCTTGATATTATTAAAAATAAAAAAAATAAAACATCACTCACAGGGTTTCGATTATCATCACATAAATTATAAATAAAAAGAGGACGCTATAATAACATCCCACGCGAAGATAATAAATGCAAGTTTTGTAATCTTAATGTAATAGAAAATGTGTATAATTTCTTACTTGTTTGTCCAATATATAGAGAAGTTAGAAAGGAACACTTTAAACAATATTTTCAAAGGTGGCCAACAATAAATAAGTTTGATATTTTGATGCAAACATTGAATAAAAAATATATTATAAAACTCGCAAAATATATTTACAACGCTAATCAGATATGGAATAATTTAAATAATCAATAATAAAGTAAATTTAACAAGTACATATATCTATATATTTTTTTTTATTAACTTCTATCATTGTATTTATGTATTTAGACTTTACACACTGCGTAATTGTATCTTGTGGCAGAAAAGCATTTATCATGCTTATATGCTAATACATTTTGTTGTTGTTGTTGTTAATTAGGCAATAGAGAGTCCTAGTTTTAAGATAGTTAGTCCTAATTAGGAGATACTAAGCTCTAATTATGATATACTTAGTCCTAATTAGGAGATACTAAGTCCTAGTTAGGAGTTTGTATCTGCTTATTATGTATCTCGTAATAAGGATTTTGTATCCCGTAATTAGGAGATACTTTCTCCTAATTAGGACTTAGTATCCCATAATTAAGACATAGTATCTTCTTATTAGGACTTAATATCTCTTATTATGACTTTGTGTCTCCTAATTAGGACTAAGTATCTCCTAATTAGGACTTAGTATAGCGTAATTAGGACTTAGTATCTCCTTATTAGGACTGAGTATCTCCTAACGATGAGATTATGTGACACCAAAATAATATAGACTGTGGCGCCATAACATTATGTTTCGAATGATACGTTGTTTATCGTCATAATATAATGATTGTATACGTACCTTATTAAGAAAACAGGTGCGTATATATAGTCGTACTTCGTTAAAAAATATATACCTGGCATGATTGAAGAGATCCGTTGACAATTCTAATTCCAGGCTTCGCTTTGCAGACTTTGCAAATGCTTTCAGAATTGAACTTGCAACCAAAGCTGCGCCTGTGATATGCAAGTTTTTTTTTAAACTATGCAATGTATGCAAAATACATTTGAGGATAGTAAATTACTCTTGAACAGAGTGAAAATTACAGAAATCATGATACATTAGTTAATACGTTTATGTTTTATAACTAACCGAGTTTGTCTTGACATTTTCTCCACATAATCTCTCCCATCTGTTGACGGTTCAATAGTATGGCAAAGAGAAAAAGGTCTATAAATGTAATCGAACTTCTCTCTGCTGCGTTAAAACAAAGAAAAACTGTGATTATTAGTCATAGATAAAATCAAAACGGTTTAATACAAACACACTAATTTCTAATTAAATACGTATTTTTGTAATCTCGTAGTTATACAAATATGAAATATGTAATTAAATTTACAAAATAGATATGCACCAGGCCCCGTGTTCACAAAGGATTAACTGCAGGATCAGGATCAGTCTTAGCTGATCTTGATCTTTTAGCTCAACTGAGTGGAATATCAAACATATTTTTTCGGAATAACTTTCTACTTGATAAAATCACACAAGTTGTGTTATTTGTGATTGAAATCTTCATATCAGAGAGCAAATGTACGTTGCTAAGAGTTTAAAATCTTGTTGATAATAATATATATTTGACAAAAATTTTAATTGATCCTGATTTTAGTGAACATTATTTTTGAAACTGATCTTGAAATATCTGGCTCAGGTTCATCTTGAACCTGAGAATCAGACTCAGCTTGTTTTGTAAACACGGGGCCAGATATGTATGTTCGAATATAATTGTTGTTCGATACGATAAACTGTGTTTAAAATCGTTAGCATCACTTCTTAAAACACAATAACTAGTTCTTTTTAACTCTTATCGTTGTAAAATATTTTAAATAATCTGATATACGTACGTTCAACGAGGTATGGATTGCACATATCATCTTTGAGTTTAGCACCTATGAGCTTTCCAACTTTCAGGATCAAATCCAAATTTCCTTTATGCTTAACATTATTGTCACTGTCAAGATCACATGGTGTGCTACGTTGATGTGTTCTATTTGTATAACCGTTGACAGTATCTGCGTTGTTCCATCTTATATTGGCAACAACGTCAGATTTACTATGCTCTGGTCCGATATGGCCGATTGTTTGCGTATCGTTTTTACTGGTCTAAAGATACAATTAATTCTAGTAACTAAATACAGCATAAATAAATATCATGGTTATATTATTCCATATGGTAATGTTTATTATTGTAATAGTGTTATATTGTTTTGGCCAAAAAAAAACAGGATACATTATAAGTCGGTTTATTATAATGTATGAGTTGTACATGCTTTGCAGTAAATTTTATTCGAAGGTACTACATACTACATAAAACCTCAATATTTCAGCAAAAAAGTCAAACTTGCATACTATATGTAAGAGAAGCGGTGTATTATATTATATATTGTCAGACATCTACTTTTTTATCAGACACTTGCGACTGCCATAGCGGTTTCGCGGTTTACCTACGTACACATACTAGTGTTGGTTCCTGTGTCCACGACAGTTGATTTTTAATAAAATTTGTCATTGTATCATTCACCGAGTTATGATCCAGCACCTGTGTTGAATAAAAAACGAAATTACAGTATTCAAAGTGATTTCACCACCTAAATGAACATAGATAACATAGCATCCATTGTGGACATATTTTGGTAAGCGAGAATTTAGAATATTAAAGAACTATTAAATCAGTCACTGTTAAGAAACTTTTAAGATGTCTTACATAGATGTATAATTCTTGCAGTGAGTGTATTTTTAAGAACCTTGTGATGTCTACTTTCAATTCCTTTCGAAGCAGCAGTTTTACAACGTCCGCTTGATCATTTGCCAACGTTGCAAACAGTGTAGCATAGAGTGTGTCCTGCAAGTATGGTGTATGGGCATTACAATACTGTAACCTTTAAAACCCACGGCATTTCAGCTGATCAAAATCCAATACAAACGTTATATACGTGTACCTACATGTTAAAACATGCTTTTTCATAGTCTGACATTCAACTGTTTGGAATGCACAACTTAGACAAAAAAAAATGATTTGTTTCTCAGGCAGCGCCGCAACGTTTATTTTCTTTTTTTTTACGATCGCGCCCGGGTTTTAAAGGAGCAGTCCAGATATATGTAAATAAAAATAAAACTTTGCAGAAAGTGTTTCTAATAGGCATGTAACCGAACAAAATACAAAAACTACGCATTGAGCTATGCGAATTATTTACATTTTGGTAACTTGCTATCGTCTATTTTCTGTATGCGATAACAGGTAATGAATCTGGACTAAACAAGCATGTGCATTATAGTATATTCCGTTTGTACCAAGCGGTTTTAAACAATGCCTTTCGTAACTAAGAAACAGATTTCCGACGAACAAACGCCATATGTTCATAAGAACTATTACTAAAATTGCAATGTATTGAATTAGATCACATGGACTTGTGACCGGTTTGACTTGCTTCCAAAATTAAACGAATCCGCAGTTTAACATAGCGGAAGAAGAGAAACCCGGTGGAGATTTCGATATTTCCAGTAACTGTCTTCCTGTCTGATTACATAAATCGGATATACACAAATTGTGAAATACTGTGAAAATTTTGAAGAAAACAAGTCATATTCGGTTGGGAACCTTTATTTATATCGTCTATTTTTTCTTTTATTTTTTTTGTTTCGTACATGCTTTTGCTTTTGCATTCCATATTTTTTGAAGAAAATCTGTGTCAATATAAGTCCTATGGAAACAAATGAAAATGTCAGCTGCATTGACAAGTGTTGATTTCCTTTCCAAACATTATTGGTGATTTATTGCAAAAATAATCATATTTTAGACAGTTATAAAAAATATGAATTACAAAAGGGTAAATTCTTTAAATCGAAGTACTTTAATTCTGATAGTATATCAATTTAAAGACACTTATGTTAATTATAAACATTCAAATTGATTGTCTTTTACGTCAGCTTGCATAAATGACCGTTTATGAATAATAAATACATATTTAGAATTTTATAAAAAGGGATGCGCATGTTGTTATTAAAACTTAAAATTGTATTTAATCTGTACTTATTTTCTTGTTTAATAAGCCATTTCACAGCGCCAATAGAACAAAGAAGGAGAAAAGAAATTTAAAAAAATACTTCAATGAAAACAAGATGCCCTCCCTCCTGATTTTTGTGAAAACGTGCCTGAGAAACTATTCAGTAATTTTGTTTAGTCTTAAATGAATAATGTACAACTGTAATCAATGCTTATCTTTATAATTTACAGATGTTTATAACTGTTGCAGGTATATTATACTAGTAGTTTAAAATATTATTATTGTCACCAATTCGTAAAACAATCGCTTACCTGCGTAACACATTTGACTTCATCTTCTGAAAACATCTGTTCTTTGAACAATATCTCATTACGAGCAAAATCAACTTTGTCCCATCTCCAAGCAAGAGAGAGCTGAGTATGCAGATTGTTGGGATGTGCTGTTTCAACAACAACAACAAAACAAAAAAAACTTCGAAAGTTTCATTAAAGTTCAGACAGCATTGAGGAGTTTTAATTACAACGTTTAATTATAAGCATATTCAATGTATCTATTTAAATATTTTAGTTTGATTGTATGTGGAAATGGAAATTTTAATTCATATATTAATTATTTCAAATTTGTAAAGTTTGTGGAAATGAAATATGTGTCATTTGTGTCGAAAAAATGAAGAACTTACCTTTCTTCAATGCTAAAAGAATAATATCTTGTATGTCAGTCCGGTCCAGTTGATTGTAAATGTTAACCTATAATAATAATATAATAATAAAAAAATAAAATAATAATGTACATGTTTGTTGACATGCATTTGCAATACACTGTTTTAGAATGCTATACACAATCTATTTAAAATCGAATTGAACACGTGAACGTTATTTAAGGACCATATTTATTTGAGGAAACTTTGTCTTACATAATTATCTTTGGCGAGAATTTATAAGAGCAGGTGAACGCATTGGTCGATTTCGTCCTTATCCTTGGTTATGGCAATTTCTTCATTTTTCATGAAATCTTGCATGCAATCTACAAACCTTATAAATTCTTCATTGTTATTTCAGATTGATTATAAGCATCTGAATTGTAAACACTATTATTGCATGTATTTTATACATATGTAGTGCATTTGATATTTTTTAACAGACATTATTGTACTATGTTGCATAAAATTGATTTAAAATAATAACCGACATTTAAACACAATTGTTTTATTCACATTTATAAAGCATTTGATAGCATCGCAGAATCAGCTATGTTACGGATAGCTTAGGGAAAGAGTTTACCGATCTGAGAATAAAGGAAATTCACACAAAGATACAAGTTTCTTTTTGATGTAAACACATACTTGTCGGTTAAAGGCCGGTTATGCCCTGCTGCAATTAAGTCAGCCACCGATCCCGATCCTCTCATTGCAACAACCGGGATGCCGTGTGTTACAGCGTAGTGGACCGTCTTTAATACAGACACGTCGCCTCCGATAACAAATACAACAGCATCTTTTCCTACAATGTGTATGGCTATAAGTCAAATCCTTTTCATTTATTTTTGTATGTGTAAACTATTGAATTTACATGGCATAGGCATTTTTAATAGGGAAGGGGTATGCATTCATAATTGTATGAACGCAATGCCTTATCACCGGCGTAGTAATATCTGTGAGTCCTTTTGTATGCAAATTATACTTTGACAATACTATTTTCATGAACTAAGATGTCTTATACTGTTAAATGTTACTCTTTTTTGCATTTATTGTTAACGTTTGATTAAATGTTTGTATAATTAATACACATGAACATTTCGTTCCAGTTCACTTCTACAATAATCAATTTGATATTTTTTCACTTTTGCTGGATAGGATTCTATCATGCAAGGACAGCAATGTCTACAAGTGTTATTATTAAGCAAAGCCATTTCGCTAGCATGTAATGTGTACATTTTATGGTATTTTAGGTAAACAGTACTTTCTTAGAATCGACCACAGAAAATCTTTATGACGTAACATCGGTTAACGTACGTAGCTTTAAAATGGATTTCACATTGATGTGCCTATTTGCTAGATGCATGTAGATCGCCTTATTTATTGTGCATTTATATCACAGTTAATAATGATGAATTGTTTAACATGCACAATAAGAAAAAAAAGCATTTTGAGATCTATATTAACATGTTATCCTTACTAAGACAAGTTATGCCCAGGCAAAGCAAAGAGCTTAGATACGCCCGTGTCGATGCTATTGATCGATGACCTAGCTTACACGTCATCACTTGTTTAGTGATGTCATTTGTGGATTGTTTTGCATTTTTCTCGCTGGATACTATGGTGTGGATTTAAAGCATTTCAAGGGATTTAATTCACTGTCTGTTGTATTACTAATTAAACGGGATTATCCAGGATCTATTAAACTCTCAGCCTAGGAATTGTGTGATGTTAAGTGTCAGAACTCAACTGTGGGACTGTATAGATGTATTAATGATGTGGATTTACTGTAGTCTTACTAACAAAGCACCTCTTATTTAATATTAAACATTCTAAAGCATTAATTATGTTTGATGCTTGCTGGCTATACCGGCCGAAATAGCAGTTCTTCTTGATTTCACAGATATTTTTGCATCTGTTTAAGTTACTTTTTAAGTTTTGTAGCGATATGAATTATGCAAGGAAAATGAAAATGTTATGACTTATAAAGTTTACATTAAATTTCATTTGTCGCAGCAAACTGAATATAAAATAAGGAGAAAATGACATTTTTGTAGGGAATTCTTTTATTAATCGTAGTATGCAATATATTTTATGTAGTTCGTTTACAAGGGGCGGTACTTCGGTGTTCCGATAAGAAAACTGCTGTGCGTGATATTTCTCTTAGAATGGCAAAAACCTGCATGTTAAAAAAAAATTATATAAAGGAATGCTATGAAATCATCCCAAATATAATGTTAATAAAAGGATTGAAATTAATTTGATTGCGTTCATGCGATTATGAACGCAATGGTCGAACTAGCATAAGAATGGCAATAAAATGCATGTTAAACAAAACAATATATCTATAAACGGATGCTATAAAATCATCCCAAATATATGAACGCAATGGTCAAACTGGCAAATTATCCATAAAGCGTTAGCGATCATCATGGGTTTGCCAGTTTGACCATTGCGTTTCATAAATTCAATCCTTTATTGATGACATCGATGTAAATGCTGATGAACAGGCTTTAACCAAACGAGTCATTTTCATAAAACGTTAAGGCTTAATATGTATTGCCATAATTTATTATTACTGCGTTGTATTAACGATACAAAGTGTTTGATTAGAATCACTTCCTTTCGATTCTTACTTGTTGACACGTCTGAAATGAGTCTTTCTTTTTTATATTGCATATATTTCTTTTCGGGTACTGTCTCGTCAATAACTGAGAGGAAATAACTGGTTGTTGAGTCCATATTATTGTTTTCCTCTGGATCCTGCTACAAAATACACATATACTGCTTAAGTGATAATGTGATTAAACTTTCATTGAAAAAGACCTACCCACATACTAAAAACAAGAATGACAATGTCCAATTGCTTGATCACGGAATAAATAAAACCACAAATCGCTCCAACCACACAAACAATGAATAGTCATAATCAAGGAAATAAATTATCAATACAATCGGAAAGATTCATCTATAATTCAAATCTAACGCCTATCACATGAAAGCCTTGTAGTGTTCAATTATGCTAATTCTTATAAAACATTGTTCTGTAATAGTTAACATTAACGACAGACGCCGTGAAACTTAAGAGGGGCTAATCAGACGCGTTGTCTGACAGCCATCAACTTTATGTCAGACAACCACTGTGAAAGGAATTGAACTTGTAACAATTCTGTCAGACATGTCAGACAGTCTGACACATTTCGCGGTGTCTGCACAATTATATTGAACTTCAGCTGCATGTGGTCACTTGCCTGAATTGATTCTTAATTCCGTGAATGATTGGTTAAAGTAGCAGTCCAGAAATATGTTAATAAAAATATAACTTTGCAGAAATCGTTTCTAATGGTCATATTACCGATTAAATACAAAACAAAACGCATTGAAATCGGTAAAATATTAAAGGTTTGGTAACTTGTTATCCTACAATGATCTGTATGCGATAACTGGTGATGCCTCTGGGGTAAATCAGCATTAGTGAACATTAATGTTTATTATACCACGCTTTGGTCAACAACGATAAAATCCCATTACCCGAAAAAGAGATATGTTGACTGTCAAAAACATTTCAACCTTTTTGACACGTGACCAATGCGAAAAATGACTGTCAGGTCATTTTGAATGTAATATAAGGGCAAGTAACTGCGTCAGTTTTTTTAGCCGCATCATAATAATATTGCCTCCCTTATCGTAACGTTATATAGTCGTGACGTCACTATTCTATGTTTAAACAAGCGATTCTCTTCAAAGTTAACTGTCAGAAAAACAGTTTACAAGTACTTCTGAAGATGAAAGAAGATGTAGGCATTCTTCAATCTTGATGGGCAGAATTAAGTACATGTTAACGTTTTTTATTCTATTTTGTTCGGTATAATAAAATAAATAACGTATGGCAGCGGGTGTGACATAGATATTGTCAACCCTCGAAACAGAATGCTACCACTCGGCATTCGCCTCGCGTGACATTCTGCCCTCGGGTTGACAATATCAATGTCACACACGTTGCCATATGATATTTATATAACATTCCGTTCGTACCAAGCGTTTTCGAACATAGACATTATAAAATGCCGTTCGTGAATTCATAGGAAACTATTTTTAGTCGAATAGTCGTCATTAACGTTCATTAGAACTAATGCTAATTTAAGATGTATTTAATTATATTCTATGGACTGCCTCTTTTTCTATGGACTGCGCCTTTAAGTTAAGATATAAAATTTAAACAGCAATCAATTTATTGATATAAGCCTTTTTTGGAAGTTGGCGAATGGAACATGTGCGTAAGAATATAACTGTGAACAGAATGGCATACAAATTAATTATATGCCAGTAATCTGAACCATCAACTCATCGTAAAAAGACATGTCAAACTAAACAACTACGTTTCGTTTGTGCACAGGTGTAGCAGTTTAACAATTCATTGTGCTACCAGTGTACATAATTTAATGTTGGACGTGTTATAAACCATCACCAATAGTGATGTGATCCTGAACACCGTAATTGACTTACCGGTGTAAGTATGCCAACCCACGCTTCTTCTCCAAGTACAACCGGTTTCTCGTTTGCATTAATCCTGCTACGTGTAATCTTCAGAAACTCAAGGGTTTCCTCTTTGCTTCTAAAGCTGATAATCCACGTGCCTAAATATAAAGCACACGTTTAATTTTAACAACGGCAATGTATCGTCATGCATATGCAAACTAAAATAATATTTAAACTAATTGTTGGTTTAAACTAATTATAATTTACAACGCCGGATCGTTTAATTTGTTGTTTCTTCATTTTAAAACAACCTCTGCTATCTGCAATTTCTGCAAGTGACGTTTGGAAAACTTGTTTGAAGTCAATAGATTCATTCCCTGTCTGTGTGTCCCCGAGAACATATATAATAAGGTTGGCATCCGATTGCTTCTTGGTTGATGAGGCTGTTAGGTCTTCCCACATTCTGTGTATGTTTTTTGTCTGGAATATATTGTAATGTTCATTAACATAATAGAAAGTTATTCCAAAATCCCATAGATATGTAACCATTGCAGTCGCATACGATATATAAACGATATATTTCTATTTGCATCTCACATTGGGGATGTGTCTGTATACCGATTGTATTATTATATTTTGAACTCGTACATTCGGAATTACCGATAGGCTAAAGTCTAGATGTAATCTTATTACAATAGTTTTCAGTCTGACGCTTCTATACATTGCACTGATTGTGTCAGATGACTTTGCATTCGGGGTCACGTTTAGAGAATCTTTTTCAGGAGCCAATCGAATGGTTGCGTTCAAACTGCTGTAGAATAATAAATAGGGGAACTGTGATGTTCTGTTTATAAACACGCTGGAATTTATAAATCGTCTGATTTAACGTATCGTTTAATCTATGTTTATTATGTTTCTCACTTGCATTTTTGCTGAATTTACATTGATCGCGAATATGAACAATAACAATAAAAATAACAATATTATTAATAAACAAGTTTAAGGACGCATCAAACCCCACTTTGGACGGTATAATCAGTTCCAATAAAAATGTTAATGTATTTAATATCGTAGCATTGCATTAAAGAATGTTCTTAAATAAAATACGTCAATCTGTTAAAGCCGCCTTACGTTACATACCATAAAATATACTTGCGTAATAATTTCCGACATATACTTGTACCCACCAAAACATCAAAGGGTAACTACAACGAGTAGGGATACGTAATACACCACTACCTGTGTAAATATATTTAGTGCAAGTGTCCATATCTATTTATAAACCTTTTACTTTTGTTATCGAATTAAGAAGATTTTAATCAATTAAAATTCGCGCAATAAAATGTTTTAATGCGACAAAAATGCAAATTAATAAGTCTGGAACTGATGTGTTTTTATTTAATCTAAAAACAACTTTGTATTAGCATTAGAGGACTTAGAACCAACATTGCATTCTCTGCACGCTTATTGACATAAAGTTGGTAACTGCTCAAGTGCGAACTCGAACTTGTGAAATACGACACCAGAATAATTTTGAAGGCTGTATGGATCGTTATTTTTCAAGACATAATTGCAGTCAGGTGTACGCTATTCTTTCCATTCTAACATTACACATTTGTAAACAAACGTTTGAGTTGGATACTGATTTTACCGATGCTGTAGTTTTAATATTACACAGCTTGCTTTAAACTTACGAGTGCAAATATATAACATCGTAATAATGAATATACACGTTTTGGCACATTCAGACAAAACACTTAACAAAACATTGAACTGCTTATTGGAAGTCTTAAAAAGCAACATATCTAGATTTATCCTGTTTCTACCTGCAACATTGACCAAATAAAGGGGTGACCGTATACATTTTCCGATCTCCAGTCAACAGGCAGTGGCAAGGTTTATCCAGTTAGTAGTGTATTCCTATGCGCCGAATAGCAAGATTGTCAAATGACGTGGCAAAAAATGAAATATACCTGTACTCACCTGAGTTTTTCATCGAAACGTCGTGTTGTCTAGTTTTACAGATACCTATGTAACGGGATGTTGTATGAGGTCAACTCGTTGTAAAGTTTCGATATTTATTCCAGTATATTAAATATAAAAAATAATAAACCTGAAAAATAGAAATTATGCATTAAATGTATTACATGCAATAATTAATATGCATTAAATATATTATAAATTGCATAACTTAATTATACAATAAATTCAGCAATACAATTCATTAAGCAAATATGTTAACTGCGTAAAGTAAGAGAACAAAATACAGTAAGACAAAAATAAAATACAAATCTTACCAAGCAGGGCAAAATGACTTCAACAATATTCCTTTGCAGGATACTATTTCTAAGTATGTAATGACTGAAGTCTCTGGTGACAAACATAAGAATGTGCTGGGTTTCTTGTTAGAAAAAGGGACATGTTAGCTAATTGATAGCTTGGTATGGGAATGACATTAAAATGTGCTCATAACCAATTAGAACGGTGAAAACCTATCATACTTCATTCACACATCACCTTACACACATAACTGTACACTGGTTACACATAGCTTTCATAATGAATTGTTAAAGCGCACATGTACGGCATAATCGAAAAGGTGTAAACAACATCTTCCTTCCATTCCGTTTAAAAAAAACACTTGATGTAAGCGGGTTATACTTACTTTCTAAATAAACTTTCTTCAATCAAAACAAAGATACAATTTATTCATGAAAGAAATAACCCTTTATATTTAAATTTTCGTTGAAATGTTATTAAAACTGAACGAAGAGTAGATCTACCTCTATAAATTACTAAAATATTTAACTTGGCCACGATGGTCTCCACCCACAATCCGAGTACATTCTAGAAAATTGAAATTCAAATGGGATTAATCTCACCGGTTCAATTCCAGGCATATATTCCATACATTTTTTTATTTAAATGTTATTAACATAATCCATCTTAAACACAGAAACACTAACTTTTGTATTCCGATTGCTTTTATTTTAAATTCTAACACACTCGCGTCCTAGTTTGTACACTGTGTACACTTCAAACTCAACCGAATGACGTAGGCGTGACGCTATACAACTTTTCGAAAATCGATGTCTGGTTTAATTATAGGGGCTACTGTGTACTAATTCATGTTCGTGAATATAATTGGCATCAGAAAATTAGATTATTTTTAAAATTTTATAATGATTACCGGTAAGAAACAGAGGACTATTTTTTCGGGAAGTACGCATAAATGCTAGCGAGTTTTAATGTTCGAGGCTCGTCAAAAACATAATAATTATAAGATGAACCTTTAATTAAACTACTTTTAAAATACAATTGAGTAGAAAACAGGATAAATAGAATACATGGTAGGTGCCGGGAATGAGAAAGTTTATCCGGTTCGGCCCGAAAACAAAAATAAAACTATTATCATTTTCTAAGCCTCACCGGATAAACTTTCTCTATCCCGGCACCAACCATGTATCCTCTATATCCAGCTATATTGTAATTGTTGAGAAGTTATTGAGCAGAAACACAAATCCTTGACCTTTGACCTTGAATTGTGACGTTTAACCGACAAGTATGGGGTTGTACGCGACACGCAATCTGGTCATGGAGAATAAAAATCTAAAGTTACATTAACATCCATACAGGCAATAAAAGGTTAGAGTGCGAAAACAAAATCCGGACGGACGGGGCTTCCACACAAACGCAACGACCCACAGACAAACGAATGGACGGTGCGATTACTATATCCCCTCCATTTTAACCGACCTTTCTGGCGCTCACACTAACAAAATTATTTTTAAGCAATGACAAAATGATAATGATCAAAAGCTTTATTGTTTGTAGCGTTTCAAACAACACAATAAATAGGTATTTTTTGCTATATGTCTATAAATAAAAATTAAAAAGGCATGTAAATTATGTTAAAAAATCCCATGTGATACAATAGCACTAAAACTGAACTAGATATATACTACTTTAACTGTAAATGATATATTCCCGAGGATCAGCTGAAAATGCACCACTTTTCAAAATCCGTGGACAAACATTGCTATGCAAAAGGCAATTTTCTTGGGCGCAGCATGGCTGATCTTTATTATTCGGAAGGTCATTTGAACGAGACCTGCTATACGATGTCTTCAGATCCTAACAATGTTAGGATTTGATTTTACTGATATTGTTTTCATATGTTTCCTATCATTTGATTGAGTCTTCATTTTGATAGGAAAGCACTTATATGTTGTAATAAGTTTTATCTAATTCATAATAAAACATCCTTTATTACACCAAAAAACACCAAATTAATGTTTCAAAATTAATGTTTAGAAAAATCCAGCGGTCGTGCCCATAGTGTGAAGCGATTTCAGAGAATTTATTCAAATATCAAATATCTTCAAATATCTCAGATATTTGAATAAATTCTCTGAAATCGCTTCACAATTATAGATATAATTTTCACAATACAAATAACTAAAACACATTTAGTAAAACATTACAATTAATTTCCATTTTTCAGGGGGTGGCCGAATATACAGGGGTGGCTGAATAGATAGGACAGACGGATACCACTAATAAGTTTGCCTTCTATAGCCTTTAGTAAAAGCACATTGTAGTAAGATTACAGAATATTCATCACGATTCTTAGGTTTCACTACGCTTCAAGGCGATTTGGACACCACGATGCCTCGTGCACCATCGTGGCACCAACGTAAGCAAACGTACTGAGTGCGTAGTAACATCGCGATAACCCGTACAGGCAACGAGCCCAATATCGTGTCGTAGCCGTAGTCCATCCTGTATGTTCGTGAGCATTCAAGTAGTCATTATAGTTGCCGCTAAAGATCTTACTGGAATCGTAGCTTAACCGTAGGGAAAGCGTAGAAAACCGTACCATATACCTAGAAAAACTTACTATAACGTAGTACAGTCTTGTAATATATATGTTAAAAATATGTCACGATTAATTACCATTCAACACGAAAGGCCACACAAGTCTCTACGATGACGATAAGAATCAGACAGATTGAGATACGATGAAACTAGGATTGTCCTATGTTTTGGAAAAATCGTTGCGGCGTTATGATAAGCCGCGAATGTTTTGAACATATTCAAAACTGTCGTAGCGCTTCCCGGTCGATAAGGATAACCCAAGATACTTCAAGATTCACACAGATGCCTGTACGTATGTGGTCAGGCCCTACCACACTTCACCAAGATTTTGTTAATCGTGGGCAATCGTAGCCAAACATCGCGACAGCGTGACCGAGGCTTTAATGAAAAAGTATTCTATAAATAGATCAGTTGTTAAATTTGGACAATTTTCAAACTTTTTGTGAAAGAATTAAAACTGTGTTACAATCAAAATGCATATGTGTATTTCTAGTTCTTTTATTTATTGATTTTTTTATTTGGGGGGGGGTATTATTATTTAATGTGTTTACTTTAGAGTGGTTTGTAACTATTTAGAAAACAACGCCACAAGCAGAAATTCCACATGATGTGATAAAACGCGGTTTATATCTGATTTTGTGTCTCGATTGCCACAATAATTGTTAATTAATGGATAATATTATCGCTTGTTGATCCCGTTGGCAATAAAAATACTGAGCATTCTAACATGATACTCGCTAATTTGTCTATAGACAAAGTACACACTTATCTTTGTTAAACTACCCAATAAACAACGCAAGAAAAAGTTCCGATTCTAAGCGGAGCATAGTAAAAAGAAGTTCCAGTTACAAATGCAAAAATGAATTTTCTCATTATCGTTGTTTATCAGCCGAAAAACAATCTTTGTCGTTCTGAAGCATGGTTATTAAACAACTGGGGCTAAAGCCTTCGTGGTTTAATTCCTATGCATCACAAGTCCAAATCGTTGTTTATTGGCCGAAAACAACGATAAATCGAAAATTATTTCTTGATTCTGCAATGGTACTCATGAAGAAGGTTATAAATAAATACAGATTGCTGTATGTTTTAAATCATGAAAATCATTTTTTTCATAGTCGGTAACAGTAATATTATTTTCATTTAGACAAAACGTGCATAAAATCACACATTGAAAGCAACATTTGGATTCCTCCCTAACATAACATTTAATTTATGATTGGAATATCTAACATTACAAAAGAAAACTGTGTGTTTAATTATATATTTATATTCTAAATACCGTTCCGTATTTAACAGTGTTTGGCGTTTGATTGATTAATGCATCAACAATTAACGTTTGTAAGCCCGGCTATATTCCATAAATTATTCTCCAAGAAATCAACATTTAATACACACATGAAATGTACTAAAATATTTACATCGACATTTGACACAAACACCATGTATATAAATTATACACATGTTATTTTTGAATAATCAGAAAAAAATAATCATGAGAACATTGTTTAATTGAAGTGATTTAAAACAGTTTAAACAAAACATTTAGCGAACAATTAAACCACAGACAAAGAGTCATTGAGTTCACGGAAAAACAACACGACTGTTCTAAATATATGAAAACAAAAGAAAGCACAGACCCTTAACACCACTTCAGAGCAAAACGCAACAGTCGCTTTAGAAGTGTTGCCTCTTGATAAACGCCTCGAGTGTCGTATTCTTGTTTCCTGTCGTCTCATTCAAAGCATTACGGATCTGCTTTTCAACAGGACATTTTAGTTGAGAACAACTGGACAATGAAATCCAAAGTGAAACTGATTTGGGGATTTTGGGGAATTATTCTTTATTTTTCCTATTCTTCATACGGATTTCCAAGTAAGTTATTTATAGCTGATAAGATTGACATGGGCTTCTACAAGCTCAGTTTTCGGAGCTTCATGTCATTCCAAATAACATCAAGAAACCGTATATCTTCAAGAGACGCTAAAAGAAGGAGTACCAATTATTTAGTCATAACATAATCATGAAATAAACATACAACAAATAGCAACTATAATTGTCAGCTAGACCATAAATTCTAAATAATGTAATGAGACTCGCAATTAGTATAATAATAAACAATAAAAGTAGGGTCGCATTCGATTTCAAATGTTTGAGTTTGTATACAATTAATGTCAGTTGATTTCTTACAATTAATGTCAGTTGATTTCATGTTTTACTTATAGGAAGTCATATTTTTCACAATAGTTTGTTGATTTTTAATAAGGTGTGCTAGTTACTATATATTTACTTGCAATTGTAATTTGCATTTTTAATGTCACTTTAATTTACCGTTTTGTAAAATAGGGTAATAAAGTATCTACATACTACTTAAAATTATATTAAATAATATTCATTGATGTAACATACGTCTACTTCTGTCTGTCTGTCTGTCTGTCTGTCTGTCTGTATGCATGTATGTCCATCCGTCCGTATGTCTATTGGTCCATTAGTCCGACCGTCCGTCCGTACACCCATCTGTTTGTTTGTTTACGAAGACCTACCTACATATATTACGTGTTATTTGGACCTATTCCCTAGAATGCTGGCAATTACAGGTGGAGACTGTACGGAGTTCGAGGTCCTGCGATGCGGAGACGGCGCCCACCAGTGGATGTTCTGCTCGGCAAAGAAGGCCAACATGAGACGCATTGCTTCCGTCCACGTGGACTTAAGGTAGCCTTAGGCATTGGACTGCGAATATCCGTGATGGCGCTATAAAACAAATTAAACATTTACATGTATTGACCACATTTATCTATACATATACCTATAATA
Source organism: Congeria kusceri (assembly GCA_027627225.1). Taxonomy (NCBI): domain Eukaryota; kingdom Metazoa; phylum Mollusca; class Bivalvia; order Myida; family Dreissenidae; genus Congeria; species Congeria kusceri. The sequence goes on from CM051030.1 coordinate 74,706,251, forward strand.
TGGACAAGAAAATAGAAGCCTCTAAATCCTTCATACAATAACGTAGGCATCAACTCTAAAAAACACGAACACTGAACATGCTTTAAAATAAATTTCGTTATGTAATAGTACAATGTAACAAACGACACAGGTATTGCGCTAAAATTGCAGGTTTGAAACACGTCACTGCCATGACCGTGGTAAAGCTCAGAACTTCGGGCTGACATCACAGGCTGACCAAATATGGACTTCAGACTGGTGCTATGGGACATTCATCCTTTGCTATAAATCTGGTAGTGTCAATGTGTTGATTCTCTCGCTTCTTCTTTGCTCATGCTTTCATATATTGGCATTTACTGAACAATCCATGTATATTGGACAAGTTTAATAATTATTACTTTTCGTCTATCAATAATGTATGAGATTCATTTATTGGAATCTTTATATACACATGTATAAATAAATCACCATAACGTTTTTATGACTATTTTTGTTTCCCATCAAGTGTCAACCGAAGGCAGAACGAACACCCCAACTGCAACAAAGCCAGTTTCTGAAAAAGAAATGTCTGGATCAGTACTTCCGGCAAAGAGGTTGTCGTAGCTGTCGAAAGTTGGCGTCAAGAAAACAAAACCGAGCGTATGGACGATACATTAAAATGTGCGTAGATGGAGTGTATTAAGCAACCGGGAGTGTTTCAAGAATTTAGACGTTTGTAAAAAAACGCAAGAACGTATATACTAGTATAAAGTATTCGATCGAGTCTCTCAGATTCTCAGTTGGTAGATAATTTTTTTATATGATAGATGTTGAGAAAGCATGGAATAAGATTTGTGTTTATCACATGTTTTGTTGTTGTTTTTTTCGAATTAAGCAAACATGTACAGGACGTGTTATTGTTTATATTTCAGTCTGGCTCATGGTTGGGATTTTGGCCGGTGGTCTGATTATTATAGCTCTCATAGCCGTCATTACATACGTCGTCGTCAAATGGTAGGTCATATTGGCACATTGTATTTGTATTCGCAAATCATCATACCAATAAATAGTAGTTAGTACATGCCAAATGTATATCGATTCCACATTTTCATTTGTAAACCATAAATCAGATCAAACTTCAGAAGTATCTTTAAGCAAATCACTTATTTTGCTCAAGTCAGATAACTGTGCAAATAAAATATCGTCACATTTACATCTTAATGTCGAAAATCGACGATTTTTATTTGATTGTTCTATGTGAATTATTAGTTCAGAATTTTAATAGAAACGCTGATCGCATCCAAAACAAACGTTGGCGAGAAATGGAAAGAAACAAAATCTAGAGAAACGGAGTACGAACATTTTTTTAACAGAAAAGACACATTTGTTTGAATTAAATTGACTTTCTGAAACGCCATTTTTACTCAAGACAAATTCAATTTATCATTTTTATGCTTACTGCTTTCAACATCTTGGTACATATATACGTTTGTATGCAAACTACGAAATAAAATAGCAATCCTATGCGTTACAGTCAGCGTGTCGACTAATCCTGAACGGGCTAAAATAGCCAATAGGGCGTATACATTTTGCGGTATCTGTTGTTAGTGCTTTGTAGCCTGCAAAGTAAAAAGTAGGTCACGCAATTCAGTCTCTCGAAATCGCCCTACTAAAGACCGTTGGCTTCCGCCAACAGTCTAAAACAAAACATGCATCGCTTAATCAGCAAATTAATGAACACATATTTGGTTGCAGGGAAACCAATATCAAGCAAAGGCAATACGGAGTGTCTAAATCCAGATGCGAAACTAAATATTATAGAGAAGAACGACCTTCGATAACAGAACTGATTACAGCAGAAAACGACCAAAATATATATGCTGATATTGGAACTGTTGTTAGGCTTCATTGTGAAGAGAATGAAAATGACATGAACAAGACCAGAAATGAACACGTGATCGGGCAGCAATGTATTTGCGACAACACAGTGTATTCAGAGAACAACTACGATCATATCAGCGTGTTTCCAGTACAGAGGTGCTATATCGGCAATGTTTACAATCACCTTTACATTGGGGATAATTCGAATGAACGAAATGTGTCTTTCAAAAGGAAAATTCAACCACAATTTGATGTTGTTTAACGTAAATACACGTTTGACACTAAAAAGTGACTGTTATTGTTTAAGTATGCTTGTTTTCTGAATTCGTACGTTGTAGTTAGTATTCCATGTTAAATTTTTTTACCTTTCATGTCACTTGTCCGACACTTATTTATATTTGCTATCCATATAGACGTCACTTATTTTATAATTGCTAGATGAAATTAATATACATTTGCCTTCATGTTTATAGATGAAATTAATATACATTTGCCTTCATGTTTGACCCAAATGTTGATATATATTTAACGTGTATGTGCGTGTGTGTGCGTGTGTCTGGTGTTTCTCTGATGTTCTTTAAGCTATCGGGCATACATCGACAAAACATGTATATGCGTGTCAATTGTATAATGCGTTTCTCTACTCCAAAGGGAGCAGAAATTCCTTTATCATATGAAGCGTGTCGTGGGAGAACCGGGCTTAATGCAAGTACAGTACATGTTAGCCCAGGACGGCACTTTCCGGTTTTATGTGAACAAGGCTTATCCGGGACGGCACTTTACTCATATGCATTAAGCCCGAGTTTCCCACGACACGCCTCAATTTTGTATATGTTGTTTGCCGTTTGATAATTACTTTATGTGTTCGACTATATATTACGATCAATACTCTCCAGACATTACATAAGTCGTGTGTCATCGAATTGTTAAACTTGTTGTTGTTGCTTCAATAAGGTCATGCTCGAGTAATTATTCATCTCATATAACTCTAGAGTTTGCTAGAGTAGAATTACAAGTTAGAGTGAAGTATGTGACATTACTTGCACAAAGGCACTTTGTTATGTTGTTCCTATCACACTTATCGCTATTATTCAAAATACGATATGTGTCATATTCTAACCAAATTAAAGAGCAAATATTGCAATTAGTAAATTGGGTCTTGAAGTCTATGTAAGAGGTGAACGTATTTAAAAATAATAGAGGCGGGTCCTGTGAAAACCTGGCTTAATGCATGTGCGTAAAGCGTCTTCCGGGACGGCACTTTCAGCTTGTATGGTAGTTTCTGTGTCAATGATTTCTCTTCTAAACATAAATCCACTGTAGACGGAAAGTGTCGTCCTGGATCAGCCTGTGCGGACTGCACAAGCTTATCCAGGACGACACTTTACGCACATGCATTAAGTCCGGTTTCCCCACGATGCGCCTCAATTATTATAGTAGTCGAACAAACTATAGACATGTACCCTGTTGATTCTTTCTATGCAAATGTCGTATCTGCTTTTTCTTTAAATTTTGAAAACAGGCAATATTGTTTCAATACAGATCAAAACATTATTTGTGTTATCTTCATATAGTGAGCATTTAGAATTGTATCAGATGTAGGTTTAGATGAACCATGGTATTCACTTCTGTAGTGCGCTTCATGTGCACAAAACCGTGCAAACTGTTCATGATGTAGTACCATATTTATTTAGTCTTTATTTATATCATCACAATAACGCAACATTTATCAAATAAAATACAATTTAAAAAAAGAAAGCCATAAGACCAGCAATTGATATACTGCTTTACAAGCTAATTACATGTGACATGTTATCCATTTTCAAATTAACCGTGGGTAAGTCAATGTGATATGCCATGTGGTTACGACAAAGGTACCGTTTTAGACCCTAGCGTTCAAAACACTACGCATCAAGACTGTACACTGCTTACAATTATACGGTAATTTAGCAACTGACCGTGGTAGAAAAATACAATCCATTCAAGAAATTTTCATTATAAATAAAGATAACAACAATGTAACAATTTTATAATATATTTTGGAGAGCTAATTTAGGATGAGAGTGACAGGGGCAAGAAAGCAAATTGATACATTTATATACACTATTTAAATAATAATTTTTTTTCTTCTTTTCTAAATAGATACACTATTAGAATCGATGACAAACACATTGTTTGCAAAGGCATCATACATTTGAGGCGTGTCGTGGGAAAATCGGGCTTAATGCAATCGAGTAAAGTGCCGTCTCGGACTGCATAGGCTTATCCAGAACGGAACTTGCCGCCTACAGTTTTAGACGAGACTTCCTTGAAACGGGAAATATCAAAAGGCGGAATGTGTCGTCCTGGATTAGCCTCTTTGGACGACAGTTTACGCACATGCATTAAGCCCGATTTTCCAATGACACGCCTCGTTTGAAGTTACGTTATTAGCCTATACAACTTAATGCAGTTTCTTCTGGTACATATGTACAACACAAGACATAACGACAAATGATCAACTGCGTACACAAAAATAAAATAATAATTATATTATGGGTTGATGATATTGTTTTTGCCTATGTCAAACAATACATTTTTAAACACAATTTCTCAAATATACAACTTGCAATTACATAATTGTAATATATGTAATACGCTTTAACTAACCATGGAGTATTATATCGCACTTACCACGATTTATTTTAAGGCATGTGTTTAATTTCAAACCGCCTAAGCACAGTTTAACAATTCTAGAGAATACTTGGGTAATGTCACAGTGGATTAACGAACTGTACGCCGACCCGATAACGCGATTGAATGACAATAGAACAGTGCAAATTTCGAAACATGGATAGGTGAAATCTGATATTTTTCAAAACCTTAGAGCTATGTGAGGTTTTGTATTATATCAAGGAATAGTTTATTTATCTACTGAGATGCATCGAATGTATGTCGTCGTTCAAACATTGCCGAATTCACTTACAATCATGCTAGCCTCGTTTTGTCGTTTTCATATTGACCGATTTCATGATGATATTTTTCGCATTTAAGTGCATATTCGTATAAATATTCAACATAAAGAAGCTCACAAATAAAATTTACTTTGCCAAAACGGTGACATATACTGTCTGAGTCTTATCTTTGTACACAATTTATAGTAAAGTATGCAAGGTGAACAATTTAGAAACTGTACGTCTCTTGCATGAAATCAACAAATGATCTGAACACAACTTGCGATTGTACTGTACCGTTTATTGTGATTATTCATTTGTGATTCACGACGTATTTTGCAGTATTATTCAACTTTCGACGACAAAAACTATGAGTTTTATACATTCTCAGGGTCTGGTTAACCTGACATTTTATTCACTCATGATCATAGAAAATAATATATTTTCACTTGTGGCTGCGCCAACAAATATCCTCTATTTACATCTATCGATTGGAAATTAGAGACAAAACATTGAATAATAACATTTCAATGATATACAATCCAATTTTACCTTGGTGCACACACGTTTTCATAATTTAAAATACTAGAAATCATTTGATACCTGACAATGTAAATGCATTTTCATTGTAACAAACAACTGAATTCAGAAAAATACGATATGGAGTAGTTTTACTAACCAAAGAATAAGGCACTACATGTCTCTAAAACTTGTAATTTAGATTACTAATTAGAGATCTAGTTCTATATAGTCTTAAGTTTTTGTGTGATTTTCGACATCTCCCTACGTTATGAAAATTAATTTTTTAAAGGCAATAGAGATAAATACTTGAAACAGAATTGTACCGCAATGAATAGTTTCATTGCTTACCCTAATACATACACCAGGTGCAAAAGAAAAATGAAACATTTTTTTCTGATTTAGATCTAGTTTTCATTTGTGTAAGCTCTTGTAGGCTTGCTTTATAGGTGAATATTTATAAATTAAATAAAAACAATTGAAGCAATTAAAACTCATAACAAATTAAAACATTTATATAATAAAATATGAGTCATGTTTTAGATATTATTGCACGTGCAGAAATTATTGTTGTCTTACTTCAGTTATCAATTTGTAAATTTTTGTATTTAAGGGTCTAAACATTTTCTGTGTCTCATAGTGAAATGTTATTGTATTGTTGTTGTTTTTTCATTTGTTTTTATAATTAAATTGTTGACACTGAGCTAAATGCATGCCAATTGTTTTAAGAATACATAGAGATTGGATGGTAGCCTGAGTGTCAATTTAGATTAGATGATTAATATTTAATAACCATTCAACAAAATACTTAAATCAAAACAAATAAACATAATCCAAATGCAAAGAAATTTATGGGAACATGTCATAAAAGTGATAAACGAACTGTACGCCGACCGGATATTGCGATTGAATGTCAATAGAACAGTGCAAATTTCGAAACATGGGTAGGTGAAATCTGATATTTTTTGCATTTTTCAAAACCTTAGAGCTATGTGAGGTTTTGTATTATATCAAGGAATAGTTTATTTATCTACTGAGATGCATCGAATGTATGTCGTCGTTCAAGCATTGCCGAATTCACTTACAATCATGCTAACCTCGTTTTGTCGTTTTCATATTGACCGATTTCATGCTGATATGTTTCGCATTTAAGTGCATATTCGTATAAATATTCAACATAAAGAAGCTCACAAATAATATTTACTTTGCCAAACCGGTCACATATACTGTCTGAGTCTTATAACGGTCACATATACTGTCTGAGTCTTATAACGGTCACATATACTGTCTGAGTCTTATAACGGTCACATATACTGTCTGAGTCTTATAACGGTCACATATACTGTCTGAGTCTTATACCGGTCACATATACTGTCTGAGTCTTATAACGGTCACATATACTGTCTGAGTCTTATAACGGTCACATATACTGTCTGAGTCTTATAACGGTCACATATACTGTCTGAGTCTTATAACGGTCACATATACTGTCTGAGTCTTATAACGGTCACATATACTGTCTGAGTCTTATAACGGTCACATATACTGTCTGAGTCTTATAACGGTCACATATACTGTCTGAGTCTTATAACGGTCACATATACTGTCTGAGTCTTATAACGGTCACATATACTGTCTGAGTCTTATAACGGTCACATATACTGTCTGAGTCTTATAACGGTCACATATACTGTCTGAGTCTTATAACGGTCACATATACTGTCTGAGTCTTATAACGGTCACATATACTGTCTGAGTCTTATAACGGTCACATATACTGTCTGAGTCTTATAACGGTCACATCTACTGTCTGAGTCTTATAACAGTCACATATACTGTCTGAGTCTTATCTTTGTACACAATTTATTGTAAAGTATGCAAGGTGAACAATTTAGAAACTGTACAAAAGTACACACAAAAGAAAGCGCTGTCAGTCCTCCCTGGAGTAGATAGACTGGAATACGTGTGTAGATCTATCAACAGTGCACTTTCTGAAGACACGCAAGCAGGTTGACCCACATTTGTTTGAAATTAACACAACTATGTGTATGAAGTGCCCAATGATGCTGCTTATATATTAATCAAAAAGTACACACCAAAGAAAGCGCTGTCAGTCCACTCTGGAGTAGATAGACTGGAATACGTGTGTAGATCTATCAACAGTGCACTTTCTGAAGACACGCAAGCAGGTTGACCCACATTTGTTTGAAATTAACACAACTATGTGTATGAAGTGCCCAATGATGTTGCTTATATATTAATCACAGCTTCAAAGGAACTGATCAGAAGCGCATGGTCTTCGGTCCTTTACTGCGTTGACACTGGATTGAGACTTGTCAGAATTTCAGATGTTTAGTTTATTGTGTAGTCATGGGCTGATTAATCATTTCGTCAAATAATCATGACGTTCAGAGCCATGACGTGACTATGACGATGGGAAAAATTAATCGACGAAATGTGTACATATTACTGGTACTATTTGTTACGTATTAAGTAGTAAAAAAAGAGTTTTTTTTGTAGTTCTAAACTGCTAAATATACCTTTATTATAAATAAAATACATTGTATATCCAATGCTATTAAAAATGCTATTTCTTTATAGGTTGTTAGTGTGTCCATTAAGGATGTTCATATTTTTATATACATTTTAGTACGAATTGGTAAATACTTTATTATTGATCATATATGTAATATACATTGTGGAAGTAAATGCTTGACTGTGGCTCTAAAATTTTAAATATGTATTCTACTCGTATGTACATGTACTTCCTTATAAAGAGCTTGTGTTTAGTTAAAGTGTCGAGGTGTTATGCCTTTTACATTACATGTATAACCGACAAATCACTAAAATGTCAAGGGGGAGGGGTGCTGGGCGCTGTACACTAAATCTTCTCTAAAGTGCCTGTGTATATATATGTAAATATTAATAAATGATTACCATTTCTAATCTAATTAAGTCAAACAGTTAAAATTCCATTATTACTTTTTTTTGTTTCAACAACAGTAAATCTGCAAATTCAATCCATTTTGTTTAAACTAAAACCAAGTATAACAAAATAAATTGACAAACATTTAAATTAGTAAAAAATGAATGGATTATATATTTCTGTTGAACAATGAAATTCCACATATTAAGTCATTATATTTTTACTAATCAGTCACTTTTGGCTCTGAGTTTTTAGGACTGCTTCCCATCAATAGTATTGTGTAATCATTTTGTAAGCAGTTAATCCATTCTTTGAATGTGAAAACATTTGTTAATTCTGCAATTATAAAATAGTGTCATATAAATCCTGATGATATCATGCATAACACAATACTTTATGACAAGGTTAAGTTCTTCTACAACACAATGCCGTGTGGGTATTGGATAAAACATGAACTGCACCCATTGTTTGACAGTGACACCGCACTTTATCACACTGAAATGTTCGACAAAGACTTACAGTATCTTAAGAATGATGAAGGTAATCCTTTGTTAAATAACACATAATAATCCGAGCGATGTCATGCGACAATATTTTCTTTAAATTATGTTTAAATTTGACATCTCGACAAATATCAATCCTGCAAGTTAAAAACGCGAGCCATTTCGGTCTTTAGTTGCTGTTTGCTCGAAACACGAAATTCTCGTCGAATAAAACCTTCTTTTAGCTACTGTAGAGTGTGCAGCATGTAGTATGATGATTAAATTTGAATAGAAGCATATGGTGAAGTAAATGAACAGACAGCGTTATTGTCAAATTGTTATTAAAATTTGATAATATGTTCGTCATATATAACGATCTTTTCTTTGTATGTTTACGTATTGTCTTTGAAAATATAGCATTTTTGTATGGAAATTATATTGTGAATTAATATTGAATTACACATGTTTGATCTGTGTTTTTTATTGATTTCCATTTTATTTTGGTTCAATGTAAACTGTCGGGCGACATTTATAAACAGGGGGGATGATGTCGTAGGGTGATTATTTAATATTTATATGAATTTTCAGTAGTTTTATATAGACTAAATGTATCTTCAAAATACCACATATCCATAGTTTGCATAGTTTAGCCTATTCTAAGTAGAGATTGGTCTAGAGATGTATTGGTAGTATTGAGCCATCCTAACAAACAATTATAACACCGGTTTATGCACGTGACACTTGATCCTTTCCGCCACTTTCAAACGCCAGATTTATGCTGGCAGTCAGACGCCATTTCATATTGTGCATCAATTGTATGCAGTAATAAATACATATATCTGCAGATTAATACTTTCATCTAAAATAGTATGCAATAGAATACAGTAGCAACAAGGATATCAGTGAACTGATGGCTCCCCAATGCGCTTTGCTAGGTAATGGCAACGCAATCAGAAGGGCAGCATAGTCCAGCCAATACGTGCGCTCTATATATTTCAGCAATCATCAAGATCCCATAACTGTATGACAAGAAACGTGGAAACTCCACGAAAACCAACTTTTTCGAATGAAATGCATAAAAGTCAGCACAATAATAAAAGAAAGTGTGGATGCAAGGGGAAGGTCATGGCTGCAATTTAAGTTGAGAAATTCCTTTTTAGTTATTCATTAGGACATTTAAGAATATTGACCCTGAACAGATTATGTTTATGTAAGTGAACAATAAACAGTAACCTTGACCCCCACCTATCCAATATGCAATCACAAGTGAGGTTTCAACATAATATAACTATATTTGAAGTAACATGACAATACCGGTATTCATACTTAAGCTGCTTAAGCATAAACCATTGGTGTTATTTTTGGTAATGGTGACCTTGACCCTACCCACCACGCTTAGAGCTGCAACGATTTTAGTAACGATAACCATGACTCCACCCACCCCATATGCAATCCAGGTCCAGATAATAGGGTATCTACATATGAAGTATCATTAAAAAATCTGAATTTGTCTTCCAGATATTGAGCGAAATCAGTTTTCTATTTCAAGTAACAGTGACACTGACATTGAAATTCCAAGTGAGGTCTTAATTTAAGGTATTTATGTAGGACGTTTTATTAAAATATCTCAATTCGTTCTCTAGTTCTTGAATATAATCCGCTTTTCTAATTATACTAACGCTGTCCTTGACTTTGACCATACCCACCCCATATGCAATCCCAAGAAAAAGTCTTAATATAAGTTGTCTACATACGAAGTTTCAATAACATATATCAATGTGTTCTAAAAAAAGGAGAAGAAACTGTTTTTCTTATGTTTAGTATGGTGACCTTGACCCCACGCAAACCATCAGCAATTTCAAGCGAGGTCTCGCTAAAAGGTGTCTACATATGAAAGTTCACGAAAATATTTCAATGCGTTCAAGTTATGAAGCGGAAACTTTTTTAATAACGGTGACCTTGACTTTAACACCACGCATCCCATCAGTAATGCCAACGTGATCTCAATATAAGGTATCTACATATGACGTGTCATTAAAATATCTCAATGTGTTCTTGAGTTATATAGCGGAAACCGTTTTTCTATTTGTAACAGTGACCTTGACACCACCCACCCTATATGCAATCACAAGTGATGTCTCGATATAAGATATCTATCTAGGAAGTTTCATTAACATATCTCGATGCATTCTCAAATTATTGAGCGGAAACCGTTTTTCTATTTCAGTAATGGTAACCTTGACCCCACCCACCCCAAATGCAATCCCAAGCGAGGTCTCAATATAAGGTATCTATGTATGAAGTTTCGTTAAAATATATCAATGCGTTCTCAAGTTATTGAATGGAAACCCTCCATGCGTTCGCAAGTTATTGAGTTGAACCCGTTTTTGTTTTAGGAACGGTGACCTCGACCTTGACCTCACCCATCCCATATGCAATCGCATGCGAGATCTCGCTATAAGGTATCTATGTTCGGAGTTTCATTACATTAGCTCAATCAGATCTTGAGTAAGAGAGCAGAAAGCAAACGTTTTGCGCTAAATACTTATTTCAGAAAAGTACCATTACTCTAAGAAAAATCATTAAAGTGGAACGTCCTGGTTCAGTGCACATCTCCTCTACGTAATGGAGCTTCCTGTAAAGTTTCATTGAATTACAGCCAGTAGTTGCATAGAAATAGACTCTACAAAAATTGTGCACTCAATGCTTATTTCAGAAATCTTCGAAGTTACATAACTCTTCGACAAATCAATGAAGCGGAACCTCCAGGTTCAGTGCGCACCTCCTCTTGGTAATGAAGCTTCCCATGAAGTTTCATTTAATTCTAGTCAGTGGTTGCTGAGAAATACTCTGGACAAGAAACGAGAAGGACGGAAGGACGGACAGACGAACGGACGGACACAGCGGCGACTATATGCTCCCCCGGAAATTGTTCGGGGAGCATAAACATCTACAAGTTTGTTGCTTGTTCGTCACTCACGAAGGGTTGAGTAGGCCGGCGACATAAATAATAATATTGTGTTGTTGTTTTTTAACAAAAAAAGAAATATAAAAATATGTTAGGATAAATAAAATATTAGGTTATTATATTTAAATTTATCTCACTCGTCTCCGAAAGGCTCATACGACTCGCCAAGTCTCGCCGTGTAAACCTTTCTTCAACTCGTCGGATAAACTACCAAGAGTGTTCTTGGCAATGTGCATGGCTGGCGTCGCGGTCGGTACCATGTTAATATGGCCCGAAGAACAGTCTTCGCCTCCGTTAAATCTGAAACACAAATACAATTCATGTTATTGTTATAGCTGTTGCTGTAGCAGAAAAAGTAGTAGCAAAAGTAGTAGTAGCAAAAGTAGTAGTAGCAGAAGTAGTAGTAGCAGCAGTAGTAGTAGAAGCAGAAGTAGTAGCAGAAGTAGTAGAAGCAGCAGTAGTAGTAGCAGAAGTAGTAGTAGCAGAAGTAGTAGTAGCAGAAAGAAGTAGAAGCAGAAAAAGTAGTTGCAGCAACAGACTGCGTATGTAAGGTTTGTTAGTGGTCGCCATACCGGAAAGCTGAGTTTGCACAGGATATTTCGGTTTTCACCATCAAACAAGATAAAATAAAAAAATATATGTATCATTTCCGTAAAAAGTATAAGCTGGAAATTGCTGATTCAAAGTTTGTTCAACCTCAGATTGGACGAGTCGATTTCTAATAAATAAATTAAGTGAGGGAACACACTAGTTGTATATATGGTACGGTATGCGCCTTTTTGGGGGGCGGGCGTGGAGGGTGGCGAGCAATTTGGGTGAGGTCAACACGTGCAAGCTGAATTAGATGTACGGAAAACGTCAATTAACTTATTAACTCATTATTATAATTTTTGTTAGTTTTATTTTTATTAGTTTACTAACGTAACATCCATATATGCCACACAACATCAATGCAAAGTAAAAATTATTTTGACATAAATAGCCGCTCTAAACTTAATGAGCGAATCAAAACCACAACTCCAGATATGGCAATGTAAAGGTGAAGATGAAGGTGAGATGTCATTTCGATTGGCTCATAAAGTCGTTCCCTCGACCGAAATAGCTCGTTCCCATGACATAATATATCGTTACCACGAGTTTATTATATCGTTCAAACGAGTTAATATCTCGTTCCCACGAGTTATTTATGTCGTTCCCACGAGAAAAGGTCTCGTTCCCACGACTTAATATATCGTTACCACCAGAGTTCATTATCTCGTTTCCACGATTTAAAATGTCTTTACCACGACATAATTGTGTCGTTCCCACGACTAAATATGTCGTGGGAACGACATAAATGAAAACATGCACATGTCACATAAATGCCAAAATAGTTGTACGAGTACAGTAATTGTTACGAACGCTTATCAAATAGTGTTAAACCAAATTATTTACGTAACATGTGAGGGTGTTTCCAAATCTAAACATAGAATTTTATTTCAAGCATATTTAGGATTTCTCCTTTTTTACATATAAATTTACAAAAGGTATCACTTTAATGCCTGTTCTAAGTACCTATTTGCTTATTCTCGTTTTGACGGCAAATCCGACACAACATTCTGTCCATTTTCTTAATAGTATAGATGTGCTCATTTGCTTTCGGATCTGCCCTCTCATAGTCTCTTGTTTGTAAGCAAAATCGTGAAGTTTGATAATGCGAATATGAACTTATATTCGCTGTACGGCACACCCTTGTTCAATGAATGGCACACTTGAAGATTGATCGTTATGACTGTAGAAGTACAAAACGATAATACTTGTATATGCCATTTATGTGCCATTTGTTAATTCATTCCATTATGCCATCCGTATACACTACAGGACTGCTTTCAAGCAAGGCAAACATATCTGGCTCTGCGTTTGCATGTTATTGTGTTTTCTTAATGTAGTTTAATAACATTGACACGACACAAGTACGATAATCACATTTTATCACGAATATATGCGTACGATATATTTTCGACAGTCGAATACCTGTATTCGATAATGTACGAGTGTGGACGAGTCCGTACGACTTGTGAGAACATGATAACGAGTTTCTGACGACATTTAACGAGAAACCGTCGAGCAGATGTCGTAGACATCTCCAAACTCGCAGCAGACTCGTGTTATGTCATAGAACAATAACGCTTGGTGTCAAGGTTGAAAAGAACTCGAACAAATGTCGTCTTGAAACAATTCCGAGACCAACTCGTCCATTTTACAGCGAGTTATAACTCGCCAGAACTCGTACAGAGCTCCGAGATCAAATTCGCCACAGGGACTTTACGTAGCACAACAGAACGAACAGAACGAGAGTCCTGTCCATTGATACATTCTGCTGCGTTATTTGCCACGATACGTGACGCATCACTTTCGTTATTGTTACGCTTTGCTGCGCTGTGAACTGCGTTCTTCCACGCAACGCTACGCATTGACACGTTGTGGTGCGTTGTCCAATGTAACGGTCGCGTAGTGATAGCGCAATAAATACATATTACATCTGGGTGCAGCTTAGTAGAATTGAAGAAAACTTAGCAGAACGCGAGTATCACATGTATTGCGTATGTCGTTTCAAGTACAACAAATACACATGCGGCGTGTCGTGGACAATTCAGGCTTAATGCAGTCCGCAAAGGCTAATCCGGAACGTCGCTTTCCGAATACAGCTGATTTATTTTTAGAAGATACTTCCTTGAAACAAAAAATACCAGTAAAGCAGAAAGTGTCGTACTAGAGTAGCCTGTGCGGACTGCACATACTGATCTGGGACGACACTTTACGCGAAAGCATCAAGCCCGCTTTACCCAAGACAAGCCTCATATTTAGTTTTATAAAACAAGTACTAGTCATCTGAGGGACATATATTATTTATTGTTCATTTAAAAGAACGGGTATGTTAATGAACAATCAATGTGAGGCTTTCAGATATACTGCTTAAGCGCAGCATTGTGTTCAATTTTTATGTGTACCTTATGATATTCAATATGCGTATAATTTGTAAATAACTATCTTACGCACCAGCAGCGCATAGCTTGCACCTGCTATGTGTTTTATGGACACTTCACATCATCCTACTCATGCTGACTTGCACAACAAGTCTGATCGTGATTTGATATGTGTTACAAGCGTCTGAATATTGTTTTATTACGAACCACGTTTACAACGGGGAAGAAAAAATCAAAATTTACGATGGGAAAGAAAACCACCGTGTACACAATAATCGTATGTTTATAATAGCACTCATAATGGTTCCAGCCAACGAATATCGGTGCAATTACGACATAAGTGATAACGCTAATACAATAAGAGCGAGTACCTAATATATTCTTAGTGTCCAGGTTAAGTACACTTGATGAAGAACATTTGGTTTTAAAAGTCAGTTTGTTAACTATTTAGGATTTATAGTTCGCCTCATTACCGTCGCGTATGTTGAATACAGACTAAACGTTTCTAATTATCCGTCTACAAATAGAGGTATGTGGCGCGATCGGGGTCCGTAATCACCAACCCATTCAACGAAAGAATAAAGAACAGACTTAGACGATAGAAGAATACGTCTGCGTTTGCAAATGTGCTGGGTACCAAGGCCGCTTATGTCAGTAACAAATCATTTTAGAGTTGGTGAATACCAGACACGATTCAAATTAACAATGTTCCTAGAACAGAGCAGTTTAAAACTATTGAGGCATGTCGTGTTAAAACCGGGCTTAATGCTTGTGCGTCAAGTGTCGTCCCGGATTACCCTGTGCAGTCCGTATTGGCTAATCCAGGACGGCACTTTTTGCCTACAGTGGATTTATGTTTAGAAGAGACTACCTTGAAACAGAAAATACCATAAAAGCGGAAAGTGTCGTCCCGGATTAGCCTGTGCCGATCCGGGACGACACTTTACGCACATGCATTAAGCCCGGTTTCCCCAAGACATGCCTCTTAAATTCTTTATTCTTACGTCTTAAAAGGACAGTTTCACAGTTGTTGTTTTAAAAAACATGTCTTTTAAAAATCGAATTTTCAAACAAGAATTAAAAGATTCTATTGAAATATTGTGTCTGTTTTGTTGTTTAGGTTGCAAAACATGATAATTTTTGTCATGCCTTTTTATGTAAACAATTACTAGGCTATGTCTACCAGGTTGCAAATGTTTCTCGAAAAATAACAGGTATTCGTCAAAAGTTTAACGTTGCACATGCAATGTGCTTTTCAAACATTGAAATATGAACAATAAATGTATTAAAGAACAGGAAAAAGTAACTATTAAAAATTTATTTCTCATAGCCGAAATCTGTGAAACTATCACTTTAAGTCTAAAAATAGGTTTTTAAATATGGCCCCGGACGGTATTTATAGAATGGGTAGAATGATCATGTGGGCATATGCAATAGGCACACACTCATGCCTTTTAATTGCCTGGTTAACGCTTTTACTTCCTTATCAATACAGTCTGTCAAAGTGTGGTATGCAGCAGGCTTAAGTCGTATGATAAATGTTACTTTCGTTTATTTATTCTCACAGTTAAAACGTTATGCAACTGAGGAAGTTCTTCCTTAGATACACAGCAGTGCAATGATGATGGCATATTCGTTGCTTCATATTATCGTGGCAATATTAAGCTTTTCATATGGATACGTATGTTTGCATACAACAAGTTCGTGTGGTCCTGACAATAAATGTGAGTGTGTGTTGGATAATTCGCAAGTTTGTACAATGGATTGTGAGGCACACGGTATAGATAACCTGGAAGAAATTTGTTTTTCAATCGAAAGTTTTCCAAATATAACGACATTGAAAGCTGGTCGAAATAACATTGGGAATATCAAATCAGAGGCACTGCTCGGCTGTAAAAATCTATATTCTCTTGATTTACATTACAATCAAATTAGAGAAATAGAAAATAATGCATTTAAAGGCATGATTTATCTAAGAATGCTCGATTTATCACGAAACAGTTTGCCTGTGTATGACCCAGCATGGAAAACTTTCGCACTGCCAAACTCTCTGACGCAGCTTTTTCTTCACGGAAACTACAATGAATCGGTTGCCATTAACAATTATCCAAATCTTTCTTATATGAAAAGTTTAAAACTTCTCTCTTTTGACGGATTAGATGTGGGCTTTGGAATAACTTACACAACAATGGACATTGACCACTTGTCATTGTCCGGATTGCCCTTGGGAGCTTACTGTAACATTACTTACGTTTCCAGCGAAACCTTCGTTAACATGCCGTCGGTTCGGTCGCTAAATTTGTCTAATTGTGGGATTCGTCGCGTTTCTGCAGGTGCATTTATGAGTCTTCGAAAACTGGAAGTGCTGGATCTGTCATTTAACAGGAAATTAGGTTTTGCATCCTTTGAAAACCTAAGCTACAGTTTGCAGTACACAAATATCAAGAAGCTGAATGTGTCATATCTGTATCCTACATTTGGAATGGGCAGCAAATTGTACAGACAAGATCTCTGCTACTTCTGGAATACCACAGTCGACGAAGTGCATTTAGATGGAAATAAACTTGAAATGGTCGAAACCAATGCCTTGATTCTATTCCCATCCTCTTTGAAGACAATGCACGTGGAATACAACCGATTCACATTTGGACCCTACCTGTTGCAGTTGGCGTGTATTGATCATATAGAGACTTGTTTCGGCAGTTTTCTAGACCATAATTTCTGGCCATCTAGATACATAGCTGAGCAGACAGAAGATGATGGGGGAGATCCACTGTGGAGGGAAAAGTCGACATGTCTTTATATACGTGAAGAATTTTTACAAGTGTTATCTAACTACCGACCGGGATGTTTGTATTTAAACAGTACACTTAACCATCTAGAACTATCCGTCGACTTGCCCTCTACGTTAGACACTGTAATATTGCACAATTGTCATTATATATTCAACTTTGATATTAATAGTGTCATTAAGCCCGTTCACAATTCCATTCGTTACGTTGACATCTCTCGCAACCTTTTCCAAACCTTTCTAGGGAAAATTAGTCCGTTACCAAAACTTGAAGTGCTTAATATTTCTGAATGTTCAATAACAGCAATATCACCGGATACACTGCCTTACGAAAGCCTTTTAATTCTGCGCCTTGACAAGAATAACATCGGCGCGCAACTTGCAAATACAAATTCGTGTAATATTTTTAACCATCTGAAATCTTTAGTGGAATTAAACATGTCTTCAAACTGCATAACTGTTTTATTTTCCTCTACACTGGAGCCGCTAGTCAGCTTAGAAATGCTGGACCTCGGAAACAACCAGATTGTTATCTTTGACATTGAGATGCCCACTTTACAACGCTTGGTTACTATTGATTTATCAAGGAATGAAATACAATATATAAATGAATTAACACGTGATCAATTGAAGAGAAATGCCGAAAACACTGCGTCTGAATTCTCGTTAGACTTGAGTTGCAATCAATTAGCTTACAGTTGCAGTAAAATAGATTTCATTCAGTGGTTGCTGGAATATCAAAATAATATGCGTCATTTTGAAAAATATACTTTTATTACTCCACACGGAAATATACTATCTGCTAAAAAGGTACGGGCGGAGATTGGGCACCTAGAATCCCGTTGTCGATCATATACACCTTATGTTGTCGTTAGCTCTATTCTAATTGCTGTTTTCCTAGCTGTTCTTACCAGTGGATTGGCGTACAGATATCGCTGGAAGGTGCGATATTTTCTTCACATGGTGAAACGTCGGCATTTTGGATACACAAACATTGAGAACAATGCAAAGTTCAGCTACAGTGCTTTCATTTCGTACGCAGAAGAAAATCGAAGATTTGTAAGTGATGAAATAGTACCTAACATAGAGAAAGACGGTATTTCTCTCTGCCTGCACGATAGAGATTTTTTGCCCGGACATCCCATTGCTGATAGCATAATTCATGCTATAACAAGAAGTCGGAAAACTATCGTGATCCTATCGAAAGCTTTCTTAAACAGCAAGTGGTGCATGTATGAATTCAACATGGCTCGAATGGATAACATCTTTTCCAGGGATGGTCAGATTTCATTAATTGTTGTCCTGTTTGAACATGTCCCCCACACGTTTATGCCCCTGGAATTAATTGAGTGGATTCGACTAAACAATTACATCGAGTTTACTGCAGATCCAGATGGAAACCGGCTTTTCTGGGATCGACTTGAGTCGGCCATTACTCACGATGTGTTTGGTGTTGGAGAATAATTATGTTTGTTTTTGTCGGCATATGTGTGTAGTAGGTTCAGCTATATTCAAATGTACCAAACGCGGTGTTTTCGCTTGCTTTATCCCTAGTAATTATGTACGCTTTATTGTGGACCATAGTGTGCAATTACTTAGCAGGATTTTAGTAATAACCCTGGGTTACTTGCCAGAATAGTACTGACTGGAACCGCAAATTTAAAAGCGTTTCGGGACATTTCAAAAAACAAGAGTCAATCGATTATATTACTAGTAATAAACCAGATTATTAGGTATATAAATAGTTGTTTAATGAATAAATGACAACTGTGCTGTTGTGTAAAAATGATATTTTCTGTTTTATTCCATCATCACGCCTGCATTGACGAAATAACACCCCATGAAATATACTGTGCTTTATTTAAACACTGTGGTGATAAAGCTGTCACGCGCAGAATGATGATGTCATCTTGTTCATTTTGTGACGTCATTTTTTTTATATTTTGTGCGTTTTCTTTCGTTGATTTACAAAATAATGACGGACCATGATGTGATAAATAGAATACTAGGTAAGTGTTGAATAAAGATACATTTATTTGCTCGGCATGAAAACGTGAACCAGGTTTTCTAAGCTTCGCTAAATACAATCTTTATTCGACACTAACCTAGTATTCTCTATGTGTACACATACTGTTAAAATGTTTTTATGACTAATTTTCTGCAAATAAATATCTTTCAGCCATAGGCTTATGCCAATTGATCATTTGTTGTTAAATTAAGTTTTATCATATCAGTTGTTGCGTCAATATGCGGTGTTGATAGGTCCGGTTAGTGTGTTATAATGTGCAGCCACAATGCTATTGTGGCAATAATCTATGTTGTATTTATGCGTATGTTTATGGGTCTATGTTAATAGTGTATGTATATATTATTTATTATTATGTCTTGTGAACGAATGGTTTTGCTGTTTTGTTTTTTATTGATCCAGAATTTCTGCTAAGAATGCATTACTCCCGTAACCCTGTATCATCTGGAAATATGGTTAATATGTATTAATTATCATTAATTATGTACGAGACGCATTGTCAATATGAGGATTTATTGCGATCTCATTACTTGTGCACTAGACGCATTGTCAATATGCGGAGATATTGCGTTATCTTGAGTTGTGCCCGAGACGCATGTCAATATGAGATGTTACAGCATTATCATTACTTGTGCGCGAAACTCATTGTCAATAAGAGTTACTTCGATATCATGACTTGTGCACGAGACGCATGTCAATATGAGGAGTGATGGCGTTATTATGACTTGTGCACGAGACGCATGTCAATATGAGGAGTGATGGCGTTATCATGACTTGTGCACGAGACGCATGTCAATATGAGGAGAGATGGCTTTATTATGACTTGTGCACGAGACGCATGTCAATATGAGGAGAGATGGCGTTATTATGACTTGTGCACGAGACGAATGTCAATATGAGGAGTGATGGCGTTATTATGACTTGTGCACGAGACGCATGTCAATATGAGGAGTGATGGCGTTATTATGACTTGTGCACGAGACGCATGTCAATATGAGGAGTTATTGCGATATCATGACTTGTGCAGGAGACGCATGTCAATATGATGAGTCATGCGATATCATTACTTGTGCACTAGACGCATTGTCAATATGCGGAGATATTGCGTTATCTTGACTTGTGCACGACACGCATTTCAATATGAGATGTTATTGCGTTATCATTATTTGTGCACGAAACTCATTGTCAATATGAGTAGTTACTGCGTTATGATGACTTGTGTACGAGACGCATCGTCAATATGGGGAGTTATGCGATATCATTACTTGTGCACTAGACGCATTTTCAACATGAGGAGTTATTACGCTACCATGACTTATGTTGTATTTATTTTTTTTGATTGCCACGTCTTTCTTCGTATACATATCATATACACAAGCGCATATTACATATGCCATAGTACATTGTTATACAGCGATATACGCAAAAACACACTCGATGTACATAGGGCTTATGTTTATATTTCATTTCATTTATGCCAAACATAAATTATTTATCATCAAAGCATTCAGTATAAAAACAAACAACTCTGCTTAGGTGGTCTGACAAGCAGGGCATTTTATTTCATGTTTGTCACATATGCTAAAACTGGTTACATAAAAAAAACTGTCATATAAGATTAATGGCATATAAAATGTCGTAAGAGTGGCGTATACTCTTAATGTCCGGAACCAATGCCACTCTCTATCGCATAGTTATCCGTCTGCTCACAGACTACTCACTATAAATATAGAAGGCACCAAATAATCCATTTCTTACCAATCAAAACTTAATAAAACAATCAAAAATTAAACGTTTCAAATACGCACGTCAAATTTCTACCCTGCTTGCCTATCGAATGACCAAACCTACAAAACAGCGCACGAGGAAATCTTGCTTTTCACATCACTGAACATCAATACCGCCTATTAAGTCCCGTCTACGTCGTGTATTCATTCAAACATCGATAATAAATATATCTGTTTACTAGACGCATTGTCAATATGAGGAGTTATTGCGTTATAATACGTGTGCACCAGACGCATGGTCAATGTGCCGGGTTATTGCGATATCATTACTTGTGTAGTAGACTCATTGTCAATATGAGGAGTTATTGCGACGTCATGACTTGTGCACGGAACTCATTGTCAATATATGGAGTTATTGCGATATCATGACTTGTGCACTAGACTCATTGTCAATATGTGGAGTTATTGCGATATCATGACTTGTGCACGAGACTCATTGTCAATATGAGCACTTATTGCGATATCATGACTTGTGCACGAGACTCATTGTCAATATGAAGAGTTATTGCGATATCATGACTTGTGCACGAGACTCATTGTCAATATGAGGAGTTATTGCGACGTCATGACTTGTGCACGAGACGCATTGTCAATATCAGGATTTATTGCGACGTCATGACATGTGCACGAGACTCATTTTCAATATCAGGAGTTATTGCGATATCATGACGTGTGCACGAGACTCATTGTCAATATCAGGATTTATTGCGACGTCATGACTTGTTCACGAGACTCATTATCAATATGAGGAGTTATTGCGATATCATAACTTTTGCACTATTGTCAATATGAGGAGTTATTGCGATATCATGACTTGTGCACGAGACTCATTGTCAATATGAGGAGTTATTGCGATATCATGACTTGTGCACGAGACTCATTGTCAATATGAGGACATATTGCGACGTCATGACTTGTGCACGAGACTCATTGTCAATATGTGGAGTAATTGCGATATAATGACTTGTCCACTGTACGCATTGTCAATATGAGATGTTATTGCGATATTATGACTTGTGCACGAGATTCCTTGTCAATATGAGAAGTTATTGCGATATCATGACTTGTGCATATAACGCATTGTCAATATGAGGAGTTATTGCGATGTCATGACTTGTGCACTAAACGCATTGTCAATATGAGGAAGTATTGCGATGTCATGACTTGTGCACGAGACTCATTGTCAATATGGGAGGTTATTGCGTAATTATGACTTGTGCACGAGACGCATTGTCAATATGAGTAGTTAACGTATATAAATACAATTTGCGACCTTGTATAGGTGGTTTCTTAATTTCTAAATAACGATTCGTCTGTATTAGTATTTTGAATGTCTCTATAATTCATGATTGTATGTGATGGACACACCATTTTAACAAGATTCGTGACATGCCATCGTGACATAGCAATGTAGACACTGAACTGACTTCTACACCAATTTGTAGCACATACAGCATAGGCATATCGTTAAGTACCGTATGCTGGTATAAAGGCCAAGTCTTTTTCCGTATAAGACAGGTAGCCGTGTTCACACAAACACAGTACTGATGTGACCTAAATATGTCATAATTATACAATTTATTTCGCAAAGCGCCTCAAATTGTTGCAAGGAATAGATTTGCCCTCAAGCAACGACAGCACGCGTGTAATCAAATACAAAAGTACATATGTAAAATAATCATGTTTTAAATGTATTTATTTCCTAACGGTCGATGCAGTTACTTGCACTTTTCCATGTCTTGTAAAACGATACATTTTATTATATTCTATGGACTGCGGCTTTGAGCTCAATTTTAACAATTATAATAGTAAAGGGTATATATTTTCCTTTTTGTTATGCATCTCCAAGTGAACAACAAATACATAAGGTATGAAAACTCCAACTGCATGTGCAGAAAAGAAGTCTGACAAACAACTGAAGGTATTTTATTGAAAACAAGTTACACGTTGCCTTAACAGTAAGATGACGCACAAGAAACAAACACAGAATCATTTATTAAAACTGTGGTAAGCATTGAGGTGGGTTATGAAAGAAGTGCCGAATTTCTGGTTTGGTCAAGAAGTAATCCAACTTCAGTCAAAGGGTGACTGTAAATGTACTACAGACCGCTGTGTAATGTAATTTTTATAAATGTCCTTAATATCATACATATCACTGCTGACTGAAATTGCATGACGATGAAATTTGAACTATATGATGCTATGTATTTAACGCTTTTTATAAAATGATGACATGTAGTTGATACTTGTTTTTTGTTTCATTTCATCGTGCCTCAGAAAGTTTCATTCTGCTGCTCTGTTTTGCATCTAGCCATTGAATAATTAAATGGTAATTAAATTGAGTAATATTCTCTTTCATTGATGTTTAATTTAAATTGCGATGCAATGAGGTTAAGTTTTGTTTACCCTTACATGTTTTGTTAATAATTATGGGGCAAGTGTGAGGCTTATACCCCCAATGCTTTGCATTGACCGTTACAAGGCGGTGACTCCAGTTTTATTCATGTGTGTTTTGTGTTTGTTATGTGTTTTTGTGATGTCCTGTGTATTGTTTTTGGCAATTGGTAACTTGCCATAAATAAAAGTCCTCGGGCTACTAATAAGCGTTATCTCCTGCTGTCGCAACTGGAGTTTCGCTTTGTTTATATTTGCATATCCAACATATCGCTGTGCAGTGTCATTTTATATATGCCTCATAGAACAATAGACCGCTGCGTACAGGACTTGTGTAAATTTTCTACAGGTCACTGCTTAGATTTGATCTGAAAATGCTGTATATTCACAGAACGTTGCGTAATGGAATCATGAAAAAATATCTAACAGATCTAATTAATTATGTACATGTCCTACAGAACATTAAACATAATGGCAGTCTGTAAATGGGCTACAGACCAGTGAGTAATCAAGAATCACTGGTTGTTTCGCTTTTTCCAGAATAGTTTGTTGCATTCTACTTCCTCTGTGCTCTCAACGTAATTGTTTTGTTTTATCTAATTAATTATTTCCAATGGTATCTTATTATGTGGCATCTTTTCATACATGACAATCTATAGGTCAACTGGTCGCCCCTACATATATGATCTCTATATCGAGTATTTCAATGTGATTCATGATTGTTACTGAAATCAACAGTATGCAGTTAGATAAGTGGTACAAACTGGAAGAATGCAAAACTGCTATTCCACTTTGTGGTAGCTTCTGGACTGTGCTAAATGTTAATGCACTTTCCTCCTCTGCCATCTAAGTGTGCATTAAGTTCATTTAATAGATTTGCAAAATAATAAAAGATAGACATTTCAGTGTCTTACTTCCAATGAAATTAAACTCATGTGTCTTGCGGAGGGTGTGAGGTGTCAGTTGCTTTCTTGCGTGTCCGGTGCCTATATCGCAAGGTAGCCGTAAGTACTACGCAAGGAAGTCGTGCGACGTCCGCAAGTGCACATTGCGTTATTTCGATAGACAATTTCGAAGCAAAAAACGTAAAGTACCCGTAAGTTTATCGCATAATGTTCGCACGGTGCACTTACGGTGCACGAAAAAGGTAGTTGATTGACGCAAGGCCGACGCATCAACTTATGCGTTTGCGCTAATGTCTGTTGCGGTTGTTGCGGCGGCCGTGCGATCGAGGAAACACGCACGGGCGCCGTTGGTCCGTCGCACGTTTTTGACAAAAATCTCCACGCAAGCTCGACGTAAGGTCTACGCAACCCGGTTGTGACCGAGGCTTTATTCAATTTTTATTACTAGCAACCCAAATTTGATTCAAAATGAACAGCATCGGAATCGCGTAATAGTATACTGGATCCGTCATGATTCGCGGGCGATTTAGCTGAAAGGAAAAGTTGACACCGCCACTATAATTATGCAGTAATGAAGAAACGCATTACCTTAATTTTGGGATTCGTACTTTTACATAACTGGAACTATCAAAATATTTATCCTACTAAAATTGCAATTGCTACAATTCAGATTCGTTTCTAACACTAGCTTTTTCAACCATGGAATGAAACTGCCTTTCCATATAATAGCTACAATATACATGAGTCCTGGATATTGTAGTACCCATATGGAAAGGCAGTTTCATAATGACCCGTCGAATATAAACAAAACCTTAGATTATTTGGTCAACAAGAAAAGTATCTCTCAGCATAATTATGATTCCATAGTATCAACATTATTATAAGTATTTGCAAGTATGTTGTGCATTTACGACTAAATTTCATCGTTGAGAGTTTACAATTCTAACATGATAACTCGGTTATTGTTATATAGACAAATAAAACAAATATCGTTGTTAACTACCTATAACAATGCAAAAAGAGAAGTTCCGATTCCGAGAGGAACATAGCAAAAAGTAGTTACAATTACAATTTCAAAAATAAATGTCAGATCATATTAGAATCGAAATAATTTTCGCACTATCGTTGTTTTTCGGCCAATAAACAACTCTTCGTTGTTCGGATGCGTGCTATTTAACAACTCGACCTAACGTCCTGGTGGTTTAATTCATTCGCATCAAAACTCCAAATAGTTGTTTATTGGCCGATAAACAACGATATATCGAAAATCATTTCTTAAATAGAATTCTACACCGAGAAGATATTGTAAAGCGGTCTCAATTCATGCACATAACCATAAGAATGGTTCTCTGATAGCAAGAGAATCTCCTTTACTTATCTTAATTTGAACTGGTGAACTGCAAAGCTGGTATGGAGAACATTGTTATTTTGCCGCAGAAAGTCGCTATTCTGCTATTCTGGGGTATATCCAACTATTTAGCAAATTAAGGTAATTAAACTCTGTGTTAAAGAATTCTCTTTTATGGCTTTTTTAACTGGATTGAGATGCTATGAAGTTAATCTTTATTTACATTTAGATGTATTAGGACTAAATCTAGAGCGAACGTGAGGCTCGGGCGCCCGTATACAGGTGTAACCCCTGCCCCAATGCTTTGCAATACCGTTCAAAGGCGATGACCACAGTTTTATTCCTATGTGTGTTTGTTACGTGTGTTGTATTGTGCTGTGTTGTTTTTGGCGATCGGTCATTTGCCGCAAATACAAGACCATGTGCTGCTAATAAGAGATGTCTCCTGCTGCTGCAGCTGATGTTTCACTTGTTTATATTGAAAGGGGGCATTTCTTACGTCATGATCAAACAATAACTACATGATAACGAAACATAGGAACAGAATATGTATCATAGTAAGACGTGAACATACCGATGTCCATTTTTCTTTAAAAGAATATAATTAAAAGGTGGATCGTTTTAAATTTGAGCATAATTTTGTAGTTCATGTCAGCGTGTATTTCATTTCACACTGAGATGTTGGTTGAGGGGATAATGCTCGAGTTTGCAGATTATGCACAAGCTTACAATGTCAGCTATAGCATTGTATAATATATACCTCCCTATCTCTATTTGAAAAAAAATATGATCAAATATAAGTGATTTCTGTTGGGATATATAATAGTCCCAAGGGTCCTGACTACAGTAATACTTATATGTATTCACTGCAATTGTCCTTCTATTGCACAAATACATACAGCGACTTTATACAGCAGGATTTATACATGTTGCTGTACTAGTAACATAATCGAGGCGTGTCGTGATATACCGGGCTTAATGCATGTACGTAAAGTCTCGTCCCGTATTAGCCTGTGCAGTTCGCACAGGCTTATTCGGGACGACACTTTCCGCTTGTTTGGTGTTTTCTGTTTCAAGAAAGACTCTTCTTAACATGAATCCACTGTAGGCGGAAAGTGTCGTCCCGGATTAGCATGTGCGGACTGCACAGGCTAATCCTGGACGACATTTTACGCGCATGCAGTAAGTGCGGTTTCCCACTACATGCCTCAATCCACTTAATCCATTGTTGCGGTAATTTATTCTGTACAAAACAATTACCGTAATATTATGTAAGATTATGTTGATATTGCAATCATATAGGGTTCAAAGCTATAAATACAGCTACCATATCTCTACGGAACTTTAAAACTAAACCTAGATTGTACCCGAATAGTTACACAATTCATTACAATGACAATCTACCTATGCTAACAATTACTAAATTACTAAAGTTAGCAACATTCACTGAACCGGTGTAGCGTGAAATTTGCAAGACCGTGAAAACGTTAAGACAAACCGGAAGCCATGCGTTTATCACATTACCCCCGTGAAATTTTTCATACCAGAGGCCGTGAAAAAACAGAAGACCGATGCACAATAACAATTAACGCATGATTATTTAAAAAACGAAGTGAATTTCTTAAAAATACAGTACACAACTTTGTGTACGTATATTGCGAACAGTATAACTCGCAGTGACTTTAATAATATTATATTGCAATGAAGTTTGGACTTCTGTTAGTTCCGGATGTTAAATTACCTACCGTCATCTAAATGAGAGAAAAACAGCTGAAGACCAATTTCTTATATCATTTCAAAAGGTTTTCTTATTCCACTCAAATGTTGTTGTTTTTTTGTCTTTTTATTAGTCTGTATTTTATACACGATGGGGTACTTTTATTGCGTAATCAGTATCAATAAATTGATGTTTTGAAATTAATCATAATGTGTGTCAGTTACATGTTCAACTGTAAATAATAATGACAAAATATACACATTAAGAAGTGAAATATTCTATAATCATTTAAACATATACAGAAACAATTACCGATGCATTACATCAATTCAATACTAGAGTTTTATCATTTTAATATAATTTATTAGATGTATGACTTAAATTGTTGTAGTAATTACAATAGAAGTTTCTCTGATACAGTGAAACTAAATTATGAAGCATATTAAAATATTCTGATTGTACATTTGTCTAATGATTGAGCAGCAGCAGCTCCACCACCACCATTATCTTACAATTAGATCTATAAGACCCCACCACAATCAATTTTACCTAACCTTGAGATCTAAAAGACACCACCACCACCATCATCACTATTATAGTCAATAAGTTGGTCTTACAATCCTCATGGGCAATTATTATAACCTAACCATGAGAAATATAAGAAACCGCCAAACCATCATCACTATTATATTAATTGAGAGATTTGGTATGGATAATTATTTAAAAAAAGTACTACTATGTGAAATACACTACCATATATGGATAAAATTATAATATTTTACTTAGTGATTATATAAATATACATACCTTTAGTACATTAAAATACATCTAGTATCTATTACATGTTATTTTCATAATGTATGTAGTTTGATAGCGATTCATATTTGACAGTTTTGCATTTCCAGATACTAATATCATAATTACACGTATGTTAGTAAGGCAGTTTTAATTGTTTTCAAGTACTGGTATAATATACTAGCTAGACTACTTTCATATTGTTGGTATAAGATGTTGGTATATATACAAGCAAATGTATGTACGTGCTTAATATACTAGCTAGGCTACTTTCATATTGTTGGTATACGATGTTGATATAAATACAAACAAATGTATGTACATGTATAATATACTAGCTAGGCAACTGTATTATTGTAGGTATGAGATGATGGTATTTACATACATAATATACTAGATATGCAACTTTAAAATTGTTGGTATGAGATGTTGCTGTATACATGTTTAGTACACTGGCTAGGCAGCTTTAAAATTGTTGGTATGACATGTTGCTGTATACATGTATAGTACACTGGCTAAGCAGCTTTAAATTTGTTGGTATGAGATGTTGGTGTGTATATATATATATATATATATATATAATAAATATATATAATATACTAGATAGGCAACTTTATTATTGTAGGTATGAGGTGTTGGTGTATATATATATATATAATATACTAGATAGGCAACTTTATTATTGTAGGTATGAGGTGTTGGTGTATATATATATATATAATATACTAGATAGGCAACTTTATTATTGTAGGTATGAGGTGTTGGTTTATATATATATATATAATATACTAGATAGGCAACTTTATTATTGTAGGTATGAGGTGTTGGTGTATACATGT
Organism: Congeria kusceri; assembly: GCA_027627225.1. Lineage (NCBI taxonomy): Eukaryota > Metazoa > Mollusca > Bivalvia > Myida > Dreissenidae > Congeria > Congeria kusceri. The sequence continues at coordinate 74,735,486 of CM051030.1, forward strand.
ACATATATAATAAGTAGACTGCTACTACATAGTCGCTTTTTTACAATTGATTATGTCAGTATCATACATATACACATTGTTTGATAGTAAACCATACTTATGTCACAAACTAGTAGCACGATTACTGGTATGCTAGTGAGTCATATTCAACAACTTAGTGCATTACTACACTCACTAGTTTAATATACTGGCCAGGTTAATTTAATAATGATGTTATGAGATGTTGGTGTATACATGTATAACAGTACAGAAGACTGCCAATGCATAGTTGATTATTTTTAAACAGCAATAAGTTTTTTAATACCATACAGTATATAGTTTATTGGCAACTCATACTTGTTATTTTAACATAAATTGTGGTTTAATTACCATTAATATAATAAGGAGTATCTTATTTATTTTTTTTGTACATAATATACTAGCATTTCACATACTGGCATAAGACACTAGTCAGGCAAATATAATGTTGTTATATAGAGGACTCATTTCTGGTACGCTGGAAAGATATATTGAATATATTAGTATTTTGTATACTCGTATAAGACACTAGTCAAATATTGTTGCATATATAACCAATTATTCAAATATGTGACACTGGATGATACTATGCAATTATATATATATATATATATATATATATATATATATATATATATATATATATATATCATTGCCTTTTAACTCTAGTAGCACCATTTGCTTTGTGGCTTTCGGGTGTTTCTCTGTTTGATTGTTTTTTTGATTGCTTGTATGTTTGTTATTTTTTGTCTGTTTGTTTTAATTTTTTTTTGTGTTTGTCTTTGTATTATTTTGGAATATGGGTTTTTTCTTCTGTTTTAATCAATGGAATAACTTTATTTAACCGTTTTCAAATAACTATTGGCAATATATTATGTTTTCTTATCATTTAAGTAGGCAAGATTCATTACAACTTAAACTAGCCATAGTAAAATTACCCAAAGTAGATAACAATGTGTGAAACAATATGTTCTTCTAATGTCAGAGGTTTAAGCAACTGTACTAAAAGGAAAAGTATATTTAAATGGCTTGAAGAAAATAATTACACTGTGTGTTTACTTCAAGAAACACATGTTTGTGAACTAACAAAAATTAAATGGCAATCAGAATGAAGTGGAATAAATTTTTATAGTGGGAAACAAATCAAATAGTGAAGGTTTAGGAATTTTAATAAAAAATAAGGATAACATAAGCATAGGTGATTTTAATGATTTAATTCCAGGCAGATAATGTACAATTGATGTTAATATCAATAACAAAGAAATTAATTTAATAAATATATATGGACCAAATAATGACGATAAATGTTTTTTTGAACAACTAGAAATGCACCTGCTGCACAATATGGATAAAGACTATATAATAGTTGGTGATTTTAACATAATAAAAAAATTAATATCCTCCATAGTTGAATCAAGACAAACTGGATTCATAAAAGGCAGATATATAGGCGAAAATGTAAGGACAACATTTGAAACTATAAATTTTCTTAATAATAATAACCAACCAGGCTTGCTCTTCTTTGCAGATTATGAAAAAGCATTTGATAGTTTAGATCATGACTTTATGCTACATTGTCTTACACAATTTAATTTTGGACCCGAACTTATACAATGGATTAAATTATTTTACACTGACATAAGCACCATAATTATAAATAATGGGCATTTTTCTGAACCAATCTCTATACAACGAGGTGTAAAACAAAGTTGTCCCTTGTCAACCACACTTTTCACTAAGCATAGAAATATTGTCAAATTTTATTGAAGAAATGAAGATATTAAAGGAATAAAAATAAACGAACACGAAATAAAACAAACACTTTTTGCAGACGATACAACATATTTTATAGATGGAACGTTTAATTCGTTCTCTGCCTTGATACTTGCCATTCAAGATTTCAGTGAAATATCTGGGCTTAAACTAAATACACACAAATCCACAGTAATGCTAGTTGGTTCACTTAAAACTACACAAACTATATTTAACAAATAGAAACACATTTTTTGGACCTCTGAGGAAGCCAAAATGATTGGCTTTTACTTTGCAAATGATGAAGATCTCGATATAGCAAAAAACATTCAACCAACATTACAAGATTTCGCAAATTGCTAAAAACAGTGGCAACACAGAAAATTAACACTTCTTGGAAAAGTTACAGTTGTTAAGACATTTGCCTTACCAAAGAGTATGTATTCATTTTCAATGCTTCCCACCCCCAAAATTGATACAATACAAACAATTGTCAAATCTGTATTTCAATTTGTGTGGAATGGAAAACTGGAAAAAAAAATACAAGAACAACTCTTGTTAAACCAATTGAACAGGGTGGACTTAAACTCACAGATATTACTGCTTTTATACATGCAAATCAGGCCAGTTGGGTTAAAAGATTAACAGACATAAAGGAGAGTGGACAATTTTCTATCACAAAGAACTCAATAAATATGGTGGAATCCTTGTTATCGAATGTCGACTTAAGGAAAAACATATCGTTTCTAACTTTGAAAATGAATTCCTCAGAGATATCCTGTTATCGTGGAATAAAATTAAATCTAATGAAAGCATGACAGATAAATAAAACGATTACATGGAATAACTCAACAATACAACTAAATAATCAACATACCTTTTTTACCCAAACTGGTTTAATAGAGGCATTAAATTTCTATAACATCTATTTGACTTCAGGACAAAATCATATTATACATTTGAAGCATTTAAAACCCTATATGATATACCTACAACCGATTATCTAAAATATATCACACTGATTAATAGTATACCAGAAACTTACAAAAAAACAACTATCTGAAACAGACCTTTTTAATTTTAGCAACAGCACATTACTTAAAAAGGTGCAAAAAACTAACACAGTGTGTACATATTTATATAATCTTCGACACACTTTTGATGATGATAAAAACAAACAGCAACATAAATGGTAAAGCATAATGACTTCCAATAATCAGAGTATTGACTGAAAAAATACATATATAATACCATTTAAAGCCACTATAGATAATAATTTACGCAACTTTCAGTATAAGATTCTACATTGTATATTACCCACTAATGCATACCTGTACAAATTTAAGCTAACAGCCTCTAATCTGTGTACATTTTGTTCAAGTTATAAAGAAACTATTACACGTGTTTTATTTGAATGTAATATTGTATAACCCATATGGCGAGACATCACAATTTATTTAAGCTGTAAAGAATTACATATGGATCTAAATGTAAAAGATATTGTCCTTGGAGCACAAAAAGGTGGCGCTAATAATTCAGTTATAGACTATATATTCATGCTGATGAAGTCATATATATTTAGCGTTAAATCAAGAGCCGAACATCCAAATATCGAGACTTTCAAAAATGCTCTCAGAATGAAAATAAATTTAGAAGAGCAGATTGCTTTTGAAAAAAATAAAATTGATCTGCATTATTAAAATGGCAGAAATTTGCACATCCTAATACTTCAAAGTGAATCTTGCCTATTTTGTCTTTGTTTCCCCCTTTTTTATTAGGATTTTTGTTTTCTTTTTTCTTGATTTTTTTTTTCGCATACCTTAGGGAAGTACATGTGTATTTGCGCCCGCACATGTGCCTTCCTATAGCAGTCTTCCATTTTGAAGACAATAAGTCAAACATCTCATGTCTATTAAAGGGAATACCTTGCCTTTTTATTATCCTCTTTTCTTTTTACTTTTGTATCTCACTTTTTTATATCTAGCATCATCTCAAAACTAAAATTGAAATGATTATTTTCTAGAAACAATTTGTTACGCAAAACACACATAAATGAATGGAGTATAATCACTGATATAAGTGTATTAATATTGTGTATATGCATAACTTGTGCTTTTATATATCAACATTGAGTAATGGAGATGTTGAAAAGTGAAAAAAATAAAATTAAAATGAGGCGCGTCGTGGGAGAACCGGTCTTAATGCATACGCGTAAAGAGTCGTCCCGGATTAGCCTGTGCAGTCCGCACGGGCTAATCCAGGATGGCACTTTCCGCCTACTGTGGATTTATGTTTAGAAGAAACTTTCTTGAAACAGAAAATACCATAAAAGCAAAAAGTGTCGTCCCGGATTAGCCTGTGCGGACTGCACAGGCTGATCCAGGACGATACTACGCAAATGCATTAAGACCGATTTTCCTTCGACAAGCCTCAAATATATTCGTGAACAATCTGAATACGTATTGTTTTAATACATGTCTATTTTAGTGGGAAATACCATCGATACGCAACTTTAATTACCAATATCTCAATCCAAGTTAGCAAGAACTAACTACAACGTCTTCTAATATGTAAAACTTATTGGGATAGCTATTATTATCAGTGGCATTAATATTCCTTATAACTATCATATTACAAAGACATAGACATATCATATTACGAACATTTCTTATGTCATAAAAATCACGCTTCATAAAATGCGATTATGTCAATGTTCTACATAATGCAATGTCATGGCATTCTTGTAATGTCTAGAAATGCCTTAAATCTAAAGTATTATAACAATTTTTCTTATGACCGCTGAGTATTGGCATTCTGTATTTGTTCTTCAGATCGCCTTGTAATGGAAATATGTAAATGTCCTTCAAATCGCAATGTAATTATATTATGTAATTGTCCTACAACTGCTGTGCAATGGTATTATGTAATTGCCCCAAAACACATGTAGAATGGAAATTTGTAAATGTCCTACAAACCGCTATGTAATTACATTATGTAATTGTCCTACAAATCGCTATGTCATTACATTATGTAATTGCCCTAAAACACATGTAGAAGGGGATTCTGTAATTGCCCTGCAGGCGGTTCAGCTATGGTGTTCGGTAAATGCCCTTTAGTATCCATGGAAATGATATTCTGTAGATGTCCTTCAGTCCGCTGTGAAATGATATTCTGTAGATGTCATTCAGTCCGCTGTGAAATGGTATTCTGTAGATGTCATTCAGTCTGCTGTGTAATGATATTCTGTAGATGATCTTCAGTCCGCTGTGAAATGGTATTCTGTAGATGTCATTCAGTCCGCTGTGTAATGGTATTCTGTAAACGTTCTGCCCGCTGTGTAATGACTTTCTTAAATGTCTACCAGACAGAAGCGTAATGGAATTGTGTTTATCATGAAATATTAGTTAAAGTGAATTGCCAAGAAAGGTTTAATTGCGTCAAAAATCACTTAAGCTGAATCACGAATCACTTGTTTCATTTTTTCCAAGAATAACATGTTACATTCAGCTTCTTGTGTGTACTCGATATAATTATTTTGTTGTATCCAACTGATCATTTCCAATGGCATTTTATTATGTGGCACCTTTTCATACATGATTATAACAAGAGACAACCGGTCGTCCTTAGAAAATATGTTCTCCATTCGCGCCATGTTGAATTCATACATGCACCACTTGCTCCTCAGAAAGGCTTCTGACAGGATGACGATGGTCTTTCTGCTGCTCTGGATGGCGTAGATAATGTTGTCTGAAATGGCGTTTTCCGATTCTACTTGGAGTATGAAGTCATCAAGAATAAAACGCAAATTGTCTTCAGCGTTTGAAATAAACGCATCATATGTGTAGTTTTCAATTACATAATATTCAGATTGCCTCTTTGAAGTGAAAACGCTCCTTTTCGACATGTACAAGAGGTAGCGTATTTTCCAGCGATGCCTATACACCAGTCCCACAGCAACGGGCACAATGAATATCGATAGGCCCAAAGTCGCTATTATAATTACAATGTACGACCTGCATCTCGAAGAAAGGCCGTTTAAGTCGTTATGGACGTGTTCTGAGCTAAGAACTTATCCTTCTGGGGTAATAAATATGTATCTCTCCAAAGCAATACAATTCTGCCGATGGGCAAATATCCATTGCAGAAATTCCTCATTTTGGCAATCATTTGATAAATAGTTCGTTTGCAAATCAATCTGAAACAATTTTGAACGGTTGTGTTCGTTTGTAATTAATCTTTCCCGAATTTCAGGACATAACGTATGGATGGAGTTGACAGATACATACAAGTATAACATATTCGTTAAGGTGTTCATATTAATATCAAATATTTCAATATTGTTGTTACTAAGGTCAAGCGTTTCAAGACGGATGAGCGGTGCGAAGGTAGAGGAATACAACACGTTATCCTATTGCGCGAAAGGTTCAGAGTTCGTAGCTCCCATAGCGTGCCAAATATTCCTGAAAATTTCTCGACTTGAAGGTGTGTTCCAAGTTCATTTGTATCCAGTTGCAAAGTTACAAGTGATGGGTAATTCAGTGTCTTACTATCAATGTACTTCATTTTGCAGTAAGACAAAACAAGCGTTTGTAGTACTGGTAACGGACCAATATAGCCATCTTAGAGCTGGAAATTATTTCCAGAAATATCGAAGTACTGGATTACATTTTGTTTTAAGTGATAACTGAATATTAAATCAAAATGAAAATTGCCATAACATACAATAATTGTTTTAAGTGGCGATGGTATTGTCACCGGATATTTAGGGCTGTCATCACTAAATTTGCACCTACGTTTCTTTGCGGCTTTTTCTTTCAAAAATGCTTCATTTGTATAGGGACAGTTCGAAGAATATTGCCTTCTCATAACATTGCTATTATGCCCATGCTTCCCCGGGTTTGACTCGAAAGGCTTGTTTAGATTAAAGGCAATAAGTTCGGTCAAATTATCCATACAACCCAATTGTGTGAAGTAATTTCCATAAGCAAACTAGTTCTCGCTAACGTACATTTTCCTTAGCGAGTTAGGCATAAGTATGAGCGCATTGGTTTCGATATGCTGCAGCCCGTTTCCCGACACATCGAATGCTTCTAAACTTGTATTCAAGAGATAACACAAGTGTTGCTTAATGATATCGTGACCTGTACTATGTTCTTTGAAGATATGTGAAAGATTAACTAATCTAATATTTGTAAACTGTAGTCCATAAGTAACATCGTCCAGACAGTCGAACCCTAAATCTCGATTCATGGAAATATCTAGTTTCTCCAGGCTTCGTAGATTCTCAAATGCTCCAGCGTACACACGTGTTATTCCACAACCCGAGATATCCAACGTTCTCACGTAGACTAAATTAGCAAAGGTCCTGTTAGTTATGTCCATTAGATGACAGTTTGCTCGATAGTGTAAGGATGACAATGATAAATGACTTAAGCGTAGTTCGCTGTATGTTTCCAGAAACTCCACATCTTTGAGACCATCTAGCGTCAGACTGACAAGGTTCTGAAGGTGACTAAGGTTCGGATAGGAGGGCGAGGAAGCAGGCGACTCCTGTGATCTGTGCAGTCTCAACGTGACTAGGCTTTTCGGCAAAAACGAAGCCCTCCATTCTTTGTCATAGATTCGAAGGTCATTTGAAGATAAATCCAAGGTCTGCAAACGGGTAAGGATCAGAAATCCGTCGTCTTCTATTTTATTAATTTTATTATTGTGTAGGTCCAATGCGACGACAGTTTCACATCCTTCGAGGTCATGTGATCGGAAACTCCCAAAGCCATTATTTCCGGCGTTCAGATTAACTACATTGAACGTTGCGTTGGATATGCTGCTGCATATATCAGAAATGCTAATTTTCTTTGATTCACAATCCATTGATACATCCGTGTTCTTAATAACACTACAATAGCAAGATTACTCGCACCACAGGAAAAGGTTACTGTTGCACAACAATGATAGTTTAGTATCAAAAGTATTACAAATATTTGCCCGCAGATTATCCATGTACTTCATGGCTGCTTGTTCAATAATTGAAGAATGGAGCAGACATCGATACAGATCTGAATTCAGGGACTGTGCAATTCAGCATATCACTGGTACACTGATAGCAAGTTCACCTGCTATACTGGTCCAAATTCAAACAGCTTGATATTAAACTGCATGGCTGAAAGGTCAAACTTAAGACGTTTGAAAGAGCTCGACAACGTGGGCATTGAATGGCAGTTGTTTGCTTGTCACATTAACTTTTTGCGGCCTAGCTGTCTAAGATTACTTTTGACCTAGATTTCTTGCGATAATTATGCAGCGGGAAAATTGAATGCCAATAGGGTTGGGCAAATTTTATAATTTTAGGCAATGCAAACTTATAACAATCGTTTAATGTCTACCAATTATTGTTGCATACTCGGGGAATACATTTTACATAATTGTTTACATAAGCGGTTAAAATAAAGTTATAAACATATCCTCGACATATACTCTAGAACTGACGCTAATTATAAACGTATTTTCTCATTGTATGCCATAAACAGAATGCTATATTCGTTCACGTAACGAAATAACTATTTTGTTTAGCCTACATTTATATAAGCGGTACGCTCTATAAATATCAATTGTGCAATGGTCCCATTGATAAATCTCATTCACAGAGTTGCCGTTCCATGTAGCCCATTGATTCTAGCGTGTTCAACACATTCCAGAAACAGTAGTGTCATCCTAAAAATAGCGCGCGAAGCTTGCAACCGTTTTATAGCTGTTAATATACTCGTACATGCATCAATAATAGCGTTCAGTGAATCATAAACCTAAACATTTTAATAAATGGGGAATTTATATTTATAAACTTACTGTTAATTTGAATTAAAAAATTGTGGTTACGATTAATTAAGGATTATTTAAAAATACTTTTCTTATAGTGTCCGAAAAATCTGGGGTCCAACAAGTCTCCTAATATTGGTGGGGACCAAAACCATACTGGGGTCTGAGAAGTCACGTAACCGATCATCTTCGCCGTCTGTTGAGGTAATTTTGAAATGACATCTCAATATTAATTACAACGCCGATTGTCTTTTTTAAAGACAATTGTTGTTTATCTTGCTATTGATTGCGACCAGATATGATGTATTGGTCTACTATCTATGTGAAGACACAATTCCCAATTTTTTACAATTAAATCCTGTTTTTGTAGCAAATCTACATTCTTTGCAATTGGGTCACCTGGCTTACTTCATGATAGAACATGCAAGTTTTGTTTACATATTCTCCTTCCATTTTATGCATGATTTGAGCCGGCAAATGTTCTACAGAATAAACTTGTGGCAAATATATACAGTCCGGTTAATGCATATTTTATTATTTTATCATTTGTTGCTGAAATTTTCTCCATGGCACACTATTCAAAAGAGACGCAATTACTTATTGCATTAATTTATTTTGTACCATATTATTACACGGAATCAATGCAAATTTAGTACACGGAATCAATGCAAATTTAGTTTTTAACACCCGATCTGGAACAAACAAACACAGATAACAAACAATAAGTACTAATACTAAACTATTTTAAAAATAACCTTATCTCTTATTCGAATATGCAATTGATTTATATAAAATGTGTTCATTCTTGAACTATTCAGCAATCATATCAACACTATATGAACAATAACTTAGGCCATACCAATTTGATTCTATGTTTAGCGTCCTCGGGCTGGTAGATTTTTCGATGCCTGAACGAAAAAACAACACAATTTTGACAAAAATCCAGTTGGAAAGCATATGAAAGTTTGAAAAAAAAAAAATTTAAGGTGTTTTACCGATATTTGTAAAAATATTGTACAACTAGTCAATTTACAGAGTTGAAATACTTACAACAGTTTCCCAGGTAAATATTTGCTTTAGCTTGGACCACTGCCATGAATAAGCTGCCAAAGAAAAATGTTTTTTTGTTATCGACTCATTGTTTGTTTTTTCCTGCCTGGTTGGTAGATTTCGAAAAATCATGGGGACGCTAAACATAGAAGCACATTTGTAAGGCATTACTAAAAGTTATATTAATCCTATTATACTACTAATTATTTAATATATATCTATACCACTAACAATGACGTCAGTATTGTTTATAAGTGTCATCATAAACATCGTCACGTGACTGGCGATCGCGATGTTGAATACGTGACGTAATATCCGGTAATTGTTCAAACACGATTTTCTCCCTTGGACTAGGATCCAACTGTCGAAGAGAAATGAAGAGAAATAATATTTTTTACAATAAGATCTAAATATTACCAGATTTCAAACGTCTGTCCTAGGCCGTTTCATAAGCAAATTAGATATAGCATTTTTCTTAATGTTTAATAATATATCAAATTAAGAACGATTGTCATATATTTTTTATAAACATATCAGATTCAGTGCGTTGTTCAATTAACAAAATACAAATAATAAATAACGTGCACGTATGTTCTAAACAGATAGTATATTAATTAGATTTAAATGTACTAAAACGTTTACGTACATCTTGAAAGGATCCGTGCCCAGACCGTCTGCTGTTACCATGACGATCATGCCTACGCGACTCTTTGGCGTGTTGTCTCGCGTCTCTGGACTCGTCACCATGACGGCGGGAGTCCCGGTAATCCCTGAAATCATCATACAAGGCTAGTCACACCTGTGTTCATAATAAGCCAAACGTTTACTCTTTGTTCAACTAGCTCATAATAAGTGTAATTATATATATAGTTAAACTTGGGTACTCCATAATTTAGGGCTAATGGTAATTTAAGACAAATTAACATTCGAATACCTCTCTACCATAGGCTCTGCTCTGTCCCTCAGTCCCTCGACATCACCGCTCTGACGTCGCCGGCGCTCGCGTCTTTCCGGTCTAGGCTCAGTGTGATCCAGACTGCGCCTGCGAGGGGCTTCGTACATCCGGGTCTCTGAGGTCTGCACTGGAACATCGTCTCGTTTTCCCTCTCGTATATCAAACTCTGTAGATAAAGGCTGTTCGTCCTCTGAAGTTCTTTTCCTGAAACCAAAGCCATCGACGTCATCAGAAACGCCGAGATTTTGAGGTCTCTGATCAACGCTGCTGAGGTCACGTGATCCATTGCCTTTCTTGGTACCCGGCTGAAGCCTCTCCTCGCGGGCATCGTACCCGTACACTGCGTCTGCTCTGGGGTTGAAGTCCTCCTCGGGTTCGGGAACCGAAACTTTATCTTCAATAATACAATAAATCAATGCATAATGCTACACTTATTATTGGTTTATCAAACACATTTTTTATAACAAGTATACATCGGAGTTTAAATCTTATCGCTATCAAAATAATTAATACCTATCTGAAAATGACTAAGCGACTAGGAGAAATGACTAGGAGAAATGACTCTTTCAAGAACTAAGCCTTATCGTTGCGCCTTCTTTTTGTTATTTCATAGAAATATGTGATAATCTTAACTACCTTATTTTAGTTCATTTGGTTCATTTATTGTAAATAAGTACAAATGAAATACCTTCAACACCAAAACTTCTCCAGATCGGATTATATCATGTTAATTGTATTTAAAAGAACATAAGCAGCAAACATAACGTTTCAAACTCATAGAAAAATATATTATGGAAAATGGAATTTTGAAAACGCGACCAAAGTACCTTCCTTCGTCTTGAAGTCAGTTCCAAGAGTTGACCCGTATGATGTCTTTTGATCTGCAATGGTAATTTTAAGAATGTGATACAGAACGGATATTTGTTGATTTCGTTGTAAGATCGTTTTTTTTAAAGAGTGCACAAAGAAAATGATATTTTCACGAGTGGCGCAGCCACTAGTGAAAAATATATATTTTCTATGATCACGAGTGAACTACAATACAATCTTACACCGAATTCAACCAATTTTCTTTTTATTGTATGTCTTCTTCCGCCGTTTATTAACCGTTTTAATCTAAATATAACGTCATTTCATAATTTTTAGCCCGGTATCGCTGACTGTGTTTCATTTTCATTTACTGTTTTAAATCGGGAACCAGCGTGAAAGAGTGAACATTACCACAGTGGTAATTTTCACTGTTTTAAAACAGTGTATTAACAATTTTATTGTACTGATATTTCCCTATAAATCACTGGAAAGCATAAAATAAATACTAGTTAACAAGAAATCAAAATCTGGGCTTCACGGTTAATAGTGTGGGGTTTGTTCACGATATAGAATGATATACCAACGAAACAGTTGTGTAATTAGTGTACAATAACTGACTAGCAGAGGCGTAACATTGTGTGCCATTAGTGTGCTATAACTGACTAGGAGAGGTGTAACAGTGTGTGCCATTAGTGTACAATAACTGACTAGGAGAGGTGTAACAGTGTGTGCCATTAAGGCACTATAACTGACTAGGAGAGGTGTAACAGTGTGTGCCATTAGCGAGCTATAACTCACTAGGAGAGGTGTAACAGTGCGTGCAATTAGTGTACTATAACTGACTAGGATAGGTGTAACAGTGCGTGCCATTAGTGTACTATAACTGACTAGGATAGGTGTAACAGTGTGTGTCATTAGTGTACTATAACTGACTAGGAGAGGTGTAACAGTGTGTGCCATTAAGGCGCTATAACTGACTAGGAGAGGTGTAACAGTGTGTGCCATTATTGAACTATAACACACTAGGAGAAGTGTAACAGTGCGTGCCATTAGTGTACTATAACTGACTATGATAGGTGTAACAGTGTGTGTCATTATTGAACTATAACTGACTAGGACAGGTGTAACAGTGTGTACCATTAGTGTACTATGACTGACTAGGAGAGGTGTAACATTGTGTGCCATTAGTGTACTATAACTGACTACGAGAGATGTAACAGTGTGTTTCATTATTGTACTGTAACAGAGTAGGAGAGGTGTAACAGTGTGTGTCATTAGTGTACTATAACTGACTAGGAGAGGTGAAGCAGTGTGTGTCATTAGTGTACTATAACTGACTAGGAGAGGTATAACAGTGTGTGTCATTAGTGTACTATAACTGACTAGGAGAGGTGTAACAGTGTGTGTCATTAGTGTCCTATAACTGACTAGGAGAGGTGTAACAGTGTGTGTCATTAGTGTACTATAACTGACTAGGAGAGGTGAAACAGAGTGTGCCATTAGTGTACTATAACTGACTAGGAGAGGTGAAACAGTGTGTGCCATTATTGTACTATAACTGACTAGGAGAGATGTAACAGTGTGTGCCATTACTGTACTATAACTGACTAGGAGAGATGTAACAGGGTGTGCCATTATTGTGTGCCATTATAGTACTATAACTGACTAGGAGAGGTGTAACAGTGTGTGCCATTAGTGTACTATAACTGACTAGGAGAGGTGTAACAGTGTGTGTCATTAGTGTACTATAACTGACTAGGAGAGGTGTAACAGTGTGTGCCATTAGTGTACTATAACTGACTAGGAGAGGTGTAACATTGTGTGCCATTAGTGTACAATAACTGACTCGGAGAGGTGTAACATTGTGTGCCATTAGTGTAAAATAACTGACCTGGAGAGGTGTAACATTGTGTGCCATTAGTGTACAATAACTGACTAGGAGAGGTGTAACATAGTGTGTCAATAGTGTACTATAACTGACTAGGAGAGGTGAAACAGTGTTTGCCATTATTGTACTATAACTGACTAGGAGAGGTGTAACAGTGTGTGTCATTAGTGTACTATAACTGACTAGGAGAGGTGTAACAGTGTGTGTCATTAGTGTACTATAACTGACTAGGAGAGGTGAAACAGTGTTTGCCATTATTGTACTATAACTGACTAGGAGAGGTGTAACAGTGTGTGTCATTAGTGTACTATAACTGACTAGGAGATGTATAACAGTGTGTGTCATTAGTGTACTATAACTGACTAGGAGAGGTGTAACAGTGTGTGTCATTAGTGTACTATAACTGACTAGAAGAGGTGTAACAGTGTGTGTCATTAGTGAACTATAACTGACTAGGAGAGATGTAACAGTGTGTGCCATTACTGTACTATAACTGACTAGGAGAGATGTAACAGTGTGTGCCATTATTGTGTGCCATTATAGTACTATAACTGACTAGGAGAGGTGTAACAGTGTGTGCCATTAGTGTACTATAACTGACTAGGAGAGGTGTAACAGTGTGTGTCATTAGTGTACTATAACTGACTAGGAGAGATGTAACAGTGTGTGCCATTAGTGTACTATAACTGACTAGGAGAGGTGTAACATTGTGTGCCATTAGTGTACATTAACTGACTCGGAGAGGTGTAACATTGTGTGCCATTAGTGTACAATAACTGACCTGGAGAGGTATAACATTGTATGCCATTAGTGTACAATAACTGACTAGGAGAGGTGTAACATTGTGTGCCATTAGTGCATAATAACTGACTAGGAGAGGTGTAACATTGTGTGCCATTAGTATGCAATAACTGATTAGGAGAGGTGTAACAATGTGTGACATTAGTGTACTGTAACTGATTAGGAGAGATGTAACAGTGTGTCTCATTAGTGTACTATAACTGACTAGGAGAGGTGTAACAGTGTGTGTCATTAGTGTACTATAACTGACTAGGAGAGGTGTAACAGTGTGTGTCATTAGTGTACTATAACTGACTAGGAGAGGTGAAACAGTGTGTGCCATTATTGTGTGCCATTATTGTACTATAACTGACTAGGAGTGGTGTATCAGTGTGTGTCATTAGTGTACTATGACTGACTAGGAGAGGTGTAACAGTGTGTGTCATTAGTGTACTATAACTGACTAGGAGAGGTGTAACAGTGTGTGTCATTAGTGTACTATAACTGACTAGGAGAGGTGTAACAGTGTGTGTCATTAGTGTACTATAACTGACTAGGAGAGGTGTAACAGTGTGTGTCATTAGTGTACTATAACTGACTAGGAGAGGTGTAACAGTGTGTGTCATTAGTGTACTATAACTGACTAGGAGAGGTGTAACATTGTGTGCCATTAGTGTACTATAACTGACTAGGAGAAGTGTAACAGTGTGTGCCATTAGTGTACTATAACTGACTAGGAGAGGTGAAACAGTGTGTGTCATTAGTGTACTATAACTGACTAGGAGAGGTGTAACAGTGTGTGCCATTAGTGTACTATAACTGAGTAGGAGAGGTGTAACAGTGTGTGTCATTAGTGTACAATAACTGACTGGGAGAGGTGTAACAGTGTGTGTCATTAGTGTACTATAACTGACTAGGAGATGTGTAACAGTGTGTGCCATTAGTGTACTATAACTGACTAGGAGAGGTATAACAGTGTGTGTCATTTGTGCACTATAACTGACTAGGAGAGGTGCAACAGTGTGTGTCATTAGTGTACTATAACTGACTAGGAGAGGTTAACAGTGTGTGCCATTAGTGTACTATAACTGAGTAGGAGTGGTGTGACAGTCAGTTCTTAGTTTGAAGAAAGGATGTAATCAGATTATTAAATTTAAGCAGGATTCAGCGAATAAACCAATTTCGTATTCTGACATGCAATCTCGAAATCGACGTGTGTGTCAACGATATAACATTACAGTAGATCTAATTGTACAATTGACTGACTAGATCTTGACAAAGTGGCACTCGTACATTTACATATAGATTCATTTTAAGTTAATTTAAAGTATTGGTTATGTACGAGGTTATAGTTGTGAAACATTTGAGGGGGGGGGGGGGGGGAGCTGGGGATATGCAGTGTGCAAAGATAGTGTCAACTTTGAGTAAAAAATCATCCGGAAGAAAAAGCAAATATTAAATTGAATGTGTCTGTTGCTATCTTCTAGTGCGTTCAAACGCAAACAGTGTTATCGACCAATATTTAAATATAAAAAAGCTCTGATGTATTCCCAAGATAACTTTAAATTAAGCACTGCAAGAGAAAAACTCTCGAGAACGTTCGTCATTTAAATCTTATCAATATCCCACGTGCAAATATAATCATAAGATTACTGTTAGTTTCATTAATCAATATATTATACTTCCTCATAGTGCAACGACGCAAGTACATGTAACAAACTTGAAGTTTGCAAAGTTAAAGGCCTACACCTGTGTATTGGCACCCTGCTGTGGTCACAGTGTGGCGACCCTTATCAGCTGATATCAATACACCGCTGCAGAGGAAACAGTGCACATAGCCATTGCTCAGTTAGCTGAGAGAAAAGATTGGAGATAATGGTAAGAGATTTTATGGTGGACCAATACACAGAGTGGAATACTCCATGGAGAGGTCAGAGTGGACCAATACACAGAGTGAAATACTCCATGGAGAGGCCAGAGTGGACCAATACACAGAGTGGAATACTCCATGGAGAGGCCAGAGTGGACCAATACACAGAGTGGAATACTCCATGGAGAGGCTAGAGTGGACCAATACACAGAGTGGAATACCCCACGGAGAGGTCAGACATTCCTTAAACTAGGCCTTTAACTGTGTCTCTCAATGCACTTCGCATTGAAGCACAGTTTATCATCGTCTCCTAGGAACGGTCGATTTGTTTACCTGAACTGAACACTATTGTACAATGATAACCTACACAAGATGGATCTTAACACGTCAATAGGAAGATATGTCTTAATCTATTACAAAAAGGGGAATTTTATCTATGACATGGTCATATTATTTCCTGTTACATAAAAGTGTGTCACGTATACCGTCCTGTTGCTTCAGTTTGCTGCTCGACAGCTCTCGTGCAATGCCCGAGGGTACCCCGTGGGGATTAAACGAGAGGGGCGTGTCTTGCAGGGTCTCGTGGGGCACGTGACTTTCTATGGATACGCCCCTTCGCTATGCAGACGAAACAACAACAAAAAATAAATAATGATACATAGTGATGATAAATATTAGATGAAATAAATCTCTGCTAAATGGTTTATAAAAATGGGCTACGTAACACATAAAATCAATGTTTAACTAAACAGAATGAGATGCATGTGTGTAAATATTCCGGAGGTGACTCTTGGATTTTATAAAATACAAATGGCATATCAGTAATCTCCATTTGTTAAGACGTAACTCGTGATGTGTTTAACATTCAAAGGACACCTCGCTTATCTTTCAGGATTGGTTATAACAGAGCGGGCACGTTCAGTAATATCCATGGATTTGTTGCTAGATATTTTATGGTGTTAATATAATAAAAAGAACACCGCCGTAATCGCATAGGTTTGTTGCTAGATAAATCCAGCTGTTAATAAAATAGAACGGATATTTCAGTATTTTTTCTGGTTTGTTGTTAGGGAATTCATTGTGTTTATAACATAAGAGGACATTTCAGTAATCTTTCTGGTTTGTTGCTAGGTACCTCGTGGTGTTTATACATAAGTTGACATGTCAGTTATCTTCCTTGTTTGCTGTTGAGTATCGTGTGGTGTTTATAAAATATAACGGATATTTCAGTAACTTAATTTCTGGTTTGTTGCTACGTAAATCATGGTGTGTACAACATGCAGATGACAACTCGCGAACAACCCAGTTTTATTATCGATCGCTTGTGGAGGAATATCGTATATAGACAAACCTACTGAAAGTATACCAGATAATACCATTGATACCGTACCTTTAGATATATGTTGAGACCAAAGAACGCAGCCAGAACAAAAATGCAAGTTATTCCGTAAGCTCGAAAGGTTATCCGGGTACCTATAAGGCAAAGACACAGATTGGAATACGTTATTTTAACCCGTTAATTAACTCAAGTAGTAAGTTTACATATTATATGTTACGGACGAAAACCAAATCGCAATTGTCTTTCTCGCACAAATTATAATAATAATTATGCGACTCAACATAACTTGTAATAGAACACTGCAAATAACTATAATTGTTTAATCACATGATTTAAAAAAAAAAATTTGATATAATGTGACCATGCATAACTATTTCATAATGTAGTACCATTTATTTATAACTGCACCATTTTTGTCGCGATATAGGTATGTGCCATAAATACACGACACATCTGCCATTACATACACGACACATCTGCCATTACATACACGACACATCTGCCATTACATACACGACACATCTGCCATAAATACACGACACATCTGCCATTACATACACGACACATCTGCCATTACATACACGACACATCTGCCATTACATACACGACACATCTGCCATTACATACACGACACATCTGCCATTACATACACGACACATCTGCCATTACATACACGACACATCTGCCATTACATACACGACACATCTGCCATTACATACACGACACATCTGCCATTACATACACGACACATCTGCCATTACATACACGACACATCTGCCATTATATACACGACACATCTAAAACAAATTTACTACTACTTAAACAGGTTTAGGTGAATACTACTCAACAAGTGCAAGGTACCGCTACTCAAACAAGTACACGGTGCCGCTACTCAAACAAGTATACGGTACCGCTACTCAAACAAGCATACGGTACCACTTCTCAAACAAGTATACGGTACCACTTCTCAAACAAGTATACTGTACCACTACTCAAACAAGTATACGTTACCAGTATTCAAACAAGTATACGTTACCAGTATTCAAACAGGTTTACTTTAGTACTACTCAAACAAGTATACGGTACCACTACTAAAACAAGTTTACTTTACGATTACTCAAACAAGTTTACGTTACGATTACTCAAACAAGTCGACGTTACCACTACTCAAATCTGTTTACGTTACCAAAGCTGTACACGAGCATTCCCCCGAAAACTGCCCCACACCCTCGCCCCAGTCCGTGATGCAGCCCCTGCAGGATCCCCTGAGCCGAGGACCTCAGGTCCCCGGGGACCGCCTGCATGATGTAGGAGCACGTAGTCGCCCACACGGCTGCGTGGGTTAGACCTGGAATCAGGGATTGACACTTGCATGTAAGCTCTATGCAAGTACACATTTGATCTACCAAACATAATATGATAAACTTTGGGAGAAAGAACGGCGGAAACAGGTACACCATGCTCGTGAAAAGAAATAACCTATTTTTAAGCGTCAAACTGAAGAACAAACAATTGTATGGACGCAAGGACTTATTGATCAAATTAAATCTGAAACATGAACACAATCATTGTAATTTCAAATGCACTCAACAACAAAAAAAGCTTATATATGGTATGGTATTTCGATACCTGTGTTCAATATTTTTACCAAAAAAATAAAGTCAGTGTAATTTTAATCATCTTGCAATAAAATGCTGACAAGTCTTTCTGTATCAATTCCATTTTTATGGTAAAGCACACACACAAAATTAACAGGCGTAAAAATGAAAATCACAGAGAACATAGTCAAACAAATCAAGCAAGTATCCACCTTTAAGCCACGATATCTTTAATAAAAAAAAAGACATTTATTATCAGATTTTTAATTTACGAATATTGATTTAACGAGCATAGTCTTAAATATGACATATCAAATGCATGCATACTATTAAACCGTAGCATTGAAATCCGAATAGCCAGCCCGCCAAAACTTGATCACCTTTTGTTCAATGAATGTATTCCTCACAAATTTTGTTCAAGTTTTCATTGCATCGATTCTCTTTGGATGGTCGGTTCGTTAAATCATTCAAATCCTGTGAAATTCCCATGCATGCTGAAATATGGACGAGCAAAACCAGGCTGTTGGTATCCTGCACACAGGAATTATTGTACTTGATGTAAATCGAACGTTTGATTGCAAAAAGGCGACAATTAATCGTCTACTCACACGTTATTAAAAGGCGACAATTAATCGTCTTAATTAATTAAAAATCAATTAAAAGGCGACAATTAATCGTCTACTCACACGTTATTGCTCTGCGATTTTTATCTTTACACTTGTTTTTTTGTGTGTGGTTTTTTACCATGTTTATAAAATTGATTCCGAAAAAAATACGTTATTTTTTATTGAAGTTATTGATTAAAGTTACACTGACTTAAATTTTATTAAAATATTAAACATAGATATCGAACAACAACAAAATATATAAGTGGATAATTTCTTTTTTGATTGCGTATATACTCTTAGAAGCTGACTCAACAAGTTACATTTGACGTTTCTTGATTTCTTTAAATTTTAAGTATAATAAACTTAGTGCACTAGCAAAATGATTTATGAAGGTGGTTTGTTTAATTATTATTTCACTATGTTTCAAGCAAAACAAGACTATTTCAGACTTTCTGTTTAACATATCCCCTCAATCTGGTTTCTGAATTCGCTACTACTTTACTCTCTTAGTCCGTGATTGCAATGATTGTGCTGGAACTCATGGTGATTAGGAAAATACTTTACATTACAGCTTTTATACTAAATATTTATATCCAAATAATGATCTTGAAAGTGGCCAATACCCTACAATGACATTTTCCAAGTCTTACCTTGTACCAGCTCAAAAGGTAACACCATCCACGGGCTGTTGAGGCAGGAAATGTAGATGAATCGAACAATGTTCCCAATTAGACCCATATACAACACCATTATATGACCTGAAAATCGAAAATGTTTAAGACAGATATTGCAAACTGGCATATGGCACAGGTGAAAGTTAACCGTCTGAAACATAACATTAAATAAACAAAACGACAGCAAAGCCCATTATATTAATTAAAGTGGCAGTGGTGTAATGTCCGCCTTTTTACCGGAAGATCGTGAGTTTGATCCATACTCAGAATAACCGGAAGATCTCCCCCAAAGACACCAATTACTGGAACTACCCAGGGAACTGACTCGAACCTGTCTCAATAAGCATCTGGTTTTCGACAGAATCTAACATAAATGCATGTCTTCTTTGAATATAAATGCATAGATTAGTTTTATATATTCGACATTCCGGTGTATATATAGATTTTTTTAGATTAACGATAAAGTCATTCTTTCAAAAATTCTTGTAAATATACATTGTCTATGCTTATATTTATATGTTAATATTAAATTTATTAACGCGAACAATGGAAAGTACACACTATTATAGCATTAGGGGCAGGCATTTTAAAAGAGTATATTAAGATAGTTGATCGTACCAAACAAAGCGATGAACCTAGAGCTGAGGAAGTATGCCAACAGTTCTGACCCGTGGTTGATCACCGAGGCGACACCGAACAGTGTCGGACTCCCACCCAGATCTTGTAGGTGCCAGAACAGGAACGTGAATATCAAGCCGATGCCGAAGCCCATGAACCAGATCAGGAACAGAACGGAAATGTATTTCAGCTCGGCTAGCATGCGGATAGCCGCCGTCCAGCGACCTAAGAACGGATCATCCGGATCGAACGGCTGCTGAGATTTGGCGGTGGCGCCTGGACTGTTCACAACATCTGATACCATATCTTGCTTTGAATTTAATGAAATGTGTAATTCTCTACCATTTTCTCCTATTACTTCTTGTTTCTCCGATTGTAATATATCAGCGGCTTTAGGTTGACCAAACTTAAATTCATCATCCTCTTCAACTAGTTTTTCTCTCTCAATTGGTTTATGACCTGAAACAAAACTTACAATTTTGTCTTTTGCTCGGACCACGACATTGGGCCAGCAAGAGATGTCTTCATCCTGGTCCGGAAATTTGAACTGAAAAGCTGTTATACCAGCGCATGACATCAACACAGAAAATACGGCAAAGCATAAAATGTAGTCCTTCTCGCGCTTGTGTTGCGTTTCACATGGATGGCCAGGGAAGGTGGTGGCCCCATCCAGGGCTATACTGACAAAGAACATGCTCAGTCCCCATCCCAGCGATCCGAACATCCTCTGCCGACCGTAGTTGTCTGTGTCTTCCCCGAGGTAGGACAGGGTCACTGTATCCGCGAACGTGATTGCCGGAGCACTGAAGAATTCTCCGATGACGATGATGAGTAATAGAGCAAAGAAGGCGTCTTTTACAGCTTCTCGTTCGTAATACACCGTACTATATGCCGGCTTTATTAAATCCCTTTCATAGTTAATAATATCAGTTTCGGTGACGTTATTTTCACCGAAGCAGAACACGTGTGGAGGCTTCACGAACGCCATTGCTAAGGTGAAGACTACCCAGCTAACGAGTGAAAACAGCTGCAGGAAGCGCCATTTCTTCCATCTGTCGGCGACGCCTCCCCAGAATGGGGCGCTGCAGAACTCGATGAACGGCCTAAATCCTATCAGCAAACCGCTCTGGGTGGCGTTCATGCCCAGCTGCTTGAAGTATATTGCAAGGAGAGGATAGAGGGACCCGAAAGCAGCGAAGAAGAAGAAGTAGAACAACTTGCAGATAAAAAGGTCCTTGTCTACATATGTGAAGAAAGAATCGATCACATCTCGACGGTAACTTTTGGACTTTAATTTCTCCATGGCGGGTTCTCTCTGGGACCGGTTAGCTTTCACCTTCGGCAAATTTCAAACAAAGTTCTATGACAAGATGACTATGATTACGGTAGTCAGTTCTGAAATGAAGAAAACATAAGTTTTTATAACAACATTCTTTAAAATTATACACTTAATACGTTCTTATATTAACACGTACCTTTAACCAACGTGCTTATTCGTTACTCAGTGTACTCGTACACGTTATATAATCTTTGGAGACTAATTTACTGATAATAGTTAATTGACTTGTCGGTGATTTTAATATCTGTCTGCAGCACTAAATGAATTTGGTCTAGGTTTGAAAAGGGACAATTCGAATCACCGTATAACTAAGCTGTAGTATGCGAACATTTGGTTTAAACGGTATTTATTCAGAAAAGAAGCGTGTCGCACATGGTGACAAAGTGACAAAATATACATATAAATTGTTTATGGATTGGAAAATAAGCTTTGAAAAATGCGAACATTTATTGTCCAGGCCTTTAAAAAATATTTGTGCACTGTCAATATTCCCAATATCTGCCTCAACTGACAATAATTTGGGGCATATCTCTTTAAATTATTATTTGTATTTGTAGTCTATATACCTTTAAGATAAATCATATCGACAACATAAAAAACTTTCCTGACCTCTCATATTTCGACCATAATAATGTACCAAGTTTAATCTCAATATTGATTCACGTGATGGTTTTGCTATTGCAAGAAGGTTCTTAGTGGCGGCTCAATAAATTGATTTGTACAAGTGGACTATATCATCAAATAACAGCTTTGCACTGTTTCCCGACTTCATTTCAGTGGCAGTGGCAAGATTAGTTTCATTTCACCAAACTTTATCTTAATCGACATCATATACTAATGAAACCAGGGAACCAGAGTCCCTTCTTATTGTATGAGTAGAATGTCGCCTGCAAGCAATTGCTGCTGGTCCCAGAAAGAAAAACTAACATCTGCAGAATACATGATCATACAATGAAAAAATGTACTAACAAATGTATATTTATTTACGTGTATCTGCATGTGTGTGTCTAAGTAAAATGTTGCATTTTGTACGTCATTATTTCAAATAAAATGTTATTTGAATATAGACGCTTTGATGTAGGGTATTGCAGAATTCACATACGCACTTTACGCAAATTAATGATGAGAATCTGAATAAGAAGCTCAAATCCAGATATGACATTTCGCTTTTGTATGTCGTTTTTTTAGACAGGGCAAGGAGCGATGAAGAAAGCGACAGAACGAGACGTTATTATATAGCATCCTAGGATCAACGTTGGTGCTAATCATAAGGTCCGAGAAACAAGAAACGAGTCTTCGAAAAAGTACAACGTATAAAGAATGTTGGTAAGCAAGATATCAAAAATAACATTGCTTCTCATTTTCATTGCCAAGCTTTATTTTTATTGTGTGGGTTTTATTGTGTCATACAAATTTCGATTACATGTAAATTGACAACTACGAATTACATATTTCTTTACAATCCATATTACTAGTAGTTATAAATTTTAAGTATTAATATCGTTTAACCTATTTTTACAAAACTAACAGTTTAATATTAGTGCAAATAATACGACGATATTTGCAGATACCGTATTTGCTTTACATAAAAATATGTTTACATCAGTTCCAATGCACACACGATAAAATATAAATGATGCGTGGGAAAACCGGGCTTAGTGCATGTGCGTAAAGCGTCGTTCCGGATTAGCCTATGCAGTCCGCACACGCTAATCTGGGACGGCAATTTCCGCTTTTATGGCATTTTCTGTTTCGTCTAAACATAAATCCACTGTAGGCGGAAAATGCCGTCCTGGATTAGCCTGTGCTGACTGCGGCTAATCAAACTAAATATCTCGTTTTTTGAAGGCTTCGCTTGTCAGTGTACACTTTAAAATCATTTATAGCATGACATGTGGTTCTATCACATTAGCGTTAGGTGTATCTAATGAACAATCGACTCATTTCGTGTATTCAGAACATGTAATTAACAAACACCCCCTTATGCAATGACTATTTTAAAACAGTTTAGTATCAACTGCTTCTATAGACAACAGAAACTTTACATATAGAACAATATGTTGCAAAGTTATAATTTTATTAAAGTATATTGAAAGAAATATTTGTTTTTGTAACTTGTGTTAGGACATTTGATTCAGGAACGAATTTCATGATGTGTGTCTGTGCAAAATTTATGGAATAAAGAATAAATATAGTTTGATATATTTTATCAATATCCTAATGTGATGCGACTAAATATTCTTAGCTTATGAAAAATATAAGGCAGAAATACCCTTACATAATCAATCTTCTGTAAAAAAAAAAAAAAAAAAAAAAAAAAAAAACACAACAAAGGTATATTTAAAGAACGCAAATTTAATAAGTACTGTGTTTTATTTATTTTTAATGTAACACTATGTTCATTTTATATTTAAAATGAATTATAGTTACAGATATAGTCTGCCTAATTGACAAAGAGAAAGATGAAAATGTGTAGTAAGAAATGCAATAAAGATCGACGAATGTTTACTTAAATCAAAACACATCAGTTTCTTGGACGCTAAGTAGTGGCATATGTATATTCATAGATATTGCATTTAACTGGCGTTACGTCCCTGTTATACATGTATGGATTGAGGTGGGCGGATCTCTGCAGTTTGACTTCACAAATGTCATTGATTTTTGTTTCCCATAAAATGTTCCACAATGGGTCAGCGTCTGCTTTATTCTCAGTATTAAATCGATGCCATTCATTCATCATCCGAAACCAAATCCTAAAGGAGGCTCAATAAATTGATTTACATAGAAGTATATCCTTGGTAAATGATGGATGCATGATATGAGCAAGAGATTTTGCGACTGCATTCAATGGTGTGTTACCATAATTATGAGCTTTCAATCTCATTCTAGACAATCGACGCAAAACGATTTCATAAGGCCTGATTCCGTAATTTCAGGTTCTTCTGTAGCAGTAAAGGTCATACAAGTGTTCACGTATACGGTATAGAAATGATTTAAATCGGCGTTCATTTAAATGGTGTTTAGGTATTAAAGTTAAGAACACGGTCTATAGATACACGAGTTCACTAAGCATGGTAAATAGTCTGAGGCCATTTAAATACAACGTCGAATCAATGACTACGACACACAATTACAGTAGTTCAGCCATGTATTTAATATAAAACAATGAATCTACGGAAAAGGCAATGAAGTACACAAATATTGAACGAGACTTTATGTGGAAAATTGTAGATACGCCAATGCACTGATATACATTGTATACATTATATTTTACTGTGTTTCCAGCTTCGTGGTAGCGGTATCGGATAAAACAATCCGTTAATGTAAGATGTCGGTGTGTGGACTAAAACGTCAATGACAGGAACTAGTGTTGAACTAAACTTGTAAAACTATTTCAACATAGTCCTGCACCTATCAATATTTTTCTCTAGGGGGTCGGAGCGGCGGGCATATACGGGACTTTAGAGTGAAAGCGATTCCCGACAGGCGAAAGTTTGACACGCCGAATGATTTCGAGTACCGGGAAATATACTTTGCCTTTTGTCGGATTTTAGATCCCGGTAATATTGAGCCCCCTGGCCATTTGATACACCAGGCATCTCTCACAGTGGGAATTGAGACAAAATACTTG
This sequence comes from Congeria kusceri, assembly GCA_027627225.1. Classification (NCBI taxonomy): domain Eukaryota; kingdom Metazoa; phylum Mollusca; class Bivalvia; order Myida; family Dreissenidae; genus Congeria; species Congeria kusceri. The sequence continues at coordinate 74,761,229 of CM051030.1, forward strand.
GCTCTAGGGTGGTGAATTAGACCCCCACCCCCAACAACAAAAAAAAAAAAAAAAAAATTAGTTGAAATCCCTTGGGTCACCCCGCCGCTGGCGTGGGGTGGGGATATTGATAGGTGCATCAGGTAGGATCAAATGACAGTCATACTTGACTATCTGATGTTAAGTTTATGTTTGAGGAATTGTATAACAGTTATGTCATACATCCTGGATGTTATTCGTGAATGTCAAACTTCCTACAGACCCATTAGCAATACAACATCAGTTATTGCTTGGTCGGCTTTTAAAATAGTACTTGGAATACTTACGCTTCTGGAAAAAATGTGAAGCCAACTACCGATCAATTGATAGGAACCATACATTTCCCACCGCACAGTCCGCACAGGCTAATCCAGAACGGCACTTCCTGCTTTTATGGTATTTTCTGTGTCAAGGAAGTATCTTATTAACATAAATCTACAGAAAATACCATACAAGCGGAAAGTGCCGTCCTGAATAAGTCTGTGCGGACTGCAGAGGCTAATCCGGAACGACACTTTACGCACATGCATTAAGCCCGGTTTTTCCACGACACGCCTTAAATGCATTATTACAGGTACGAAATGGACTATTGATGGTTGGTGACATAGTTTCTATTTATATTGTTACTGTCATTGTAATGAACTGAAGCAACATAACAATTTGAAGATCAATTCAATGTTAAATATGGGTAGTTATTTTTCAACACTCTCGTATAATATATTAATCAATTAAACACCAGATTGGTTGAATATGTGATAACCCTAAGCAATAAATGAAACGAAATATAAGTTATCTTTTCGCGACGATACATTGTAGCAGTAATGATGAAATTCGTAAATCGATTTTTTTTCAAAAACTGAATTTACAATAAATGTAAATACTATACATGCACATATGTTAATGCATGGTTACAGAGTCAACTGATGTCGCCGAGATATTAATAATAGAACAAAATAACTTCCCAGTGTGAGTATCAAATGGTTTGTAAATACCTTAGCACTCTAAAGTTTCTTTGCATTAATGCATCATAACAACGTTTATATTTTAATAAAGGCAGCTACAGTAAGATGAGCATTATGATAATGTTGAACACAAACTTAATTCAGTTTTAGTACAGATATTTTTGATGACATTAATCGTCGAGTGCGTGTAAACTATGCAATCCGTTAACATACAAAGACACTTCAAACACAAAACACAACTACTGACAGACATTCCACCCTGCTATTCAATAATTTGTTTCTCGAAATATTCAAAATAAATACTAGCTTTATGACATACGATAATGCTAAATTTACCACTTTTACTTATTTGTATCAAGATAATAATTTGTACGAATGTCGAGTATAGACTAACATAGTACTTCAGTCAAGAAATTGAAGAATAATTTATATTTTATGATACATTGCATACATTGGTATGAAAAGAAACAATACATACTTTTCTAATTGCAAAAATGAAAAATTCCACATTTCATACATAAATCTGATCACTGGAATATAAACACAAATGCCATTTCTCCACATATAGCAGCTAGCATATTTTGTTTCTCACAACAATTGTTCTCATTTTCTAATTGAAATCCAGTAAAGTGCCTGTTTCTTCATCACTGAAGAAGAATAAACTAGATTGCTCGCCTACTTTCGTCCGAAAGTGGTTTGCAATTGGATTGCAGAGTTCATTGCAAACCCGCTATAGCTTTTTTGTTTTTATGAAATCTTAATATATTACGCGTTGTTCACTAAGTGGCGTTTTTGACAACTGGAATCCTTATTATGAACAGAACAGAACAGAAAGTTTATTCACATAAACCAAAATGGTTTCTCGTGTAGTTTACAATATACATGTACATATACAATGTATAATTAGGATATTTAAAAAAAACGTTCTTGGTTAATTCAGCAATTATTTTCAAGATTAGTAGAAGGAAAAAAAATATATGCATGGATGGATAAGTACATACAAAGATACACACACAAAAATTCCACCTAGTTATTCACTTTCATATACCAAAGGAAGAATAATGTATTAACATTTTTGAATTTTTGTACCACAAACATACATACATAATATATATTAGTTTCATATCATAGATCAGTGGCTGCTGGATTAGGATAATCAAGTGAGGATTAAATACACATTTTAATTGAATAAAAATATAACTGTTTTCAAAGTTCGCGAGCTATATACGTATATGCAGGGAAGGAGAAATGAACAATCTGTACAAATATTTACACTCACAAACACATACATTTGTACATACAATCAGGTACACATATATACCAAATGATAAAAGTTATTTGAACATACTATAGCATTAATTATGACTGAGTGTGTAAACTGAAAAATTTATGAACTTTTTTAATGTGCAGCTCGCACAAGTTGGTGTTAAATGCCACAAAGACGACAAATAAAAATTCGTTAATTGATATTTTCGTGCGGTAGAACATGTCGGCGCACTATAAACAGTGTATAAAAATATTCACGAAATTGCAATTTAAAGATTCCATTAAGGGACTAAAATAAAGAAACCACAAATACAATAACATTTTGAAAAGAAAACAATTTGGGGAAAAGAAATTGTTGTTGAGTCATCAATGTTTTGATCACTGCGAGATTTAATAATTTATAGTTTTATTATGATATAATTATTTGATAATATGTTACTCATTTTATAAAAATTGTGTTATTCTTATCTTCATTAGGTGGTAATAGCGGTTTAATTGCCATGTAATTAATATTAACCTTTTAAATAGTCTGTTCTTCATAGCTTCACAATACGACCAGGTGTTTCTGTGTCTCCAATTAAAGCTATTTTGAAAAAAATAGAGCAGATACTCTGTAATTTGCTCGATGATCTATTAATTTGTTCTTAACACGTTGCAGAATTGGTAATAGATACAAAAAATACATTCTTTAAGAAACGTAAATTATTAATAAATCTAGGATAAGCATTCCACATAAGAACTATTGGTTCTTCTCGACCAGTTCCTATGGAAACCGTATAGGTTATTTTTGATTGTTGATTTGTACTACGAATTTCGTTACAATAAACATGCTTTGTCAGTCAGGATTAAGTAATAACAGTAACATTTTTTCGACGGTGACTTATACTATTAGTGTAACTTTACTGTTTATGGTCATAGAAACAACATGCTGCGGCCATTTTGCTTCATAGGCTCAAAGGGAGGAATAAAAGCTACCCATTACAACTCATTATACAACGCTGATATTGGTAAATGCAAAGTTTGGGTAGTTTAGTATCAACTCAACTCATTAATTAACTTTTAGGAAAACATATTGAAGGAAGCACGATTATGTGACGGGATGTTCATGTATAGTAGACAGTGATGACCATGGATGCCTACAAGTCACATATACTGGTCCCTGGTGACTAGTAGCCAAGTAGACAGTGATGACCATGGATGCCTACAAGTCACATATACTGGTCCCTGGTGACTAGTAGTGAAGTAGACAGTGATGACCATGGATGCCTACAAGTCACATACACTGGTCCCTGGTGACTAGTAGCCAAGTAGACAGTGATGACCATGGATGCCTACAAGTCACATACACTGGTCCCTGGTGACTAGTAGCCAAGTAGACAGTGATGACCATGGATGCCTACAAGTCACATATACTGGTCCCTGGTGACAAGTAGCCAAGTAGACAGTGATGACCATGGATGCCTACAAGTCACATATACTGGTCCCTTGTGACTAGTATCCAAGTAGAATAGCCTGGTAATGCGCCCTTGTGTTCCTCTTTGTTAATTGTAATATCATCGAGGTCAGGGCGTTACGTGTTTATTCTATTACTGGTTATTTTCCAAAGGCAATTACAATACTCCTGGATATAAGTAATATTTGTAGCATACTTTCACCGAAATTTTGGTAGTTATTTAACGAGCACGCAATAATAAAAACATATTTATTTAAAAGTATGCTACAAGTGTTTTCTACTATATTGAGCAAGCGGTATATTGAAATTTAGTTGTAGGCACACTACTCATTGCACGGTTAGGCTCCGCCCACCTGTGATATCACACTTATTGAATACCGCAAACACGAAAACTTTCTTAAATATGGTATAAATAGTCAGTAAGTGATTGAATTGTTTCAGTATATGTTTTTAAATTAGTACCAATGTTCCCAATATGAATGTTGCTGTATTCCGCTCGCTTACTAAGTTTGCATATAAGCATGAAAACGGTGCATTTGGAAAATGTGACAAGTTAGTCAGTAATATAGTATAAAATAACTTGACATTGTGAGTATCGGGTGGTCTGCAAATACCTAAACACTCATGAATTTGTTTGCATTAGTGCATCATAACAACGTTAATATTTTAATGATAAACAACAAATATTCACTAGTTCATTGATATAATGTTGGAAACAAACTTAAAAGTTACGTTTTATTTAAATTTTATTACAGTCATTTGGATGAGGATAATCGACAAGTTCGTGTAAACTACTTAAACCTTCAAAATACAAACAAACTTCCAGCACTAAACAAAATTACTTTAAGACATTCCATCCTTGAATCTCTTCATTTATAGTTCGAACCATTCAAATTAAATACTATCTTTATTAAAGACTATAATGATAATGTCTCCCAGTTTGACTCATTTTTAACAATATAATGATTTGCACAAAATTACGTATAAAAAATATTACGTCAGCAAATAAATTGCATATCATTTTTATGATACATAATATACAGTTGTATGCAAAAAAACAATGGTTAAGTTTCTTATTGCAATGAATAAAATTGCACATTTTATACATAAATCTGATCACTGGAATATAAACATGAGCGCTGTGGACCCTATATAGCAGCTAGCATATTAAGTTTCCCACAATTGCCCTTATTTTCTACTTGAAACCCAGTAACGAAATGCCTGTTTTTTTCATTACTGAAGAAGAATTAAAAAGATTGATCACCCACTTTCTTCCGGCATTGGTTTACAGTTGGATTGCACGGTTAATTGCAAACCCGCGAATGAGCTTTTGTGTTTTTATAAACTCTCAATTACACGTTGTTCACTTAAGTCGCCGTTTTATTCTCTGGATTCCTTGTACAGCGTTTGTATACTGAGATATTCATGGACTTTTCTTTTTATAGTGCAGATCGCAAAAGTTTGAGAAAAATGTCAAGGAGACTGAGAAATAAGAATTCGTTAATTGACCTATTCTTCCGGTAAAACTAATCGGCGCACTGTAAACAGTTTAAGAAAAATGTTCACAACATTGCAATTTAAAGATTCTGTTCAGAAAATGAAATAAATAACCCACATATACAATAACATTTTGAAAAGAAAGTATTTTGGGCAAAGAATTTGTTGTTTTTGAGTCTTCAATATTTTGATCATTGCGAGATTTTGTAATATAGTTTTTTTTATTATATATGTGCTGATATATGACATTTTTTATAAAAAATTGTGTTATTCGTATCTTCGTTAGGTCGAGAAAGCGGTTTATTTGTCATGTAATTAATATTAACCTTTTAAATAGTCTGTTCTTCATAGCTTCACAATACGACTAGGTGTTTCTGTGTCTCCAATTAAAGCTATTTTGAAAAAAATAGAGCAGATACTCTGTAATTTGCTCGATGTTCTATTAATTTGTCCTTAACACGTTGCAGTATTGGTAATCGATACAATTAGTACTCTCTTAAAGAAACTTCCATTAGTAATACATTTCTGATAAGCTTCCGACATAAAGAACTATTAGTTCTTCTCGACCAGTTCCTATGGAAACCGGTTAGGTTATTTCTGATTGTTGATTTGAACGACAAATTTCGTCAGAATAAATACGCTTTATCAGTCATTATAATATCATGGAGGTCAGAGCGTCCCAGGTTTATTGCATTACTGGCTATTGCCCCGAGGCAATTACAAAAATTCTGTATATGAATAGGTATAAAGTGATCGACTTGTTTCAGTATTTATGTGGCGCGTCATGAGAAAACCGGTCATAATGCATGTGCGTAAAGTGTCGTCCCGGATTAGCCTGTGCAGTCCGCACAGGCTAATCCGGGACGGCACTTTCCGCTTGTATGGTATTTTTTGTTTCAATGAAGTCTCTTCTAAACATAAATCCACTGTAGGCGGAAAGTGCCGTCCTGGATTAGCCTGTGCGGACTGCACATGCTAATCTGGGACGACACTTTACGCACATGCATTAAGTCCGGTTTTCCCACGACGCGCAACTTATTTACAATTGGTATCAATGTTCCCAAAATGGGTGTTGCTGTTTCCTCACGTTTACTGCATATGCTTAAATAAGCATGAACACGGTACATTTGCTTACTCATCGCATCACTTGATCATTTTAGTACGTTCCGAGGAAGTGATCAGTAATTGTGTATTATTATACCTCACGTGACTGTTCTATGTCTTTTGTCCATAAACGAAAAGTTATGTCACAGGGTGATATTTTTTCATATCACCCTGCTAAAAACAGACTCCGCGTTGTCATTAGATTTTTTAAATCGGCATCGTCATTGCGCCCTTAGAAAAGTTAGCAAGGGTAAATAGGCCACGTAAATTAAGTGTCCAAAATGGAATTTATCTATGTTTAACATAAGTACTGTAGTTAAAACAACTATAATACTTAAACGCATCATGGAACACATAAAATGACGTCACAAAAATGAGCATAATGACGTCGTTTGACAGCGCGCGTATTAAACAGATACGGTAAAGTTTCTAATTGCAAAGAATACAATTGCACATTTTATACTTAAATCTGATCACTGGAATATAAACACTGCTGTCGCTCCTATATCACAGCTTTCATATTTAGTTTCTCGCAAGAATTGTCCTCATTTTCTAACTGAAATCCAGTAACTTTCTTCGGACATTGGTTTGCAATTGGATTGAAAACCCGCGAGTGAGCATTGTGTTTTCATTTTACTGCGCTTGTATAGTGAGACATTCGTGAATATTTGTATTGCAGCTCGCAAAATTTGTTGATAAATGCCACAGAGACGGTGAAGTAAAAATTCGTTAATTGACCACTTATTGTGGTAATACTAGTCGGTACACTATAAGCCGTTTACGAAAAATGGTAACAAACGTGCAATTTACAGATTCGGTTCAGCTATTGAAGTACAGAAACCACAAATACAATAACATTTTGAAAACAAAGCAATTTGAGGAAAATAAATTGTTGTCAATATTTTAATCACTGCGAGATTTCATAATTTATAGTTTTTTATAATATATTTTCTGATATGTGATTTATTTCATAAAAATTGTGTTCTTCGTATCTTCATAAGGGATGTAATAGCGGTTTAATTGCCATGCAATTCATATTAACCTTTATGCAATAGCGGTTTAATTGCCATGCAATTCATATTAACCTTTATGTAATAGCGGTTTAATTGCCATGCAATTCATATTAACCTTTATGTAATAGCGGTTTAATTGCCATGCAATTCATATTAACCTTTTAAATAGTCTATTTTGTAGCTTCTCAATACTAGGTGTTTCTGTCTCCAATTAAAGCCATTTTGAAAAAATAAGGCAGACATCCTGTAATTTCCTAATTTGCTCGATGTTCTATTAATTTGTCCTGTACACGTTGCAGTATAGGTAATCGATACAATTAGTACATTCTTTAAGAAAAGTTAATCAGTAATAAATCTCTGATAAGTTTTCCACATAAAGAACTATTGGTGATTCTAAATCAATTCCTATGCAAACCGGATAAGTTATTTCTGATTGTTGATTTGTAAGTCGAACTGTGTACGTCATGGCGAACAATGATATTAAATCACCGGTGCGTTATTGTGATATTGTACCTTAACTATATATATTCAAAAGGCCTAGTAAAACAATATTGCAGCCAATTTGCAAAAAAATGTATTTCAAACGGGAGAAATAACAACGTGTTACCCATCACTACTCAATAGACAATGCTGATGCGATATGTTGGTCAATGCAAAGTTTGGGTAGTTTAGGATCAACATGAACGAAAATTTTCTGGAACACGTGCTAAGGGAACAAGAACACATGACGGGATTGATACACATGTAGAGTCGACAGTGATGACCATGGATACCTGCAAGTCACATATACCGCTCTCTTGTGAATATTATCCAATCAAATTAGCCCTGGTAATGCGCCCTTGTGTTCATATTTGTTAATTTTAATGTCATTGAGGTCCCAAGGCAATTACAAAAATCCTTGGTATGAATGGTCTATCAATGTTGTTTCAACTGGATGGAAAAGTATTGTTCCCAGTATGAGTTTCATCAAGTTTAATACACGTGCATATAAGCATGGAAATGGTGAATGTTGTAACACAGTCGCATCAGATGAACGTAAATAAACAGGCGGCTGTGTTATGAATTTTTTTTTAATTCTTATACAGCTGTTTTAACTGGCCACAGGTGCTTATTTATGACTAACTTAGTATCCATTGGAAACATTGTATGAATATGCCATACACAGGTGAAATTGTAACAGTTCTGAAGTAAATTATGTTTCGAATGCGTTCAGATTCACATACGTTTACAATACCGTAGACACAAGCAAACGAAATCAAGACCACGGAAGCTAATATTAACTTTCGATCCCATGCGTCCCTAACTATTTTTATGGTAAGACCTGTTCAAAATCCATCTTTAACACTCACATTTACCCACATAGGTAAATGTGGCATTGCCTGATCAATACTATTTTTATATTGAACAAGATCTGAAGATGATAACAGAACAAGACGGTTGCTGATACATTATACAGAGTTAGCGCCAATCGATTTACAATTTCCAATACAAATTTTTACCATAGCACCTTATAAAATTAATTAACATTAATCCAAACAGACAAAACTTTTATATAGCCATGTTGCAATACCGTCGGTTTGTATTTGTTCACATAAGTAAAACCATCGTTAATATGTGTAGCATATATATGTATTCTTAAACATCATCAAATGCCTTGTTACTTTATTTACATGTATATAGCTTGTAGCAACATATATTTAAATGACAAAATTATTGTAATCAATAGTATTTAATGAATAGTCTCACACCACAACACTGGTCATAAAAGGAACTTGTTCAGTCCTCGAGATAATCATCCATCGGTCTATCATGTTCTTTAATTATGTATGGTTTAATTGTTTCAGCTGTCCGTCAACCATTTGAAGATGTTGTGTGATAACAAATTAAAATGTATTTTTCCGTTGCAACAAGTATACTTTACAATAAAGTGAAACAAAATGGTATGGATTCTCTAGTTCATAGGGTTAAAATCGTCAATCTTCCATTCCATGAATCGCTCCATCCAATTGACTAAAACAAGTCACAAACACCATTGCATAATATATAAACTTCCATTTTCCTGTTAAATATTCTTTAAATGCAACAAATTCGTATATTTTCTCTGTGTTACCTGTTAGTAATATTAATATTGAAATTATAAATTATTAAACTGGTGTTAAACCTGTGTCAGTAACAAAATGCAGTAACTTGCTTTAAAAAGGTAATAACACCGCAGCTTAATTTACACGATGATAACAACATACAGTCATGCAACCAACCTTTGTTGGACTAGCCTCGGTAAATGCGTCCAGTTCCAAACATCAAGAAAAGAAGGATATTTAATCCCAGTCTTTACAGTCTATCGACCGTCGCCATGTCAAATAATCTCCAAACCCGGCTTCATTATTGGCGATAGAACTCCGACTGTGTTCCGTTCTCTACAAGAGAATCTAGCACAGGAAGCCGTGATGCGGGGCATTATGATCAATACCGAATGTGGGGATGTTAGCACAAAATATAGAATCCAGATTTTGAATCCGAACAAAATCTTAGATCTCAGTATTGGAAAAAAAAATGTATACATTTATCTGCATTTGTCTTTTTGTAGCTGGTGTGGAATCTTACCGACAAAGACAGCTCTTTGATAGGAGAAGCTATGGAATGTTCCCAGGTTTCACTAGCAATATTGATAAACTGATTATCAAGGGAATCCGTGACAGCCATTGCATGGCAGGGAAGCAATAGAGTTATATAAATATTTCAGTACAGTTAGTGTTAAGTAGTAACAATATATGCTAGACACACTGGGAGAACGTGTACTTTTGTTCGAAAATGGAGGTGTAATGGGCGTTGCCTTACTGCGAATGTACGTTTATTCCAATGCATCAGAAGGAAAAGACTATCCGAATTCGCGATGACCTATGATGTCCACCTGATTAGTTGATTAATCCTTTAGTCGAATTCGAGTTATGGTTGCAATATTTTAGGCTCAAAACGGATCAGTTTTGTTGCGTTTTATTTATGGTTCATGCTTTGCGGGGTGGTGCGGAGGAAGGGGGTTATCACACATGATGTTATAGCTAATTCACACACGCAGAGGTTGAGGATCGACCTCAGCTGGTATGCGTAAAAAAATTAGAAAATAACCATCGTGCTATAAATAGCAGTCACGTCACAGACAGACCTGTGTACTACGACGGTTAAAAATATGCGAAAAACAACCTGAACAAAAACCATTGATCTTTCTATAAATAGAAGTCACGTCACAGACAGACCTGTGTACTACGACGGTTAAAAATATGCGAAAAACAACCAGAAAATAACCATTTATCATTGTATTAATAGCAGTCACGTCACAGACAGACGTGTGTACTACGACGGTTAAAAATATGTAAAAACAACCAGAAGATAACTATTGATCACTCTATAAATAGCAGTCACGTTACAGACAGACCTGTGTACTATGACGGTTAAAAATATGTGAAAAACAACCGGAAAATAACCATTGATCATTCTATAAATAGCAGTCACGTCACTGACAGACGTGTGTACTACGACGGTTAAAATGTATGTGAAAAACGACCAGACGATAACTATTGATCACTCTATAAATAGCAGTGATCACTCTATAAATAGCAGTCACGTTACAGACAGACCTGTGTACTATGACGGTTAAAAATATGTGAAAAACAACCGGAAAATAAGCATTCATCGTTCTATAGATAGCAGTCACGTCACAGACAGACCTGTGTACTACGACGATTAAAAATATGTGAAAAACAACCAGAAAATAACCATCGATCGTTCTATAAATAGCAGTCACGTCACAGACAGACCTGTGTACTACGACGGTTCCCTAACAAGTGTGCTTTTTCTGCACATACGTGACGGTAAAAGGGTGAACTATAGGTATTACGAAAATAGTAAAAAAAGTACTTTCAAATAAATCTTCTTCATCCAATGGGCGTGCCCTGAGTTAAGTGTATTTGTGCAATGAAATTTATTTACCTTCTAACAGGCGTATTTGCTGTTATCACATTTTCCCTTATTTCGCACGTGGGCAATAAACCTAATTGAAAGACAAACGTGGTCAGTGATTTAGAAAGTAGTTTAGTTACCCATGATACGTTGTGCGAACAAAAACAGGTCAGTGTGTCAGCGGTGGCATTTTTTTTCCATGTATATTGAAATTCTGCGTAATGTTCAATAATTATCAACGTATTATTAACTAATATTGACTGTCATTGGATTCATTAATTTGTGTGTATTTGTTTTTAAATTTCACCTTAGAAAATTGGAACTTAAGTGAAACTATTTTAAGATAACTTAAGATGTTTTTGGAATATGGCCCCTGAAAGAAAATGAGATTTGTTACTATAATTATTATTGTGTTCCAATTGTTGTATTATGTTACAACAATTTATATTGAATTACAATGAACGGTCCATATTGTCTTAATTCAAATTTAAAACAAGAGGGCCATGATGACCCTAAGCGCTCACCTGAGAACTGGTACAGATGAAGACCAAACTGTTGTGACAGGTTTGAAAATTAAGGTATCTGAACAATACGCAGAGGGGGATAGGATCAATTTTGATTTATAACATCGGTAAGTGCAATGGGCTAACTAAAGTATGAGTTGGGTAGTGGATGTGCGTTTTTTTTCTAATGGTTCTCTTATCATTTTTCTGGATACTCTTACCTGACCCTTTTTCATTAAGTCAGTGACAATTCTGGAAAATGCAGAAACAGTAGATTTTGATGTCTTTTTCGTAAACAGTTTAGGAGAACTAGTTGCAATGCGATAATTGCGATGGCTGTGCTATAAGGTAAAGATTTTGCTTTTTATTTGATAATTTTCTATCCAATGATGTTAATGCAGGCTCTGAAGCCATCAATGGTGCATGTACAAATAACTGCATGCGAGTCTTGCAACTGTTGGAAATCAAATTTTGTCAATCAATTTGTATGGTCATGCGCAAACTGTGTAAGTTTGGTCAACATTTAATCAGAAATCGGGTGTGCAAGCCAATCATTGATAACGGGATGTTTTTCTTAAAACACAAGGGGCAATAACTCTACTTTTTCAGGCCCGATCATGCTTATATTCGACTTCACCTGTAGTCTTACGTTCATAGACAAACTGTACACGATTGGTGAAGATATGATGAAAAATGTCCATTTTTGCATATTTGTTTCACAAACAAAGGGCAATGACTCTGGTGTTTCTGGTCCGATCTTGCTTATATTCGATTTCACCTTTAATCCTATAGTCATAGACAAACTGTGCAAGATTGGTGAAGATTGGATGAAAAATGAAGTCCCTATCCTGAATAATGTCCATTTGTGTATATGTTTTAATAAACAAAGGGCAATTACTCTGCTGTTTGAAAACGATCTGGCCCATTTTTGGCGTCTGCTGAGATCTGATGGTCATACACAAACTTTGAAATTTTGGTTAAGATTGGATGGAAAATAAAGTCTATACGTTGGAAAAGGGCATATTTGCACTTTTTTGCATGAAAAAGGGGCAATAACTTTGGTGTTACTAGTGTGATCTGATCCAATAATAACCCCATCCGAGATGTTATGGTCATACACAAACTGTACAAGTTAGGTCAAGATTGAATAAAAAATGTAGTCTTTATGGCGATAACGGTCCAAATTGTTGACGGCAGACGGACGACGCCGGAGAGGTCCCCTATACCAATAGCGCACCGAGCACTTCGTGCTCAGGTGAGCTTAAAAGCATAGGTCGAAATTTATCGTTGATATTACTGTAGCATTATTATCTGTAGAAAAATTAAAATACACTTGAAACAAACGGCATTTAATGCCCTTTGTTTAAACGGATATTACCCTTAAAAGTAATATTAATAAACATACGAACTAAATATCAATGTATTAGCAAGCAGAGTTGAACATATCATTAATGCGTATAAAAGACAATATAATGCATAAATTTATATCAACTTTTGGCATTTATTGTATGCAAAAAACTAATTGTAATATTTAACAAAAGTTAAAAAGCGACCCTATTTTTAGATTACATATTGCTTACAATTATTAAAATTATTTTAAGTTATATCTTTATATAACTTTATCAACTGTATATACTCAATCATAACAGTTTAGCTATGTGTATTTGATTGTAAGTATAGGTTCAATTCGTAACTGGATTGTGATTTTGAAGGGTCGAGTATCTTTAAACCAAATGAACAACTAACGACTGAGTGTATTATCGTCTACTCATGAAAAGACTGATCTATCCGACGATAGGCTGGCATCGCGCTGTGTTACACAATACGGTAGACAATGCCTAACATACAGAGGTGTTACACGGTGTCAAAGTCGTTCGCAAAATCACAAAATATTAAAACCATTTATATATGGTTGACGGCTTATGATGGATACAGAGTTGCATTGTTTGAAATTATTAACTATTAAAATCAACCTCAGATTATGTGAGCTTATGGATACCCAGTTAACGCGAATGCACATGTAAATTATTTGGATATTAAACATTCACCGCTCGGAGAACAAATTTGTTACCTAGGAATGGAATTGTATATGTAAAAAGAGCTTCCCGGAGCAAGTTGACTCATTAACACAGACATGCACGTAGTTTATAGCAGAAATGCAAAAGTTTAAGTAATTAAGCGTTGTCAGGATATGATACCACGCACGTAATGCAATGTCTGAGCGGCAATGATTTTACTAAATAAATGGAAATGACTTTTTGAACCTAATGATAGATTGCAAAAATTTAAAAATAGTATAAAACGCTTCAGTTCTACTATCCGGAAACTCTTTATATCCATCAGTTACTGGCTGAACCATGTTAAATCCGCATGGTGACATTGTCACGTCGCTGTACGCGGCCAGGGCCAGCAACCTCCTGCACCTGGATACGGAGTCTCTGAGCGACTGCGAGATGGGATCCACCTGCTCCCTGTACCGCCCGCAAAGCAGGCCTGGATCCAGGCAGAAACGCTGGTCCTGGGCGAACTCTAGCATGCGCAGTAGCACCAGTAGCCTGTACGGCAGACCGGGTACCAGAGGGGAGGCGGAGACGGAACACGTGAAGAAGGCGTTGGCAAATTTCAAACTGCAAAATGAGGTACATGGTTCTTCGAGAACGGGTCTGCATGGAAGGAAATCCGGTGCTCGTTCAAGACACATGGATCCGGTAAACAGGCAAAATATTTTTACGAACAAACGTACCGTTAACGAGGAAGAAATGCATTCGAGGAGGGGTATAGGGACACTCGTTACTCCTTTTGCAGGGAATGTTGCCGAGACCGTTTCACCGAGAAATGTCACGTTTACAGCTGACACCACGCTACGCGAAGGAATTCTAAGTAGGTATGAACTCGGGCGAAAGTTCCACGAGAATATCCGTAACTTTCACGGACTCGCAGTGCGTACTCAACGTAGCAACTATGGCGATATTAGCACGCCGAGGTCCGCGGAAACGAGAAACGAACCAACGAAAGTAAAACAAGCGTCTGCGAAAAGAAGACACGATTTGCGCGAGAAATCGCTTACAACGGACAGACACACTAGTGCTAATCTATCATATGCGCACAGCAATAACCAAACTAAACCCGTTGATAATACTTCGAGTGACCATGCCCAGCCGACGGCTGTTAGCAAAGAACAAGAGCACATAGCGACAAACACACGTAGTCGTAGAAGACCGCAAAATCCGCATCAGCATGAACTTAATAATCCAAATGTTGTAGAAAATCCAGCTGTCGTCACTTTGCCAAAGAAACATGTTGCACATACTAGTACAACGAAAGAACGACAAACTGATGAACATTCATCTGAAAACCAAAACTCACTGAAAGCCAAACCTGCGACCAGCGTTTGCCCAATTTGCTCCGAGCCAAGGTCGAGTGTCAAGCAGTTACCGTGCGGTCATGAGCTGTGTACGAGATGTATTAACAGAATGCTGGACAAGGGTCGCCGGAGGGACATTCTGTGTCCTGTATGCATGTGTGTTATCGAAGTGATCCGCGAGGCACCATCAGACGCCCGTCAGTGGAACGAAAAAGTGTCCAAGAAAACGGCACCAGTACCTTCTTTCAGCGAGGCTGCATTCTATGTTTAATAAACCATTCTAGTCAGCTTGCTTAAAAAATGTATATACGATCTTACAACAGATATAATGGCATAAAAACAATTAACCAAATAAAGTTATTCAACATATATATATATTTAAAATGGAATAAGTTAAGAACAACCATAGCTTTTAAACGCACAATAAACTAGTTTATAATAACCAAATACTTTTCGTTTGTACGTACGGAAACTCAAATACATGTATATACGTTGACTTGACAGTTGGTTAACGTTACACAACACTGATAAACGATGCAAACACTCGACACGAGTACTTGTTGATTTATTCCCTATGAAGTGTTTTCTTCATTCTTATATTTTTATGGTGGTTTTCAACTTTTATTGTCAATTTTATCTGCATATTTGAAAATAATTGATATGAAAGATTGTTCATATACACTTTAATACGCATATTTGCAAATATTCTCAGAATATTGACCACGTGTAACAGTAGTGGCATTTATGTTTACCGTAATCTCAATATTTTAGCCAAATGTCGGTTATGTGGAAAGAGTGGTGTCTTGGTGTGATATGGTCAATGTGTTTTATTTACTATTTTTTATTTATTGTGTGATCATTTCAATACGTTTCACGTTACTTCTACAACAAGATACTGGTCTCTGAATTCCTACTGTTTTAGATATTTATTATCTACAACTGAAATATGCTGTTATCTATGGTAAGAAAATGGTTAACTCTATTTATTTTATATATTCATGTTAAATACATTAAATTCTATTCAAACGTTCCATTGTGTATTTACTACTATTTACAACAATTAACTACGCGTATGCTTAACTGGTATTTGTTGAATAAAAGCAACCCATGGTTACTGCTGCAAATATTTAAATAAACTGACACAGATACACATTACTGCTTTACAAACCGAAAGTGGACCAAGTAACGTTATCATTAAGCAATTGTATGCCATTTTAAGGCAAATATCTTTCTTCTGTAACTTCATTTCCGTTAAAAGTCAACTAAAATAGATCATTTGCATATTCATATAATTATTGGCAAAAACTTGGGAAAGTACGGTTTTTGTATATGTCTAAAAATAACATTGACAACACTAACACAGAATTAAATAATAATCAGTTTATTAACAAAATTTAGAAAAAGTGTTAATCACAAAATCAAGCACAAATAAATCACAATCAGGAAAATAATTTACTACTTTAAATTCAAAAAACAGGATATGTGCCGTTATTAAATGTAGTTCTGTTTGTTAAAAAAAAAGATACACTATTCATTGTCCGTATACAAAATGTAACACAAAATAATCCCAAATAGGACAAGAGCTGTCTCAGGACAGCGCGCTCAACTATTTAACTGCTTTGTCAGAGTAATATGCATTTATCACTACAAAAAAGGGGCATAATTCTGCTAAATTACAGGTCAGACTTATAGGCCTTGGTCAGTGACCTTATATAGTGACCTTGAAGACATGTGTGAAGTTTTAATTGAATATCTGTAGCAGATATAGAGAAATGAAATTGTTACTCTAAAACTTTAGCCTGAAATTTCAAAGTACAAAAAGGGGCATAATTCTGTTCAATTGCAGGTCAGAGTTATGGGCCTGGTCAGTGACCTTACATAATGATCCTGAATACATGTGTGAAGTTTCAATAGAATATCTGTTGTAGTTACAGAGATATGTACTTGTTGCACCCAAACCTTAACCTGAATTTTCTTTTGCACGCAACCTTAACCTGAATTTCTAAGTACAAAAAAGGGGCATAATTCTGCTAAATTGCAGGTCAGAGTAATGGGCCTTGGTCAGTGACCTTACATAATGACCCCGAAGGTGTGTGTGAAGTTTCAATTGAATATCTGTACTCAGTAGTAGCTACAGAGATATGTACTTTTTGCACGCAAACCTTAACCTGAATTTTCTCTTGTACGCAAACCTTAACCTGACTTTTCTAAGTACAAAAGGAGCATAATTCTGCTAAAATGCTGGTCACAGTTTTGGGTCTTGGCCAGTGACCTTATATAATGAACCTGAAGGCATGTGTAAAGTTTCAATTGACTATCTGTAGTAGATGAGATATGGAGTTGTTGCACACAAACATTAACCTGAATTTTCTAAGTACAAAAAGGGGCATAATACTACTAAATTACAGGTCAGAGTTATGGGCCTTGGTCAGTGACCTCACATAATGACCCCAAAGACATGTGTACATTTTCAATTGAATACCTGTAATAGTTACAGAGATATGGACTTGTTGGATGCAAACCTTAACCTGAGCATTACACCGATGCAGACAGCGATGTCGATGCACAGGTGAGTAGTATAGCTCGAACTAATCGGTGAATAGTCGAAATAAACATAGTTCGTTTGCATATTGTTGGCAAAAACATGGAAAAATACAGTTTTTGTATATGTCTAAAAAATAACATTGACAACACTAATCACTAATACAGAATTAAATAATAATAAGTTTATTACAAAAATTTAGAAAAACTGTAAACCACAAAATCAAGCACTAATAGTGACATTCAGAGAAATAATCTACTACTTTAAATTCAAAAACATGAAATAAGCCCTTATTAAAAGTATTGAGTACTGTTTGTTAAAATAAATGAAACACTAATTATTGTTTGTATACAAAACATAAAACAAAATAATACCAAATAGGAAAATTGACTACTTTTCAAAAGATAACAAATAAAATTAGTACTGCGTGCTCAAATAAATTAATAAAATGTTATGTTTTCCAATTAACTCCTTGTTTGTTAGTATAGCACTGATCATATTATTTTTTTCGTTTGAATGGTTCTCACACTCAAATGCCATACCTTTTGTTTGGCATAACCGTTAGAATTAGGTTTTACAGAGAAATTTCTAAGACAATTAAGGTTAGCTATGGACCTATTCAGATCACTGGGCAGAAATCACACTTATTTTTATTATGAGACATGATCTTTTTATGAAATAATAGCAAATATGAATTATAAATAATATGAATTTGACACATCTGGTTGAACAACAAATAAACATACTTTGTATATATCTGACAACTACAAATGAGCAAGAAAGTATATCTGATTGTTTCGGTCAATTCCATGCAAGACAATTAACAGAAATAATAAAACTGTTGTGTGAAAAGTGCACGAACATTTGGATGTTGCATCCTTCTTATTATTATTATGACAAAATGTGCATTTTAAGTGTTCAAAGTCTTTTGTGACATCAATTAATAGTGAGCAATAAATAAGAAAAAATAAATGCATATACATTAAATTTATGTCATTTATCCTAATACCCAACAGCAATACCAGTTGCAAGGCACACCCTAGTCACAGTGACAGTGAGTGTTCATGGCAGTCCATGAGGATCCATGAGGAGTTCAGATGTTCAGTGAATTGAACACTTCTGGGTAGTGCTCGAAGAAACCCTGAAAAACATAATCTTCAGTGTTTGCACAATTCCTGATATAAAATAACAACATTTAAATATATTAAACATGTGTCACAGGGTGACATCCCCGGACCTCTTGCTTACAGGGTAGGCTCTCCAATCTGAACTTACTGGACCGCCACAAAACCTCTCCACTTGCGAGCAAGTTTACACTGTGACACTATGGTATATTTATCCAAGTTCTAAAATTGGTATTTAACAATGATCAAGCAATAGATCAGTTGTGCACATGACAAGAATAGTGTCATGCAATAATGAAACTGTTCTGTGACAAATATCATCTCACTATAATTAAGTGATCAGCAGTGAAAAATTAGATGTGAATTATATTGGAGGCATGTTGTGGGGAACCCGAGCTTAATGCATGTGCCCAGAGTGTCGTCCCAGATCAGCCTGTGCAGTCCGCGCAGGCTAATCCAGGACGGCACTTTCTACCTACAGTGGATTTTTGTTTTCAAGAAACTTCCTTGAAACAGAAAATACCACAAAAGCAGAAATTGTCGTCCCGGACTGCACAGGCTGATCCGCGACAACACTTTACGTACATGCATTAAGACCGTACGACACTTTACGCCAAGGCTTGTGGTTTAGGTTTTCTATGCTAAATAAACTTATCTGTATTCAACACTTACCTAGTATTCTGTATTTATTAAAGGACCAGTACCTTGTATAGAGTCTCTGCCTGGAGAACACTAGAGGTACAGCACATCTCCCGGATGGAATGCATACTCAACTGGGGCGCCCCGATATCCACTGTGGCCATACCCAGCTTGGCAGACATGATTGGTCCAATCGTAGACCCGCATGGGGAGTCGTTACGAACAACAAAATCCTGAAATAGACTTTCGGCTATGATAATGTACAAAATAAACCATGTCTGTGTGGTAACTTTGGTAATACAAAACTAACTAAATAACCACTAAATAATACTACTTTAGTATTCAGCTAAATAATGTGCCAAATATCATGTTAGTTGTGTTACATTATTTTTCTGGGGCTTGAATCAACATGCATATTAAATTTCAAACTGAATTAACATGTAAATTAAATTAGAAATTGAAACAAAATAAATGAGGCATGTCGTAGGAAAACCGGGCTTGATGCACATGCGCAGTGTCGTCCCAGATCAGCCTGTGCAGTCTGCACAGGCTGATCCGGGACAACACTTTCCGCTGTTATGGTATTTTCTGTTTCAAAGAAGTCTCTTCTAAACATAAATACACTGTAGGCAAAAAGTGCCGTCCTGCATTAGCCTGTGTGGACTGCAGTCTGCACAGGCTGATCCGGGACAACACTTTCCGCTGTTATGGTATTTTCTGTTTCAAAGAAGTCTCTTCTAAACATAAATACACTGTAGGCAAAAGTGCCGTCCTGCATTAGCCTGTGTGGACTGCCGTCTGCACAGGCTGCACACTTTACGCACGTGCATTAAGCCTGGTTTTCCAATGACATGTCTCACAAAATGTAACAACTTTCATATTAAAATTCCAAACAAACATGTATCATGTTATCTGATACAACACATCACCTATCCATCTAACTCCGCCAGCCTACCTGCAGTGGTACTTTCACCTTGCCTGCAATCTCCCGCAGTATCGTATTGGTGATTGCCGTGGAGGCGTAGCGCTGGTTGCTGTTGATCTTCACCACAATACCCTTGTGCAGGCCGGGCTGGTGGTTGGACTCATGCTTGTCACTGCAAAAGGGGTGCACAGGGAAGCAAAAACAATAAATATCAACCGGAGTTGCAGCAAACGTATTTCAATGCATCAAGGCCGGGGTAGCAAAGTAATAAACCTTTCTAGCTTTTACTACGAATACCGTAGTTGAAACTCCTTAACCAGCTATTGTTAAAGGATTAATTTACATTCATCGAATATCACAAACATTACCATGTGCTCTTTTGTGTGAAATAGTTTTACTAGGGAAAGATCTAGGATCACAAAAGGTACAGGGTGCTGCTAAAAAGGATCAGGGTGGAAATCCGGACCAGTCGACATTTTATAATAATTTGCTAAATCCCGGGTATTTATTAGTCTTATGCTTGTAATTGAAGTTTTTAAGCATAGTCTATTCATTTGTCATTGAATATTTGCAAAAATATATTAAATTTCAATAGATATTCAACATGTCTGTGTTGACCAGCCCAGAGGGGCAGCAGGGGGGAAACCAAACAGGAGGAGGGTGCAGCATCCAGCTATTTTGCTCCAGATCTTTTCCTAGTTTAACTGTAAATCATGTAGTGTCCAAGTGAAATGATTGCATAAATTGTAAAGTAATTGGCTTATGACAGTCACTTGTGGAAAGGCCTATTGTCCATATTTCCCAGTATGTCCCGAAGCATATTGTGGACATGTCCAGCTTGAGATAAGAATACTAAAAAGTAGACTCCAATGTTGAGACAAGAATACTGTTGAGACAAGAAAACTCAAACCTAGACTCCACTGTTGAGACAAGAATACTCAACCCTAGACTCCGCTGTTGAGACAAGAATACTGTTGAGACAAGAATACTGTTGAGACAAGAAAACTCAAACCTAGACTCCACTGTTGAGACAAGAATACTCAAACCTAGACTCCGCTGTTGAGACAAAAATACTCAACCCTAGACTCCACTGTTGAGATAAGAATACTCAAACCTAGACTCCACTGTTGAAACAAGAATACTCAAACCTAGACTCCACTGTTGAGACAAGAATACTCAAACCTTGACTCCACTGTTGAGACAAGAATACTCAACCCTAGACTCCACTGTTGAGACAAGAATACTTAAACCCTAGATCCACTGTTGAGACAACAATACTAAAACCTAGACTCCACTGTAAGACAAGAATACTCAAACTTAGACTCCACTGTTGAGACAAGAAAATACTCAAACCTAGATGCCATTGTTGAAACAAGAATACTCAAACTTTGACTTAACTGTTGAGACAACAATACTCACACCTACACTCCATGTCAAACAAAAAACCAAGATGGCAATGACAGCCCAAAGTGCTCACCTGAGAACTGGTACAGATGAAGACCATACTGTTGTGAAAGGTTAGACAATTAAGTTATCTGAACAATACGCAAAGGGGGACAGGATCTAGTTTATTTAAATCATTGGTTAGTGAAATGGGATAACTGAAGTACGAGTTGGGTAGTGGATGTGCGGTGTTTTTGCTAATGGTTCTCAAATCATTTTTCTCGATATTCTTACCTGACCCCTTTTCATTAAGTCAGTGACAATGCTGGAAAATACAGAAACAGTAGATTTTGACGTCTTTTTCGCAGACAGTTTTGGAGAACTAATTGCAATGCGATTATTGCGATGGCTGTGCTATAAGGTCAAGTTTTGCTTTTTCTTTGACAATTTTCTGTTTAATGATGAAACATGATGTTAATGCAGGCTCTGAAGCCATCAATGTTGCATTGGACAAATAACTGCATGCAAGGTTTGCAACTATTGGAGATCAAATTTTATCAATCAATTTGTATTGTCATATGCAACCTGTGTAAGTTTGGCCAACATTGAATTAAAAATCGTGTGTGTAAGCAAATGATTGATAATTTGTTGAAGTTTTTTTTCAAACACAAGGGGCAATAACTCCGGTGTTTTTGGCCTGATCATGCTTATATTCGACTTCACCTGCAGTCTTACGTTAAGACAAACTGTACACAATTGGTGAAGATTGGATGAAAAATGAAGTCTCTATCCTGAATAATGTCCATTGTTGTATTTTTTCTAACAACCAAAGGGCAATAAAATCTGGTGTTTTTGGCCCAATTTTGCTTATATTTGACTTCACATTTGATCTTATGGTCATAAACAAACTGTGCAAGATTGGAGACGATTGGATGAAAAATAAAGTCTCTATCCTCAAAAATGTCCATTTTTGCATATTTTATCACAAAGGGCAATAACTCTGATGTTTCTGGTCCGATCTTGCTGATATTCGATTTCAACTGTAATCTCATGGTAATAGACAAACTGTGCAAGATTGGTGAAGATTGGATAAAAAATGAAGTCTCTATCCTGAATAATGTCCATTTTTGTATATCTTTTTAAGAAACAAAGGGCAATTACTCTGGTGTTTCAAACAGATCTGATGGTCATACACAAACTGTGAAAGTTTGGTTAAGATTGGATGGAAATTAAAGTCTATATGTTGGAAAAAGGCATTTTTGAACTTTTTTGGCATGAAAAAGGGGCAATAATCTAGTGTTACTGGTGTGATCTGACCCAATAACAATACCGTCCAAGATTTTATGGTCATACACAAACTGTGCAAGTTTGGTTAAGATTGGATAAAAAGTGACGTCTCCAGCGTGAGAATGAACCCGATTGTTGATGGCACACGGACGCCGGAGAGGTCCCCTATACTAATAGCTCACCGAGCACTTCGTGCTCAGGTGAGCTAATAATACTGACTCTTTTTTCTAAATATTTACCAGGCATAAAAGCTTTCCTATAAATAGATTAACAGAGATTAAAATCATGCTACAATTGGAAAGCAATCAAGACCAAGAAATTTGAATATTTTACATTCCATCAAACAGCAATACAGTCCAACAGTTATGCCTATTCAAATACATCACTATAAACTTCACTTTCTGCAAGTAAAATGACGTCAAATAAATTATTTTTTTAATATATATGCTTTATACGTAATTTTGCTGAACAACCGACTTGCCACTGTTCTCATCCCATACCTGTATGATAAACATTAAAATTAAACATGCACATTTTAATAGCAAATGATTATTAGAAGTATGTTGTTTTGTTTTTCTTGAATGATAACCTAAACTAAAAATTACCATCCAATATTATGCAAGTTACAACATTTTGAGTCTACAGAAAATCCACTTTGTGTTAAAACAAATTTTAAACAAAGGGAGACAACTGTTTTGTTTGAATTACTTCCCATTTTCATGAAAAACAAGTTTGTCACCTGTAGTTCGGATGGACAGCATGAGCCTGATCAGCGCTGATCATGTACGACTTGGCAATGGCCTCCTCGAAGGCCGTCTGGGCCCCGCCGGAGCTGAGACGGCGCAGCACATACTCCTGGAAACTCGAGCCGGCGCCCTGGGCACTCTCTGACCCGACCTCCTCATTGTCAAAGAGACTAATCATTCTCACGTTGGGGTCCGAGTCCAGGCTGGGGGTGCTACATGAGTTGATCAAAGCCTGCCGATGTAAGGGAAGAGAATGTATGATCAAGACTTGACATGACAAAAAACATGACAAAAAAATTTCAAATGAGTTTAAAATACACAATTTCTGTTAGTTCATGTTAAAATTCAGCATGGTGGTAAATGAATGCTCCTTTAAAAGATACATGGCAAATACAGTTCTAGTCATACTACATCTGTCGCACAAATTATATCTGAATGGCCGACCATTGATTTCCATATATGTCTAAGTACTAAGATGTTTATAGCTGCTCGAAAATCCAGCCAAATTAAGATGGCATGAAAGTTCAATAAAACTTCCTTACAGGAGTTACATTGCAGCAAAAAAGATTGAGGCGTTTCATGGGAAAACCAGGCTTAATGCATGTGCGTTCTGCCTACAGTGCATTTATGTTTAGAAGAGACGTCCTTAAAATAATACCATAAAAGCTGAAAAGTGTCGTCCTGGATAAGCCTGTGCGGATGGCACAGGCTAATCCGGGATGACACTTAACGCACATGCCTTAAGTCCGGTTTTCCCACGACACACCTCAACTATTCATTTTGTTAGTAAGTTACCGCACTAACTTACCACTGTGGCTGTGTATGCATTGAGCAGATTATCCAGCCTTGGAGAGAAGATGAACTCCTCCAGTACACCTCCAATCACCTGCAAACAGGTACATGGGTACACTACCTTATATACTCGGCCATAAGTCTACCCACCCATAAGTCGAACAGCTGAAAAATCAATTCTTTTAGAAACCAGTTTGTAAGTTGAGTTAGAATTGTTGAATAATTGTTTTAAAAAATTGGTCAGTGTAGATTCTAGACTCTTAGTGAATATACATGGTATACCAGAGGACCAGATAAAGCACGTAAATGCAAAATTTATGCACAGAAAATTACAAGATACACACAGAAAATAAACTCGGGGTGTATATTTACACACAGAATTTCAATTTTCCCTACATATGAAAATGAACAAAAAGATATCTGAATGTTATAGGGGCGTGAATTGTAGAAATTCCTCATTTAAAACATTTGTATTATTGTTTTGTTTTGAAATATCTACTACATTATTTAAGGTTACTTTCTGTGCATTCTTTTGCACCTTTAAATTAACTAATGATGTTTCCAACTGAATTACATTCATTGGACTGCGTGTATATTTACCCCCATAAATTCTGGTTTGAGTGTACATTTACTCTATACACCAAAACTTATCTGGAGCGTTTTTTTTTTTCCTTATATAATAGACGCCGAATAACGGCGGCGTCTCCTAGAAAATTAGGCATACTTTTTCCTCTTTTCTGGTAGAAAAATTCCACTCTATATAAATTTCCCCCACTGACTGATTCAACTTTGTTATTAATTCAATCGTAAAATGGAATGAATGGAGCTCGTCAAATGTAAGCAAGCCGTTCTGCGGTATTTATTTTACGACATTCGATATTTATTTTGCAACATTCAAGCGGAATATCTCTCTGCAAGTAAGGAATATGACGATAAAAGCTAATAATGAAAGATAAGTTTTTGTTATCTCCGTTACAGCAATTGATTGGATCAAATATTTTGACGAGTTTTCACGTGGTTTTAACGACATAGTGGGGGACGGTTTACTGCTTAAGAAATAAACATACCATGTTGCACAATTGGAGGTTCTATAGAAAAAAAATCAAGAAAAATCTCAAAGCAGGTGAATCCAAAAACATAAGGTTACATTATATTTAAGATTGTGAAGTAGTTTTTATAGGCCTAAATTATGTAAAAACACTGTATTGTCAAAATATGTGAAGTTAGAGTGCAGCCATTTCATATTCATATTGTTCAACTTCAAGTATGTTTGTGATATTCTGTTATGATTTTTTTTGTATTATTTGCCTTTTCCAGGACTTGTTCATTGAAACTGATTGTGTTTTTGATCACCCCGGTTACGGTACTGTATTTATAAACTCTTTTCATGTACTCATGGACACCGTTATATTGGTTTGTGAAAATTTTGTAAATGCCTATTGCTTACAAGTATCCAGTTTGGTGGTAAGATCAGTTTTACGGATGCAGTTATATATGTACAGTAGGTGCCTTATGCACTAATTAATGATTTAATCTGCAAAAAAATTTAATTACACATGGAAAACTGCATTGTAACATTGGTGCAATAAAACAGCTTATTCTATGTTGGAAGTCTTATTGTTCTTTATGGGAAAGGCCCTGCTTTCATGATGGTGTTTTGTCAGTTTTGTATGGAGAAACTGACCATTGTTTTTTATCAAAACTTATTTATTACTGTACAGCCTTCTTCAGTTTTGCTTCAATACATTAAGGTTTAAATGTGAAATTATCATTTATAATGTTAAGTTTTATTTTTCCCCCAAAATGAATTTAACATGCTATTTTTTCCCCCACAACCTGACATTCATGCGTTTTTGTCTCCTTTTCACGGGCTAGGGCCCTTTCCCCTCTATCTGAAAAACTGTGGAGCACTGCATTATAGGGTCTGCATTTGTGTCAAAGCTTTAAATAATTGAGGACTGCCTAATCCCCTATCTTTCATGTGTGTCTATCATATGAACAGCAGGCTTGATTTGCATTATCTAAGTCAACCCTCTCATATGTATCATATGTACTGAATGCTTTATGTTCAAAATAAAATTGTTGACCCTCTTATATGTATCATACGTAATTTTCATTATCTAACAGTCAACCTACTCATATATATCATTCGTAATGTTCATTATCTAACAGTCAACCAACTCATATATATTATTCGTAATGTTCATTATCTAACAGTCAACCAACTCATATATATCATTCGTAATGTTCATTATCCAACAGTCAACCAACTCATATATATCATTCGTAATGTTCATTATCCAACAGTCAACCAGCTCATATATATCATTCGTAATGTTCATTATCCAACAGTCAACCTACTCATATATATCATTCATAATGTTCATTATCCACCAGTCAACCCTCTCATATGTATCATTCGTAATGTTCATTATCTAACAATTAACTAACTCATATAATATTATATCATTCGTAATTTTCATTATCTACCAGTAAACCCTCTCATATGTATCATTCGTAATTTTCATTATCTAACAGTCAACCTACTCATATATATCATTCATAATGTTCATTATCCAACAGTCAACCAACTCATATATATCATTCGTAATGTTCATTATCCAACTGTCAACCTACTCATATATATCATTCATAATGTTCATTATCCAACAGTCAACCCTCTCATATGTATCATTCGTAATGTTCATTATCTAACAATTAACTAACTCATATAATATTATATCATTCGTAATTTTCATTATCTACCAGTAAACCCTCTCATATGTATCATTCGTAATGTTCATTATCTAACAGTCAACCAACTCATATATATTATTCGTAATGTTCATTATCTAACAGTCAACCAACTCATATATATCATTCGTAATGTTCATTATCTAACAGTCAACCAACTCATATATATTATTCGTAATGTTCATTATCTAACAGTCAACCAACTCATATATATCATTCGTAATGTTCATTATCTAACAGTCAACCAACTCATATATATCATTCGTAATGTTCATTATCTAACAGTCAACCAACTCATATATATTATTCATAATGTTCATTATCTAACAGTCAACCTACTCATATATATCATTCGTAATGTTCATTATCCAACAGTCAACCCTCTCATATGTATCATTCGTAATGTTCATTATCTAACAATTAACTAACTCATATAATTTTATATCATTCGTAATTTTCATTATCTAACAATCAACCGACTCATATGAATTATTTGTAATTTCATTACCTAACAATCAACCAAATGATATGAATTATTTGTAATTTTCATTATCTAACAATCAACCAACTCATATGAATTATTTGTAATTTTCATTATCAACCAACTGATATGAAGTATTTGTAATTTTCACTATCTAACAATCAGCCAACTGATATGAATTATTTGTAATTTTAATTATCTAACCAATCAACCAACTCATATGAATTATTTGTAATTTTAATTATCTAACCAATCAACCAACTCATATTAATTATTTGTAATTTTAATTATCTAACCAATCAACCAACTCATATTAATTATTTGTAATTTTAATTATCTAACCAATCAACCAACTCATATGAATTATTTGTAATTTTAATTATCTAACCAATCAACCAACTCGTATGAATTATTTGTATTTTCATTATCTAACCAATCAACCAACTCATATGAATTATTTATACTTTCAATTATCTAACCAATCAACCAACTCATATGAATTATTTGTAATTTTCATTATCTAAACCAGAACTCCACGAGTCGGATGTGTCGCCTGACGCCAGATAGCTTACGTGAATCCAAATGAAGAAGCACTTAAGGTTAATGCTCACTTTTTTTTTTAACAGATTTATTCAAATCTTCAAAAGCACTGCACTCTGGCTAAATGTAAAGAAAAGACTAATTAAAACCAAAAATAAGTATGAACATTTAGAAAGGGCAATAACTACGAGTATGAGGTGCAGAGTAACGGTTCTTGTGCACTGCACTTCTCATCAATGAGATCTATCTACCTAGAAGTTTCAAGTTGATAGCTTTCATAGTCTTAGAGTTATGCTCCGGACAAAAATTAAGTATGAAAATAAACAAAGGGCAATAATTCCAAAAGTATGAGGTGCAGAGTAACGGTTCTTGTGCACTGCACTTTCTCTCAATGAGATCTATCTACCTATGAAGATTCATGTTGATAGCTTTAATAGTCTAAGAGTTATGCTCCGGACAAGCGATAGGGGACGCCGCCGACACCACTGACACCGCCGACGCAGCCCCCGACAAAAGTAACACCTAGTCAGGACACAACAATCCCAACTCATATGAATTATTTGTAATTTTCATTATCGAAGCATTATCGAAACAATCAACTAACTCGTATGAATTATTTGTAATTTTGATTATCTAAACAATCAACTAACTCACATGTATCATGCACACAGAAGGCTTTATGTTCATAATCAAACAGTCAACCCTCTCACATGTATCATACATACAGCAGGCTGGATTCTCATTATCTAACAGCAGGCTCAATTTTGCTATCTAAGAGTCAAACCTTTAGTATGTATCCAGGCTAAGATCGAGACTGAAATAGCAGGGTACAGCAATATGTTGAATATCTCAATAAATGTCATATATTTTTGCTAGTTTACAATGAAAATGCATGAACCATGCTTTAAACCTAAATTAGAAGCATTAAACTGATAAAATCATTGGATTTATCAAATTATTAGAAATATCAAAGAACTTGTCCGGCTTTCCCCCGTGGTCCATTTTGAGCCATACCCTTTACCTTTTCTGATCCTACATCTTTCCCTAGTATCTGTAATACGTACAGCAGGCTGGGTGTCAGCAAGGTGAAGGTCGAAGTCAAGTAGCTGTTCCGGCTTCACCTGGAGTTCTCCACATAGCAGTTGAACCAACAGGGGCTGGTGCTTATCACTCTACGAGAGACACAAGTGTACATCTATTATAATCACAATAACTAGAGCTGTCGGAGGACAGTGCGCTAGACTTTTCTTGTGCTTGTCAGAGTTTCTGGCATTTTTTCTAAAACAAACTGTATAGTAGGGGCAAATTAAACAAATTTAATTTCTTTCTCGAGTTACTGAGTGGAATAACTTTTCTAAATTTCAAAACAATAACCTTTTTCTAAATTTCAAAACAGTAACCTTGACATTGACCCAACTAACCCCATATGCAATCTCATGCAATGTCTCGTTATACAGTATCTATAAATTGAATGTAATTAAGATATTCCAATTTGTTCTCGATTTTTTTTATATTTTTAGTAACAGTGACTTTGACCTTGACCCCACCTAACCCACCACAAATGCAATCCTGAGTAAAGTGTTACTTTAGGGTATGTATGAACACTGATTCTCAAGTTAGAGAGTGGAAATCAAAAGTTGACGCCGTCATTCCACCAACTGAAAATTTTTTAAGTGTAAAAAGGCCCATAATTTTGACAAATTTCAAACTAGAGTTATCAAAATTGGCATATGAGTTCATTTTAATATAGGGAATAAGTGTTCTAAGTTTGAATGAATTTCCTCAAGCCATTCCTGAGAAACCAGCTTACCGAAAAACTTTAACCTGTCCATTTAGCTTACATGTGCATTTTTTAAGTGTAAAAAGGCCCATAATTTTGACAAGTTTCAAACTAGAAGTACCAAACTTGGCCCATAGGTTCATTTTAATGTGGGGAATAACTGTGTTAACTTTGAATGAAATACCTCAAGCCATTCCTGAAAAACTAGCTTACCAAAAATCTTTAACCTAGCTCGGACGCCGATGTCAACGCGATTAGAATAGCTTGCCTTTTCTGCGAAAAGTCGAGCTAAAAATGCATGTATAGTAGTAGTTGGCATACAAACCACCACCAAGCACATATACAGCTATCCCAAATTGTATTTAACTTTAACTTTTATGCAATTTTTGTATCCAACTAAACTATATATTTTTTCTGACCATATTACACCAGCATTAGATAATTGTCATATCGCAAAATATGAGTTGCATCAGGATAATCAAATATATAAACATATATAAACCCACACTGCTCACATAATATGACCCAGTTCTTAACACATGTGCACACAAATCTTAGACAACTACGGAATATAGTGTGAATATTCAACAGCTAGCTATCGGTCAAGTTTAACCTTCCTTTGGAAAGTACACGTATGACTTCTCTACGCTACATGTTTATATTACATAATTGTTCAGGTCACCTGGGTGGCTGGTTTGCTCTCTTCCGTTTTGGTCGAATCACAGCTCCCAGTTCCACCATTTAGCTGTGACTGCACGCTCGTTGCCAATACTGGGCACCTATCAAGAATAGCACATCACATTCAACTGGAAGCTAATACAGTCAATCCACAATGGCTCAAATTCTCAGGAATCAGCGAGCAAACTTCGAGCCATCGAAACTTCAAGCTAAATGGAGTACTAATAAGGACTTCAAATCTCAAATTAACGAGTATTCAGATCAATATGAAGGGAATTAACATGCATCAAACATTTATAGATATATTTTATTAATGTTATTTATTTTAAGTTTGTGATAGCTGTGAAATCAATTATTACATCCTTTCAAGACTAATCAAGTGCATCCAATTATTTTTAAAGTTCTTTTAGTTCATTGTGCTAGTTGTCTTTTCAGGTTATGTTTTGTAAACAAAGAAATTCCAGAAGTGTATGGACAATATGGTAATTTCACAACAACAACCGAAGAATTATACATGTAATTAGGTAGTTGAAAATCGTCTCTCCTCGCTTTTGAAGTCGAGATGAAACAATGTGGTGCAATGATTAAACCTGTGTTTTGAACATTCCGTAATGTGTCAATAAAGTTATTTCAGTCAGTTTTATCTAATAATATATTATTTTACTAG
The DNA here is from genome assembly GCA_027627225.1 of Congeria kusceri. Taxonomy (NCBI): domain Eukaryota; kingdom Metazoa; phylum Mollusca; class Bivalvia; order Myida; family Dreissenidae; genus Congeria; species Congeria kusceri. The sequence goes on from CM051030.1 coordinate 74,792,704, forward strand.
ATACATGTATGAAACTTGATTTTTATGCATTTATATTTTTCATATCTTTGAAGTAGCAGCTTTAAACCTAGAAGTATATACTCTCTTACTATTACATACTGACACAAAGCTTGTCAGAGGATGTGACATATGCCCCCAAAGCATATGCTTGTCAGAGGAAGGCAAAACAATGTCAGAGTACAATATCATGCCCTGGACAAATATCTTGAGATTTCAGCAAGACAGCTGTTTGTTGTTGTGACACACTGCCTCATAATGATCTTCATTCCCACCAAGTTATTACATTCCTTACATGTTGGCAAAAATGATACTTCCTACAAAAGGTTCATTCTAATATTTGACCTTTTAAGTGTAACCTTGGACCCACAGACCTTGACCGAGGAGCATGTAAGTGGCATGTGACACATCATCTGGTCATGGGAAAAAATAATCTGAAGTAATATTAAAATCCTTCAAAGCTTTTGGAAGTTAAAGAGCAGAAAGAAAATTCCTTGACATCTGACCTTGAATTGTGACCTGGACCTTTGACTGAGGACCATGGGAGTTGTACACAACACATCGTCTGGTCATGGGAAATAATAATCTGAAGTAATATTAAAATCCTTTCAAACGTTTAGAAGTTATGGTGGAGAAACAGAAATCCTTGACATTTGACTTTGAATTGTGACCTTGACCTTTGATAGACGAGCATAGATGTTGTACGTGACACACTGTCTGGTCATAGACAATAATAATCTGAAGTAACATTTAAATCCCTCCAGACGTTTAAAAGTTATGAAGTGGAAACAAAAATTCATGACCTTTGACCTTAAATTGTAGCCTTGACCTTTGACCAACGAGCATGGGAGTTGTACGCGACACATCGACTGGTCATGGGGAATAATAATCTGAAGTTATATTAAAATCCATCTAGGCCTTTAGAAGTTATGGAGCGGAAACAAAAATTCATGACCTTTGACCTTGAATAGTGACCTTGACCTTTGACCGACGAGTATGGGAGTTGAAGGCGACACATCGTCTGGTCATGTGGAGTAATAATCTAAGTTATATGAAAATCCATCCAGGCGTTTAGGTTATGCAGCAGAAAAAAAAAACAAAAAAACCTTTGACCTTGAAGTGTGACCTTGACCTTTGACCGACGAGCATGGGAGTTGTATGCGACACATTGTCTAGTCATGGGGAATAATAATCTGAAGTTATATTAAAATCCATCCAGGCATTTTAAAAAAACAGAGCGGAAACGAAGTCTGGACGGACGGACCCACCCACGCACCCACTCACAGACGGATGGTGCGACTACTATATGCCCTCCTTCAGGGGTATAAAAATGTTTTAGTCAGAATAAAAAAGTGACAAACATGCATACACCTACTCAGCATAATGTATTACAGAAAGCATAAACATTCCCATATAAGGTTATCTTCTTACAGATTGGACTCCAGGTTGGGTGAGAATTTCTCGTTGTGGTCTCTCATCAGATGGATTGCAATGTTGGGCACTCGCAGGACGGGTCTCTCAATGTTCACCAGTCTATGCTCAATTTTACCACCATTCTAAAAAGTGTGTACACAAGACCATATGAGGCGTGTTGTGGGAAAACTGGTCTTAATGCATGTGCCTAAAGTGTCGTCCCGGATTAGTCTGTGCAGTCCGCATAGGCTAATCCAGGACGGCACTTTCCGCCTACAGTGGATTTATGTTTAGAAGGGACTTCCTTGAAACAGAAAATACCATAAAATATGAAAGTGCCCTCCTGGATTAGCCTGTGCGGACTGCACAGGCTAATCCGGGACGACACTTTACGCACATGCATCAAGACCGGTTTTCTCACAACGCACCTCATATCTGCTGTAGAAGCCAGCTCTGCTATATAGCTCGCCAACATTAACCTAACACTAACCTTTATCCATGTATATATTTAAATACTGTTACGATGAATATATTAGTTTTTGTACTGGAATGGAGTTTAATCGATTACAACGTATCGCACTAAATACCCTAAATTAAACTCACGAAACACATGCACGAATTAAACCCAGTACAAATATAGGTAACAATTAAAGCGCTTAATTTATGCTAATAGAGTTCATGAGAATCAGGTTAACGTTGGCCAGCTATACAAATAGGAAAACTATTATAAAATTTCACAATGATTTTTATATTTGAGTATCAGTATAGGGGTGCAACGATATATCGGTATATCGCGATACATGCAATTGCAATATCGAATTGCGCTACGGTTTTGCTGTACCGCATATTTATAGTAACTTTATGTACAAAACACCATTTTACAAAATAATTAGTAATTACGATACCTTATACACGAAACACATTAATCCAACTTGAAAGTAAATATTCATGTTAATATTCAATAAGTTTTCCCTCATAACACACCATTTTAATTCCAATACATGTTTATTTCATCACCCAATTTATCCACTGCAGCTAAACAACATTCTGATTGTTTGACACCCCTTGACATTTCCCCTAGAACACAACATTCTGATTGTTTGACACCCCTTGACATTTCCCCTAGAACACAACATTCTGATTGTTTGACACCTTTGACATTTCCCATAGAACACAACATTCTGATTGTTTGACACCCTTGACATTTCCCCTAGAACACAACATTCTGATTGTTTGACACCCTTGACATTTCCCCTAGAACACAACATTCTGATTGTTTGACACCCTTGACATTTCCCCTAGAAAACTTAATTCATTAATGCTCTATCGACAGTGGTTGTGTTGTTCAGGAACAGTAGTATTGATGGATGCTTTTGGACACCACTCGTGTGTTACACACTTACTACAAACTGCTAGACAATGGTCGAGTTCGGCAGTCGCATCAAAGACTTTTGAAGTCAAACCGACACACCGTTGCTGCTAACGGCTTGCAGATTTGGAAGCCCAGGTAATTATTGACTTCACACTATCAATATTCGTTGTTTTAACAGGTGTTTCCTGTGTTTGTTACGGATTTTATTGTTTGTTCAAATTGGAAAAAAATAAATGCATGTTAATTAAATGCACATGTTTGATTGATTAAAAAATCTTTATGATTTAATTACAAACAAAATAAAAAATGAATATATAATTAAAAATGCTTATTTTTCTGAAAGCTTTATGAATTAATTACAAACAAAATATAAAATGAATATATAATTAAAAATGCTTATTTTTCTGAAAGAGTATCATTTTAATACAATGTTACATAGTTAACTGTTTACAGTACCAGGTCAGGCACTTAAGTTCAATCGCTGCAGTTTCCTTCGTATCATGTGATTAAAATAAGAAATTAAGAATGTTGGTGATTATAACATACTATTCACTTATTCAAGATATGTTTGAAGTTTGGCAACTGGACATTTAAATGATCTTCTTTGACTGCTCGGTGTTGATGTAGTTACCTGTGTTACCGTATTTAAGATACCAAACAGTAAAATTGAGTTAATACATGTACTAGATGTAAATTACAGATGTTCTTGTATTGTCTATTAATTTTGTCGTTATGTATTCAATACGTATTGCAATACCGGTTTAATGTATCGCAATATATTGCAATACAGGTTTTGCCGTATTGTTGCACCCCTATATCAGTATAGGATTGTCCATGATAATGAAATTTATTCCAGGATCTTTGCAGTGAGTAACGAACTTGCATCATGGCTTGCAGCTGTCAAACATCTATAAGACTTGCCATGTTTCAACATTTTGGGATATCAAAAGCAGAAATAATTGTGAAAATATGTGTTGTATAGGAATTATTGTTTTAGATTGTGTTTGTTTGTTTGGATTTTTTGACGTATTTAACAGTATTTCAGTCATATAACGGCTGTCAGTTAACCTACTCACACTTTTCTTGGACAAGGTCACCGAAGAAATTATTTCATGACCAATACCCACACAAGTTATGTGGCCCTTATGGGGAGTGAACTCACAAACCCCAGATTGAAAGTCCTGCGCTCTACCAATGGAGCTAGCTGGCCCAGCTTTTAGATTTTGACATATCTGATACTTCAAAACTGAGTTTCAGAAGATGAAGTTCAGGACAGTTGTACTTACATTATTGGCTAATTCACTGTTAATTAGACAGGCTGTTACCTTGACAAGCACGCGACCACCCACACCGAGGTCCCGGTCAAACCAGGTGTGCCAGATGCCCCCACCGTAACACTCCACGCCCACCATGTGGTAACCACACTTGTTCACCTTTGACACTGGCTTCACCTGCAGGGCAACAGTATAAAGTCAGCAATAATATGTCACACCGCATGCGAAATCTTTTGAGTGATTCCCAGAAGACATAGTAATGTTTAAACATATTTATTTTAGTTGATTAGGTAGAAAACCTGAGGCTAACTGTTACAAATTTGAGTTTGTTTTCTGGGTAGAACCTATACTGGTGTCTTTGATAACAGTGTTTTTAGGGCCTTTTTGGAGCCAAAATTCGGCCCCATTCCCCTGCTTAAAAAGTATATATGTTTCCCCTATATTAACCTTAAACTTCCCCTCAGAATGTAAGCTTCATTTTGAAAAAAAAATTGACCAAAATCGGAAAAAAATTAACAAAGATTGAGGAATTCGTAATCAATCCCATCATTTTTTTTATCAAACCAAGTTTTGCATAATCTAAGTTATTATTGGTAGCAAAACAACTGATTATAACAAAGTATAATATAAAAATGATATATTGCTTTTCAAAAAAAAAAATTCCCCTTTTGCCGTAAAATTCCCCGTCTGAAGGGGACCGCCACCTTTCCCCCAAAGGTGAAAAAAAAACACTGGATAAGGATAATTTGAATGCTCCTAGAGGAGGGATGGAACTCAAGACCTCTTGATCGCAACTCTGACAGTCACTTTGTCTATTTAATCACTGAAAATGACTGAAGACAAACACAGAGATACACATAAAGAGGATTTCCTCATCATTGTTAACAATATTTTAATACAGAGGTCTTCCATATCATTGCTTTCTGAATGAAAATTGAAAAACATAAAATGGTTCACTCGAAGTAATTTTTATTTAGATTACAGTCAGTACAGTTCAATAAGAATTCATTCCAATGACAATTTGACATGAGAGCATGTTTGAGTCTTTTTACATGTTATTTATTCGAGGTTTCAGTTGGTACATATTTTGGAAAGTGGAAGGGGCATAAATTTGGTGAAATACAAAGATGACTTATGGCAATTATTTCATCAATTTATTTCAAGTTTCAAGCAAATACTTTATCTAATTTAAAAATGATGAGACTTTGGCACAAAAGTTTAAACCCCAAACTCTATGTGAAAAGTGGGCATATCCCTTGGTCAAAATAAAAAACAGAATTTTGGGGATTGTTGCACCTGATGCTGGAGTTGATGACTAAGATGTATTATAAGTTTCAAGTGAATACCTTACGTAGTTCAGAAATTATAAGACTGCTTAATAAAAACTTAACACTGAAAATCTACGTGGAAATAGGGCACGACTCCGTCAAAATACAAAACAGTGTTATGTTGATTGTGGCACCTGATGCTGTAGCCATACATGCCATCATTTCCGGAACTCTGCCCACGAATTTTCGGGATTTTTACTGATTTGCGTGCGTTAATTATTTTTCCAGATAAGCGTTCTTCTTTGGCGGGATAATTGTTTTGGCGGGAAATAAGGGCGTGTGTTCATGTTTTTATTCCAATCCAAGGCAATGTAACATTTTAATAATTTTCATGAAAAAAAGTTTTATTGTTAAAAAAATAAAAATATTCATTAAAATGCCGAAGATCGCAATGTTATTGCATTACGAAACTTTTATACAAAAAGTAAAGATTTCAAAGTTCTTTCACTATGAAGTTTTTATTGCCTGCTATAAAGTTTTTATTGCCAGTTGACACGTCTATATTTAGCAAAGCACATGGTCGGTACAAGCACGCTTTCCGTGCGTGGAACGTGATGTCGTTGGTGCCAGCAGACATTTCGTGCTGTTTTCTAGCAAAATACGGGTTCTACATAGCGTAACAAAAATTTGTGTCAACAACTATTTCATCCGAAATTTCAAGAAAAGTAATTTAAAACAATGCCTTATTTATTTTGTAAACTAACTGTGGATATTGTGGAAATGCAGTGCCAATCCCGGAACAGAAAACTGCTTTTACTTACGATCAGGATTATAAGTACTCTTTCGTTATCAACTGATGCATGTATACCCTTACTAGTGCGTGTATAAATGTGTATTACCTGATTGGTCGATCTTTCGCGGATTAGGTAAACTGAAATTACTCGGCATTTTAATTGGTTAACATTGATTTTTCTGTGGGAATGAGGTTCCGCCTTCAGGGCAGATCTACTCGGTGACTTATTGCAGCTAAACAATGCAGTCTATAAGAGTGAAAGTGTGACAAGTGCTGTTAATTGGTCGTTTCTGACACGTTGCCTAATCAGTTAGCCATAGCCTTGGGAACACATTAGGGGATTAGTGGTCTGTTAAAAGTTCAACTAATATAGGTATGCACAGTTTTAATGATTTCTGGGACATATGAACAAATTCCGGGACCGCGGGATTGGCGCTGCATTTCCGGGACAATCCCGGATAATCCGGGACATAATTATGGCATGTATGCTGTAGTTGATGACAAAGTTATATTCAAAGTTTCAAGTGAAAAAGTTTTGAAATTATAAAACTTCTGAATAAAAACTGTAACTAGAAAATCTACGTGACAAAGGGGCATAACTCTGTTAAAATACAAAACAGAGTTATGGGGAATATTGCACTTGAAGTTGGAGTTGATGAAAATGGTACATTCCAAGTTTCAAATGAATATCTTGTGTAGTTTTGAAGTTATTCGACTTTTGAATATAAACTTTAACAAGAAAATCTATGTGAAAAAGGGGCATAACTCTGTCGAAATACAAAACATAGTTATGGGGAATGTTACATTTGATGTTGGAGTTGATGACAAAGGTACATTCCAAGTTTCAAGTGAATAACTTATGCAGTTTTCAAGTTATAAGACTTTTGAATATAAACTTTAAGCAGAAAATCTATGTGAAAAGGGTGCATAACTCTGTAAAAATACAAAACAGAGTTATATGGAAATGTTGTGCCTGATGCTGGAGTTAATGACAAATGTATAGTCAGTGGTTTTTTTTTCACCTTTGGGGGAAATGTGGCAGGGCCCTTTAGATGGGGAATTTTACGCCAAAACGGTAATTTTTGTTTCGAAAAGCATTATTACATTTTATATTCTACTTTGTCATAAAACATGAATGAATTGTTTTGCTACAAATGATAACTTAGATTATGCACACACTTGATTTCATGAAAAGTTTCCGGGATTGTCTATCAAAATTCCTCTATCTTAGTCAATTTTTGTCTGATTTTGTCAAGTTTTTTTCAAAATAAAGCTTACATTCTGAGGGGAATTTTAAGGTTAAATGAGGGGAAAATATATACTTTTTAAGCAGGGGAATGGGGCCGAATTAAAAAAAACACACTGATATTCCAAGTTTCAAATGAATTACTTATGTAGTTTTAAAGTTACAAGACTTTTGAATGTAAACCTAAACCAAGATCAGATGCGAATGCCGACGCAGAGGTTAGGAAAGCTCACGAATTCTTTGAATAGTCAAGCTAACAATGGCTACTGGTATATTTTTAGCATTTAATGAGAGGATGGAAGAAGTTCTTTTCATAAATCTTGTTTTTTATCTGATAAATTAAAAAATTTAAATTAAGTTCAACTCTTCAATTTAAAGTAATAATAATCTAAATCTTACATTGTTCAAAGCATTTTGATTTTGAGCTAAAATTCACAAATAAGCAACCATTTAAACAAATGTTAATTTTCAAATCTTTCAGGGCTGTAGAACATAGCTTAAATTCCTTATTTTTGATGAAACTTGAATAGGTTTATATACTTATGCACACCTTTTTATATATTTACAAAAACACTGTCAGAAATAAAATATTAGAAATGCCTGCAATTTCAAACCTTCAAGCAAGGACTATCGGTGTGAGCACCCACTATGCTGAACCCATTGCCTGGCTTGAACTGTCCGCCCACTGCGAAGGCAATAATGGTGGACTGGTTCTTCGTCACAAAGCACTAAAACAAACACATTGGTGTAATAACAATAGCCGCCTTCAACGACTCAAGGATTTTATTTTTATTTTTTTGAAACTACAAAATAGGATTCTGACCTTCTGTAATACTCATATCTTGCTAAATATCAGTGCTTAAACGAGTTAGAAATAGTTATCAACTGCAAGAATATTGTACCGGTAAATTACAAGAATATTGTACCGGTAAATTACAAGAATATTGTACCGGTAAATTACAAGAATATTGTACCGGTAAATTACAAGAATATTGTACCGGTAAATTACAAGAATATTGTACCGGTAAATTACAAGAATATTGTACCGGTAAATTACAAGAATATTGTACCGGTAAATTACAAGAATATTGTACCGGTAAATTACAAGAATATTGTACCGGTAAATTACAAGCACATACTAACCCATATGTATATGTAGTAAAAATCAATGAAACAAATCAAATCTGTGATGGCGTTATTAGACAGACAGTAAGCTGCATACTTTGTCTTTTGGCTTCACATCCCAACTGTCTGTTTCTCGTAGTTCACGAAAACCTGCTGCCAACAATCTGGTCTTCACTTCTTCAACGGCTGCAAATGAAATAATCAAAGCCTTTTATAACAATACCCGTCAAAGATGAAAGAGCCGGTCATCAGTAAAGTTAATGAGGTATCAAATATTTCTGCATAAATGTAAGGAATACTTATGAACAAAATAACATTTATTTATCATCAGAAAATTCATTCGCAGCTTGGGGAATGGGTCCGGGAACCCATCAAATCGGGAATATCGCAACGTGAAATCTTCATAATTGGCAAACTTTTTTATAAGTAAATTAATTAATGAATTATTGACACTTGTGTTTTACTGCTTAAACTTGTTTTTTTTTATGGTGTTTATCCATAACAATTCAGGAAATCACAAGATTTACAACTACAAATCATTTCCTATGTTTTTAGGATTTAGTCACCCCCAGATATGGGATTTACTTTTAATTCCAATTGGGAAAATAAACCATATTTGGCATTGAAAATGGGTCCTTTTACGTGACCCTGTTAGATAAGGAAAAACAAGATTATGTGTTTGATAAACACACATGCCCCCGGTTGGTGCTGGGTAGCCCATGTCTTAGTCCAAATTAGGTCAAGGTTACGGTCAAAGTGAGGCTGGGTGATATGGGTGGATTGGGAACGGTCATAAGTAACAACTATGTAAATATCTACGTGTTGTAGTACGCGGTGTTGGTGCAAGAAGAAACGGTAAAATCTAGTTAACCAAGAAATGGCACTTTTGAATTATTATAAGTCCAAACTAGGTCAAGGTCAAGGTCAAAGTAAGGTTGGGTGATATGGATGGATAGGGAATGGTCATAAGCAACAAATGTGTCAGTATCAAAGTGTTGTAGTATGCGATGTTAGTGCTGGACGAAACGGTAAAATCTACTTAACCTTGTAACGGACAGAAGAACGGAAGGACGGACAGGACGATCACTAATCTATATGCCTCCTGCATCAAGAAGATGCCGGGGGCATAAAAAGCACTGCTTTGGCTGGTGTTCATGCAGCGAGAACAATTATGCAATCGTGAGAAGCCTACTACATTAATTTGTGGCATCAACTTCAGAAATTCATAAAACTAGAACAAACTAACTAATAATAAATAGAATAATGTGCAAAACATAAAAATTTCCATCACAGCACTGAAGTTAATGCCTGCCATACGTACATAATTTGCTTGAAAAGCAATAAAACTTTGTTATTATTTACATGTATTACAGGAGACTATGCTAAAAGGCCCTGCAGCGTATACCTCTAGAGCCTACACATCCGGAAAAATTGTACGCTTCATTTTCACTGTTTTTGAGTATGTTTTAGTTCTGCTATAATGTCGAAGTCTCTGCAAATTCATGCCAACTTACATTTTTGACTCTATGTTAAAATGCATATCTTGTACTCAAAATAGTGTTTTATCCAGAAAGGCAGTGGGGCAGGGCGCAATATATTCAAAAAGGGCATTTTACCACGCTGTGTCCTTTTAAAAGGGCACATGTGTTTCAGTGTATTGGCTATGTGTATCATATTTATATATACAAATGTTTTATAAAAAAAACATATAAAAGCATCTTGTCACACTCTTGTACCAAATACAAGTTTTGGCACACACAATATTCAATATTCACCCGGATTAAACCAACGAGAGTAGTACGCGGCGCGTTTTAATATAAACTTGATTGTCTATAACGTATGATGAAGTTTAGGCAGCAAGTTCTGTGGATCACATAATTCTATTGTTAGTAATTATAGATCGATACTTTATATTTACAAACCTAAAGATTCGTAGCTATTATATAATAACCTTTCCGTTCCGTCTAACCTCTGCACAAATTTTAATAAACTAATGGTATTTTTTGCCACTTTTACATTCTCCTTCTGAATTTGTGCCAACCTCGGTTTGCATGACGGCATTTTCCGTCTTTCACAAATATAAGCAACAAGTTAATCAAAAAACCTTGTTCACAAATTATTGTCCGACGATTTAACACACAAGTACAAAAACAATATACAATAAGATAATTTGTATGTCCAATGCACTGATCAGAACTGCTCTACGTATGTAAGGTTTTGATTAGGAAAGTTTGAAAGTTTCACACCTCAAGTCTCTAGACAGAGAACCCACTACCGGTATTTGACCAGAAGTTAAGCTACTAAAGGTTTCGTCAATCAAATAAGTACATTTAAATAAAAACTAATATATCACCTAAATATATATTAGTTTCTACACATACGTACTATACGTCCATTTTTCAGGTGTCAGTATTTGTAATTTTACATTTTCGCAGTGCTAAAAGTATTTGTCAATTGCAATAATGAATCGTATTAATTCAAAAAATCAATCCGTAACGAACACGGATAGTGAGAGGAGGAATGTCCAATCTACGAGTTGACGTTATGTATCATTATGTTCATCGTTTACGCATCATCAATTAGGCCTAAATGTCACCACCTTAGTCGGATTAAGAATCATGTTCAAGAATCAAGCTGACAATCATTAGTACAGTAATCGCTTAAATCAAATCGCTTAGAAACGTGTGTCGAAATAAATCAAGCACAGTAATGGATTTAATAAAATCTATTACAAATGCATGTATGCAATAAATCGAGCACAGTCAGAGTGAAAATACCAGTAAACAGCGGGTGCCGTTTTCGCAGACATAGGGCCGATAAAAGTGGTCAAGAGGCAATTAAGATCGTTATCGATTAGGGCGAGTGGCGGCTTTTGCCTTTGAAAAGGGCAAAGTGGCGCTTCAAAAAAGGAGCATGGCGCCGCGCTGCGCAAAAAGGGCCTGGATAAAACATTACAAAAGTGTAGTGCGTTGTGAGACAATGACATACCATGGTACGGGGATGGTGCTTTGTTAATAAAGTTCAGGAACTGTCTTGCTGCCGATAGTACAGCTTCCTTTGATGCCTGAAAAGAGAAACCCAAAGCTTACTGGTACATCAGTCGCATCGTGGGAAAACCGGGTTTAATGCATGTGCGTAAAGTGTCGTCCGCAGTCCGCACAGGCTAATCCAGGACGGCACTTTCCGCTTTTATGGTATTTTCTGTTTCAAGCAAGCCTCTTCTAAACATAAATCCACTGTAGCAGAAAGTGTTGTCCCAGATTAGCCTGTGCGGACTGCACAGGCTAATCCAGGACGACAGTATACGCACATGCATTAAACCCGGTTTTCCCACGATGCACCTCATGTTCTGTTCTTTTGATACCATTTCTCTTAACCACACTATAAAATCATATTAAACCATACTTGTTTTCATACATATAAAATACTTATTTAAAAAATCAGTTATTTCAAAATACGCAATCTGTAAAATATACTTTGTAAACAAATGACAGCACTTAGAACATGTCAACCATTATGACCTCTCATATACATAAAACAAGAGTCTTTTATATCCTTTATTCTTCAGATACCGTTATATCTTCGATACCATTTTTTTACAATATGCTCTAGAATAATAACATGTTCCGTAACCTGACTGCCCAAAAGTATGCATGCATTTAATGTAGACATCATCTTAAAAGTTAATAAAGCAACAAATCATGTTATACAAGCAAATATATCACTATCTGAATGCGCTTCTGTCAGTGTAAACATATTTCGATCTTGGGTTTAACAGCAGTGCCAGTACCCCTTTTCCATTGATATACACTCATTTTTTTTTAACTTTAAATGAACAATCTTTCATCAAATGTTAGATTAAAATACAATGCTCTATAAATTGTAAGAACAATAGCGCGTGCACCAGTCTAAGATCACGTCATAACCCAAACAAAGACAAGAAACAGTATCCAAAGACGCTTGTTTTTTATGGGAGATCGCAATGGTTGACTGTTCTAGGTGTTGTAATTTGTTTACAAAGTTATATTTTACAGATTTTGTATTTTGACATTAAAGATAGATATTTTGTCTGCATTTTATACAGTTTAAAATAAGTATGATCAAACATATTTTATGTATGATAGTGTGATTAAGAGGAACGGTATCTAAAGAGCAAAGCATACTGTTCCTTGTCTTTGTTTCCATTATGACGTAATCTTAGTCTGGTGCTCTCTAGAAGCTTACAGAGATATCTATTTTAATTTTAACTTTAATGAAATACTTTTCAGTTTAAGTTCAAAAACTTGAGTGCATATAGATGGAAAATGGGTACTAGCACTGCTGTTAAACACAAGAACAGAATATGTTTGCCCTGAATGTAGCGCATTAATTTGTGATTAAAACAGTGATATTTTCGCTTGTATAAAATGACTTTGTGGCTTTATTAAATTGAAGACGATGTCTGTATAAAATGCATTTTTTGGACAGACAGGTTGCCAAACTCACTAATATTCTACAGCATCTTGTGAAAAATGGTATTGACGATTATTAGATAGAATGATATCTAACTCTAAGGAATAAGGGTTATAAATGAGTATAGCAATAGAAATAAACTAGTGCTAGCGATAACAGAGGATTTTTTTTTATTTAGAAAAACCTATTAAAGTATATACCATTTTAAAGGTTATTCTTTTAGAAAAACAAAACTGCAAATAAAATTACTGTATCTTGAAAAATAACGAAGTTATGTGTATCTGAAGAAGGTAACCCCCCACATTTCGTTCTGTCAAATATGTAAATTCTGTCAATAATACACCTGGCAATAATTTCTGGCAGTTTAACTGGTTCAAAGTAATCTTTTCATGTCACTTTATGCTTTGTTAAGCAAACACTCCACATATTTTCACTGTCTTACATACATGGTGACTTATAAAAGACAACAAATCATTTTAAATGGAATGAGTATTAAAGCCAAATGCTGGACTGAATCTGGGTAAGACAATGTCTCTAGTACTGCGTAAAAAAACATTTGGCATTTACAAACTGCAAGTAAAAGATGCTATATACATTTATAAAGCTCAGTTATATATATTATATATATCTTAAACATGCTTAGTACATATAACAGACTAATTTATTTCAGTATTCGGAACAGTGTATTCATTAACTCTAAAGGCATATATCCGACATCATCTCCAGTTTTAAGACCATCCTTTCTGGAAGATCAAAACACAAATTAATATATTTTACCTTTTAATTCTGCCAAAAAGATCATGTACTCTTCAAAGTTATTAAAAAATGGCCACAGAAATGTAAATACATGTATTAAACAACATGAGGTCTTGATGAAAGGTGGTCTTTCAATGTAGCTTTTGCTTTAGGAACTTTTTGGAATACTAATTGTTCACTCATTCAAAAGAACCCAAACCATACCTTAAATACAACAATTAATATGGTTTAAATGCTGAAAAAAATTTAAGTATTGATCAGAAAATACTTGAAAAGAACATAGTATTGTGATTATACGAAAAACTTTTCCGACAAATATGAACAGTAACAGCAACATCAAACATTAACAAATTGAATACTGGATAGGCCATCTCAGGCAAAAGAAAAAAACAATTAAAAACTGCAATGCAAAGCACCACAACACAACTTTAAAGACTCCTTGGCTGACCATCTTGGAAACAACCTAACATGACAAAGACTGTTAATTTCTGTCTTCAAAAGCCACTGTCTCCACTGACTTGTTTGTCCTGTATGAACAGAAGAATAAAAACCAAAGCACAATATCTTTCAAAAACTGCAGCAATCCTGAAATTAATATATGCAAAATCATGCAATACTTAATGCTGTTACTTAACAGCTTTATATGAAGTGCTACTAGTATTGCAGTTAAGTTAAAATATCAAGCATGCAGAATAAATGCTGTTACAAGATTGTTTTCAATGTAAGAATTGTTTTTCAATGTAAGGATGTTTTAAGATTTAAAGAAAAACAACAACAAAAAAGCTTTAAATTTAAAGAAAATATTAAACCTTGTAAGTATACAACATTAAGTCATTCAATTAAACCTGTAGTGACCACTTAAAGGCAATGACAAGGGAGGGAGTGCTCACCCCTCTCCCACCCAGCTACCTTATTTGTAGCTCATTCGAGAAATGATATAGATTAAATTGATCAATTATAAATGAAAATAAACACGACAGGCTTTGCATTTCAGTTGTGTACACGGTGGTGATTGAGGATCAATGCTGTGCTATAAATCGAGACTATGTTTTGACAAATTGTTGTCCACTTTCACTTTCACTATCTTCCAACAGCCTAAACATCGTAAATCTTACGTGAAATAATTATATTAACAGCCATCTTGCATGCACTAATTGCAATAATAATTATTCTGATGTGGTAAATAGTTTGCAGTACCTGTAATATACAATCAAACAACAAAGATTGACAAAGACGTCAAAGTTGCACGACTGCAATACCTCGCGAAAACTGATAGCATTCAGGGGAGATCACTCTTTGCAGTATGACGAACGTTAAGCGGAGTGCCACGAAATCAGATTCGGTTCATAACGGGTCGCTATCGGAAACTGACGGAAGAACACGAAGTACCTGATCGACAGTGTATGGAATTAAATGAATTGCGCAAAAATGCGCTAAGATGTAATTTTAAGAAAGTGATGTTAAATGGTGGATGGATGCTTATATTTTGCTGGTATACTTGTGCTTTCCAGTGACCGTATTGTTTTCATCAGACAAATGGCCAGTGAAAATTGCCTAAATTTGGCTCCTTGCTGTTCTTCCATGCATTAATTTGCTTAATTTATTTTCAGACTAATAGAAAGCGTGTTCTTTCCCCTTTCCAATGATGTATAATACATAATTGTAGCTAAATATAGGCAGGAGTAATTTAGATTTAAATCACATGATCCGTTCGTGTAAACAAAGATGGAAGACGCACATTCTGTTCAGTAAACAACAAAATCGGCAATTTAATAGTGAAAATTATCAACAAAAACGCTCATGATTTTCAATTTTATTACTAATATATAAACATTTAAACTTTAATGTCTTTAATTCCATCAAAACAATGACTTTTATGTCCGTAGTTAATTTTTAGCGATGTGATAAAAATGTATGGTTTACTATGGTGACAGATATGGACTGGCTGAATGAACAAAGCTTTGTTATCGCTACTAGTGCTGTATAGTGCATTAGAAATACGTAACTACCAGCACCCTCAAATATCAATCAATTCTTTTTTCTCTGCATTTTAATATGTTTATATAGCAGTTGTAGCAATTTAGTAATTGAAAACTGTCCCATATTGTAGTACAATCAGTAAATCGAATGTTTAGTTATATGTAACCTATGACAACGCATCTCATTCACACGGATGAAAAACTTAAATAATTTCAATAAATTATTTTGATATTAAGTTTATTATCATTGGATTATAACACACAATCATTGTCAATCATTGATGTCAGATAGACGTTTTGGATAGAACAAACCATTGGTATTTTATGTATTCTTGAAATTTAATGTTCAAGTACAAATTCCGGAGGTCCACCAAAACGCTTGTATCTTAAATTTCAGTGAATAACTTTTTGAGATAATGCTTTAACAAGTAACGCTAAAACGCATATATTACTATTAATATACAGGTGTTTTAAAATGTAAAATAATTTATTTAGAAAATAGTCTCAAATTATATACACTGGTGTTTTTGTCTCATGATTTTAATCAGTAAGCTGTGAGAGGTAAATCCAAAAAGTTATCCATTCACACATTAATGTTATTTGGATTACTTTGGTAATCAACGCCAGAGGATTCTTCAAAGGTTTTGTTATTATGATAATTGAACTTGATATTGGATGAGTCATGTATATAGTTCTGGATTGTTTACACATGTTTGTCATGTAATAAAATCATAGTTTAAGTAACCGTGAAGTGATGTGCTTAGGTGTGGTGTAAAGAGGTTGTTGACTGCTTTTGTAATTTTAAATGTATTTCCATCACCATGCCATGATGTATGATGTTCAGTAAGAAAATTTAGCTGATGTCAGAGTTGATGTTATCAGGGTATGGAAGCTGCCAATATTAAAACAGATAAAAGCTTTCCTGGAGACATGGTAAAATGATAAGACTGACATTCATTTTTCTCCTGCGTAAATGAATTACTGTGTGTGCAGCGCTGCAAGTTGTACAGATGGATAGACCTGGAACTCAAAGACTAATGTAAGAAAAATGTATTTATTTTACTTAAAATGATTGAAGTAATTAATTGTACTTTAATTCAATAATAAAATAATTATTTAAATTAAGTAATAAGTAATTTAGCTACCTTAACAAATTGTTTGTTTGCCATTGCCTAACCAAGGTTGCTGGTAATGGGTAGGTAGGCATATTTATTTTTTTTAAATTACAAATTAGGGTAAATCCGGGTAAGTACAGACAGTTTTTACAAGGTCTCCCCTTGTCAATATGTTGCGCCTAGCTCTATAGGATATCACCAATTATGATGACGAAACTGGGAAATCCCTGTCATCCATGGATTTTAACGTAGATTCCATATATCTATCTGTAGTCTAAAGTACGTCAAATGAGTCAGAAACGAGGCCACCCAAAACCGGGTAAGTTCGGACAGAGTAGGAAAACTACGGACAGTACTGGTTCAGGCCTTTTTCTACTGCTCTCACGGGTCCGATAGTCGGACCAGTTCCCAATGCCAAATATGCATAATTTTTCCCAATTCTGACCTAAAAATTCCCACTTGTAAAAAATCTGTATTATTTTTTTGAAAATGAAAGTGAAAATACGATGTTTCAATACTTTACATCTGATTTTTTCACATTGGCTTTTCATTTGGCTATCCTCTAATTTTATCATTGACATTGTTTACCAGGAGAGAACACTCTAATAGCTGTGTAATAAAATGGGTAACACAAAGAAAAAAGATTTGTTTGTCCAATATCATGATGAAATTTAACATGCAGTGTTCTGGCGAGGCTGCGAAATTGCGATTTTATCGCTTATTTTTCAAAAAATTTGCAAAAAAATTGGTCTAGTAGCGATTTTTGTTGCATACAAAATTTCATGGGACGAATCGTCAAAAATGCGAAAAAATTTGGGGACGAATATCAAATCTCTCGAAGTGTGCTGAGTACGAGCCAAACATCCAGTTGAGGTCTGCTTTCTGATTGGTTTAATTAAATATGGTGCTACAATCTTAGCCAATCGATAACATTATGCGTTCGAGCTTTATCTTCATATTGAAGAGTATTCACTTTGTTTTCCAAGATGTAGTTGTCTGCTGCGTCCCCTAAGAAAAAAAACCTCGAACATTATATTGAATAATTTCTCGTCGCAAAACATCAAAACATTAGAGTTTGTTGGTTACGATACGAGTCTGACCGCTGCTTCGCAAGCTGCCTGCAACCCTATCAATAAAGCCGGTGACGGTCTAGAAGTTTCTTTGACAGAAACTCAAAGTGACAGTGTCACAAATTTGACGTAGAAACCTGAACAAAAATTCTAAAATTCCTAATGCACTTTTTATTATGCACAAAAAGAATAAAATTTTCCAATGAAAGTCACTAATTTTAAGATTATTAGTAATATCAGTTATTTGTGTTGAACAGTTTATAATTAAAAAAACAACAACAAAACATTAACTGTGTTTCTAATGTTAACTGCTGTTGGTTAAACTCATACCCTCCACTGACACTTATACCAGACACAACTAGTCAAGGTAAATAAATCTTGTTATTGATTTTATCATTTGTAGGAAAGTGTAGGTGTATTTTGTTTGTGTCTCCAAAAAATTGGAAATGTCCCCAATTTTTCATGACCTGTGAGCTAAATGTCTCACCTTTCGTGATACCTCGCCAGAACACTGAACATGAATTATGGGCAAATATTTTGTTATTTACACAAGTGGATGTGTCAGTTAAAGGAAGGATTTAAATATAAGGAGGTAAAGATTTCTTTTCCAGTTATCGAATATTTGTGTAGGCACTACACGATGTTTATTAACACATCATTAAAACTAAATCATGTAGACAGTAGATCCCACAATTTTTTTTTGGTTAAGTTGGTCAGATTTGGTGATGCTTTTTTAGAAATATACACATACTTATAGAAAATAAGACATGCATATGATTACAAACTCTTAGTTGCATAGCTTGTTTAGGTATTTATCACAATTTACAGCATTTTTTTTGGCCTCAAAAAAGTGGATAAAAAAATATGAAATCTTAATTTTGTTTACACAGGATAATATTTCCGTAATAGTTTTATGTCTACGACGCTTTCAAAGGTTACTCGATTTTAACAGGACTCGTGTCACGTTTTATCGATATTTTCGTGAACCAGTCGGTTAGTGAAACATGTGCTCATCGGGGTTACTGTAAACGCTCATTGGGTTATAATCTGTATTGAATCAATCGTTTGAAGGATTTTTTAAAGTGTAAACACTGCAGATTATTTTCTTCTTGTTTTTTTTTAAGTAATCACAATGCATTTTTCACGAAACTCGCAGTACTATGTGAAATGTTTTTATAAAAAGACAAGCTTATCTTACAGGAAAATGAGTCATCGTTTCAAAAAGGCAATTTTAAGCAAGAAAATAATTAGTGAAGCCCCCTAAGATAATTTGTGCTGCAGTTCAACAGTATCAACTTTAGTGCCTTCACAAGTAGATTTACTGACAGTAACGAGTGTGTTTGTACTTGAAGTGTGATTAAACAAAATCACTAGTTATTATTTGATACTACATGTAGTTTGTATTTCCCTCTTTTCACAATTTTGGCGTTATACAACGCATTTTTCACAATTTCACAGAAAAGGGCATATTCACAAATCACTGAGAAAAAACACTGATTTAAAGTTAAATTAAAATTATTAGTGCTATTAAATTCATATATATTGATTTGAAACTGTAAATTTCTTCATTATACTTACGATTTAGCGATATGAATTTTTCCCAATTTTGAAAATTTTCCGTCTGTAATTTCCCAATTTAACCTAGATACTTTTTCCCTAAAAGTTCAGAAAAAGGCCTGTGGTTTATGCTATTCAAAATTACATTGGGAAACTACGGACACTATTTTAGATTCCAAGTTTAGGAAAACTCGGACAGCATCGATAGGTTGTTCCCACGATGCACCATTTACAATAACCAATGCATTACGTCATATGCTATTTTTAGACATCTATTCCCCAAAAAGATACTCTTCTTAAATAAGGTAAAATCATAACCAGTAATATGAAAACAGGTAGAAAAGTCGATCTACAAATGCGTTTGTCCGAAGTTACCTGACTGTCCGTACTTACCCGGATTCACCCTAATTTATGAATGATCTGTTTAGCATCAGAATATAGCGTATAACACAGGCGTTGCTATTGATAATATAAATATGTTTCTTCTTTGCGTATATATAATTTCAAAATGCTAGTTTAGCAGGCTGATAAAATAGTATAGTGCCTGGAGTCAGCAGGCACTGTTTCGTGTGGGTGCCCGCTCAGCTCTAGTTGGGTGTAACCGCAGTTCTGGGAGGCGTTTCCAGTCACTGGGATGGATTTTTCCAGTTGAGATAATTCCACACAAATCTATGGGCTCTTTCAATTTCCTGTTTTTATGGGATTTACAACAATGACATTTTGTGAACCTAGAACAGTTTCAATCGAGGAAATACATCACGCAGATGCTCGCGCTTCCCTTTCAAGGTGTGATGAGCGTCATTTGATATTAATTTTTCAGACTGCCGGATTAATTTTATGGATAAAATCTCACCGCATATAGATAAAACTGCAAACCAGACCAAGCATTGTGTATTTTACGGCAGCATTCGATTCGTACGCAAATACATCTGTGCAACGTAAAATCGCTTTAATGAACAATTCTGTGCACTTTTTTAAAAATTTTATCTGCAAATATCACATTTCGCATCGGTTTCCCAGTCACTGCATTTCATAAATATTTACGATTGTTCTACGATCGTTATTTATGTATTGAGATTTATGTAGTTGTTTACTATTATTCATAAATTCCATTTCATCAACGAAAGTTTCAAGTTTCAACGTATTAAGATTTATGTAGTTGTTTACTATTATTCATCAATTCCATTTCATCAACGAAAGTTTCATAAATGCACCATAAATATGCGACTACACAAATTATGGTGGTTGTTTACCAAAAATACCGTGATGCAGTCTAATATTTAGCTCACCTGAGCACGAAGTGAGCTATTGATATACGGGACCTCTCGGGCGGCGTCAAGTTGCTGTCAACAATTTTGACCGTTATCGCGATAAAGACCACATTTTTTATTCAATCTTGACCAAAATTGCACAGTTTGTGTGTGACCATAAAATCTTGGACGAGTTCGATAATGGGCCCAATTGTACCAGGATTACGAGAGTTATTGCCCCAACGTAGAGACTTTATTTTCCATCCAGTCTTAACCAAACTTTCACAGTTTGTGTATGACCATCAGATCTCAGCATGCGCCAAATCGTGTTTCAAACACCAGAGTTATTGTCCTTTGTTTATTAAAAAAATATACAAAAATTGCAGGGATCTCGGAAACGCAAAATCAAGCGTATTTGGACGCATATTTTTTCAAAAGGACGCATGTCAAACCCATGCCAAGAGTCCTTGGGACGCATGCTTTTTGGCTTACTGCGTAAACCCTGTTACTTATTACATATATATGAGTGCCTGCAGTAAACTCGGCAGAAGTCGCGATAAAATCAATATCGGCCCCAGTACACACTGCAGCTGTCAAAGTCTAGTCCTTTAGCTCCGCCCACAGCAGTCCCTTAGCTCCGCCCACATCATTCCAGACAGTTACTGTTAATTTTCATTGGTAAATTACATTGTCACTCATTGCTGTGCTTTTAATGCACAAGTCAATTAGAATTTGCGAAATCGCCGAAATGTGACAAAAGGCGTCCTCAATAAAGAACAGTTTTCAACATATTTGACAACTTGAAACAAACAACATTGTTAAAATGAATGAAAAACAGCTTCAGTTGATTTCATTAATTTATATTGCCAATTTTATTTCATAAATAACAACTAAATCTCAGTAATGCGGTGATAGCAGTTTTTGTTTTGACAGAAATTTTATACGAAAATCTAGGGCTGAATTGTTACAGGAGTATAAAAGCATCGATCAATAATCATCCATAAAGGAACTTTCTAGTATAGATAACACCTATGACAAGACATAAATGAACAATACTAACGGTAATTTAAGTACACAATTTTGCAACGTCACATATTTTCGTCGCCGATTTTACAGGTCACAAACATTTGTAAAACACATGCAAACACATACTTTGGTGTTTAATATCACCAATAATTGCTCCTTTTTACATTTTTGTGTTGTTAACCTGTTTCACAATTTCTCTACTTGACAGTTACTTATGCTTTACTGTAATCACCGCATCATAACTTTTTACTAGGCCTACTAATTACAATTCAGTCAACAAGTTTAGACCATCAATTGCAAATTGTCCAGAATTTACCTGTTTTAAAATTAATTATTGGTACAAAAATATTGTTTTATAAAACATGGTTAAGTATTATATATTATCATTATAATTACATAACCCAATAAAAATAATATAAAGAAGAATAATAATAATTATTATTATCATGATTATTATTTTATTTATAACTGTCATATATTGTATAAATGTTTAAATTGTAAAAATTCCATTCACTTGCGCGCGTCACATACTTAAATTTTTTTTCTTTTCTATTTGGGACTCCTACTTTTTAGGGGGAAGGAGTCCCAGGACTCCTACTTTAAAATCCTAGTGAGATCCCTGATTTGACATTTTTCAGGATAGAGACTTCAATTTTTTCATCCAATCTTCACCAATCTTGCACAGTTTGTCTATTACCATGAGATTACAGTTGACGTGGAATATAAGCAAGATCGGAAATGAAACACCAGAGTTATTGCCCTTTGTTTGTGCAAAAAAAATGCAAAAATTGACATTATTCAGGATAGATACAGTACAGCTCACGCAAAACCAACAAATCACTCGGCTACGCCGCGGACAGATCTTTTTGTTCGCGAAATTACTCGGAGTCCGCATCGTGTTTTTCCGCGGCGAATCGCCGAGGCACTCGGTATCGATCCGCGGAATGCCGCCGCGTCTGTTCAGCCTCGGCATCGATCCGCGGAATGCCGCCGTGTCCATTCACGCGGCGGAACGCCGAGGAGAAATTTTAGAGGTACACTATATATATGTATAGTGTGTAACTGTAACGTCTGCCTTGCGCTATTGTCATATATTTGAATAGTTTAAAGATTATAAAATTCAAGAAACATATACATTTAATTTCCGAAAATGCGTCTTAATTGTTACTGCTGCGTGATTATCTGTACAATTCCCAATGAAGTACCTTATAGTATTCTTGCACTTAATAAACATTAAAGCATCGTAGTATACTAGTGTTGTTTTTTCTTCGTTTGTATACCGCCTAACTAATATCTGTTTCAGTTTCAGAGCTCAAAGTGTGTGGCTGACAGTTTGTTTTTTATACTTGCAGTGAAGGACAACGTAAGTCATACACGGAATTAAATAATTTATATACGTAGGTAAATGCAAATTTATTTATTACAAAATTACAGTTTGAAGTATTAATAGATATTTACATACAAAACAAAAGTCAAAACACAAAATGTCTGATCAAATTACACAACATTTACATAACAGTTTGAATAGTTCATGTGTTAGGATTTAGAAATAAGTTCGATATTAAATGTTATAATAGCGTTTTGGTTATAAAATTTATGATCATAAAAACAACATTTGATAAGCATATACACTCTCACAATCACATTAAGTTCATAATCAGAGACACATCAACTATAGTATAAAATAAGGAAATTGATGGAGCTGTAGAGAAATGATAGACTAATCAAAATATTTAAAAACATTACATACATACATTTAAGAAAACAAATCAACATACTAACGTAAAACAGAAAACACAACTATATTTACATATCAAAATATGTGAAGTCAGTCAGGTCATCCTCAAACACGACGTCTCTGTTGTCACCTTCGACTGTTGTTTCTCGGGCGCCGGACACTTCAGGTTGCTGGATCGCTTGTTTCTTTTTTTCTTTTCTTCTGAGACGTTCGTTGATACGCCCAACGACGGCCGCCCATCCCGTCACGGATCTTGCCTCGCTGTAAAAAAAACTTGGTCAACGGCTGCTTCCCTGCCACCCCATGCCAGTTGTATAGAAAGCGCGTCTTGTCGGCCCCAAATAACTCTGGGAACACATGTGGCATAAGGAGGCAGGCGAAGTGCGCCTCGTTGTTGGCCTCTCTGTTTATGGCTGCCACGGTGGCCTTGCTGACGAGGTTTCCGTCTGGCGCCTCGATGTTGTCATCGTTGTTTATTGGCTCCAGTGGCGGACGTCGCTGCTGGCCAATCATACATTCCAGGCGTTCTTGCCGAGCCTCCATGGCAGTGAGGCGTTTGCTCATCGTCACTACAGAGCGGTCCATGGTACTTATTATCCTCGCCTGCTCCTTCATACACTCTTCCATCCGGTTGAGCAGTACAAGTATGTGTGAAAGTCCACTCGGTTCTGTCGGTGTGGCAACCCTCCTTACCGGGGTACTTGTGGGTGGTTTCCTGTGGACAGGCGAATTCCGTTCTGCTGCGGCGGCTGGTCTTTCGGTGGTGGGTGTGGTGGCTGGTCTTAAGGGGGTGGGTGAGGCGGCTGGTCTTTTAGTGGTGGGTGTGGCGGCTGGTCTTTCGGTGGTGGGTGTGGCGGCTGGTCTTTCGGTGGTGGGTGTGGCGGCTGGTCTTTCGGTGGCGGCTGGTCTTTCGGTGGCGGGTGAGGCGGCTGGTCTTGTGGTGGCGGGTGTGGCGGCTGGTCTTTCGGTGGCGGGTGTGGCGGCTGGTCTCTCGGTGGCGGGTGTGGCGGCTGGTCTTTCGGTGGCGGGTGTGGCGTCCGGTCGTTCCAGGGTGGCTGTGGCACGTTGTGAATGATGGTTTCGCTCGTCTTCCCTTGATGGAGACCCAACGGAAACAACTTTCGCCTTTTTTTTAATCACGATCTTGGTGTTGGCGGGCTCCTTAGCCTTCCGTTTCTTCGTCGGGGCTGACGAGGCCGCATCGATCTTGACCTGCATTTCATTCTCCATGTCATTCTTTTGTCCCCGAGCAAGAACTGTTGCTCGCGCAACTTGCTTGGCACTTCCCCACCGAACATTGTAGTCATGATCGATCTCAATCTGTATAATAATAATACTAATGAAAAAATGTACGTGCGCGTAAAGACCCAATCTCTTATTTTCATATTTATTTTATACCAAACTAAATGGCATTGTTTATAAAATCTATTTTTGAAATGAGACTGCTTTAAAAAAGCAGTCTTAGAAGTTGAAATGTTATAAGCAAGAATCACATTTCCAATAGTGTACTACATAAATAACACAGGGCTGACAAGGTAACAACAGGTTACTGCCTGGTCTTGTTTATGAATGCCGTAGTACCAATATGCGCGGTTTGTTTTATTAGTCAATATAAATAAAGGTATATTCTGACATCAAACAAGTTTATGTTTCGTCATAAAACTGACACTTGGAATGTTCGTATTTCATGTCATATGCCGCATCCAATGTTGGCATTATATAGGTTAATTTATACCAGATATACGTGTCATCAACTTGGCATTAAACATGTCACTTCTATTCGCTTATATACAGATTTTTCCCCACAATTCTGTACATACGTTCGCGTATTACTTTGTAGAATGGGGAAACTTGATGTTAAATCAAAACTTGAAATGATATCTTTGTACAGAAGTGGGAACTCAACTAAGCGTATTATTTCAACCCTAGCATGTAAAGGTGTAGTTATTTCCCGGAATCAGGTGAATTACTGGATTAGATCGTACGAAAGTGGACGCTTTTCATATGGTGAAATTAACGAACGTCATGATACGGGAGCACCTAAGAAGTTGTTCCAATGTGACATTGATTTAATCAGAGAAACATTAAGCCATGATCCTAATGTTAGTAGTACGGACATTCATAAAAAGTCCTACAGGCCTATACAGTCGGTAA
Organism: Congeria kusceri; assembly: GCA_027627225.1. Lineage (NCBI taxonomy): Eukaryota > Metazoa > Mollusca > Bivalvia > Myida > Dreissenidae > Congeria > Congeria kusceri. Next base: position 74,818,289 of record CM051030.1, read on the forward strand.
ATAAGTGCATGCCCAAGCCAAAACACCCACTGAAGTTACATGTTTGGGCAGGGATAAGTCGACGTGGACCAACGAAAATTACCATTTTTGAAGGCATTATGGACTCAGAATTTTATACCAATTCAATCTTAGGTGATAACTTAGTGCCTTTTATTCACTCTACATTCCCCATATCACATAGGTTTCAACAGGATAATGATCCAAAACATCGTTCGCGAAAGGCTAGGGATTTCATGGAAAGAAATGGAATTAACAACCCGAAATGGCCAGCACAGAGTCCGGACTTGAATCCAATCGAGATGGTTTGGAATCAGCTTAAGTCACGTGTCAAAAAATGAACCCGGAACTAAGGATGAACTGGTAATGGCCATTGAATCTTTTCTGGAAACTCCACATGACTGCAGATCAGTGCAACCTGTACATTGACCACATGTACAAGGTTGTACCAATTTGCATTAAAATGAACGGCAGTACAACTGGTGATACGCCTAATCGAATATTCAGACAAGAGTCCAACGGAAAATCGATAAAGTTCTTTCAAAATCTACTGGAAAATGATGAGGATACTCGTGCAAAAGCTACACTCCTCATTAACTAGTTAATCGGATTTACTAAAATGTGGACGCCAAGTTTCGTCATAGAACTGCATTAAATTGTTTGCTACTAGTATTATTGTGCATTTAACTGAACCACTGCAGTACATTACGTATTTAACCAAAATTATTACATGCTAATTGAATGAGCCTTACATATACCTTCATTTATTGACTTTGTAAGAATAAGTTTACTGTATTTATTAAAATATAGAATTTTTATTATGGAGTCACACTGTAGAAACAACGTCCAGATACAATGTAGGAAACATAATTATGCTCAGGTTTGCGATTTTGATTATGCATTAGTGGCACGATAAACTTGGACGTAAATAAAAAACTAAACATGCAATTCAATAACACAGAATTTACCGTTTAAACAGTATTTATAATTTGTCAACATCGAAAATTGACACCTTTCATGCACAGTAAGTCTGGCATTATACATTTATATTCTGGTCCATAAAATTATAACTTGCAAACTCCATATGGTATTAGTTTATTAACACATCTTACCAGGTGTTTGTTTTATGTTAACTTGTAATTTAAAATGAGACTTTACTTCGTATACATTCTTAAAATTTGAAAACTGCTACTTAGTGCACAGTGCTATATCGAGTATTATTCTCAACTATACAATAAAAATGCAGACACCATCTAATCGCTGTAGTCAGTAACTTGTTCGTTTACTAAAATAATAACTCGAACACCGTTGTATAAAAACGTTAAATAAGTGTTACGTCGTACACATTCATACATATTACAACAGCCACTTAAGTCTTGTTGTTTGTGTGACTAGATTAATAACGTCATAACTTGTTTGAAAATATATCTAAACTCATGGGCACTTTCAACTGTAACCTTTTTAAAAGTGAATTGAATTAAAAAATGACGATTGCATGGGTTTCAAATGTTGCGTCGCCCCATCGTACACATATTTCAATAAATGTATATTAAATCTAATGCTTCATTGAATAGTTATAATTTTATATTTCCTCGTGCTATAAGGGGTCAAAAAAGAAATTTGACGCATTCATAATCAAAAGATACTACAACAAACCAAAAAACAACAATGCCTAAAACAAAACGCACGTGCGCAATTGGCATATGTATGTTAGAAACCAGCGTTCCAAGTACTTAAAAATATCGAAGCGTAATATGTTATTATTGTTCTTGAAACGTTTGGAGAAATTCGGATTAGAAATAGTGAATTTGTAGCGGATTAAGCAAATGTCTAGTTATTCGGATTATATATATAGTAAATTTGTAGCGGATTAAGCAAAGGTCTAGTTAAAAGTGCCTTCGGGTGCATACAATCAAAATTTGTATTTTTCCATATATATTTGCTATTTAAGATCAGTTGTTTCTTTTACTAAAGTAATCATGTATGTCAATGCAATGTAAAATGAGCCTTACTTCGCCGGCATGCATTATGTTGTCTCTGGATCGAACCTGGAACTTCTTGTCCTCCAAGAACTGCACAAGGAAGAACAACGTCTCCGTTGCCAGCAGCTGTCGCAGGGTCATCTTACACACCGTACACAAATAATCCTCACTACACACAAATATATCCTAAACTATAAATAACAACAAAATACTTGTATTATATATATTTAGGTATAATTCACAGGTAACTGCTATATATGCAAATCTATATAGAGTCAATTCCAATATGAAAGTATATAAATGAGCAAAACGAAACGAGTATATATAGGCATGTTCAAACAATGTGTTATAATAAGAAGATAATTGGCACCGCGTCAATTAACAAAACAACATTCAAAGTTATTGGTACAATCAAATCTTGGTTCTTGATGTGGCTTCAAACTGCTAATTATCTCAGCTCAAACATGATGGCAAAAACAACACGTAATTATGAATCCATCAGGTGCGGGATCCTAAGCTAGGTGCGAAAACGGCTTCCTTGCGTCCTGGACGTCTAAAAAGACAAGCAAACATATGTCAATAAAAAAATGCATCAGGTGTGAAATACACAAAATGGAGGCTATGAAAATTAGACACACCTATTATATGTACTGCTATAAACATTGTAAATTGTTACATGCAATAAACTTGACTTAAAATAAAACGTTTGAACTTGAACTTAATACTAATTCGGAACAAAGAACCTAGGCCTAGTAACTAAGTGATTATTAGCAGTCGGTGTCGAAAATCCATCATAACTTTTACGTAACATAAATGTACCAAATAATAAACACTTATAACAATACAATTATTGTGAACCGGTGCCAAAATCTAAATATTTTCATATCACATAATTTTACCAAATAAAATAATCATATCACAATAACTACACAATAACTACAACAATATAAAAATGTAAATTTTATGTATTCACTTGGGAATGTCGTAAAAACGGGTTCAAATCGAATTACGGCCAGTTTTACATGTACTGTATTTTGAAAACAACAACACAGTAAAATTAATTAATTGTTTCGGCATATACATGTAATTGAATTATTTAACAATATGATACGCGGGATGCCTCGGCATCATGCCGCGGAAAACCGATGCGGAGTGCCTCGGCGAACCGATGCGGAGTGTTTCGGCGAACAGACGCGGCTACGATGGTCGATGCCGAGTCGACTCCTCTTAGACTCGCTGTCATTAAACTCCGCGGATCGAGGGATTTGTTGGTTTTGCGCGAGCTGTACTGTACTTCATTTTTCATCCAATCTTCACAGTTTGTCTATGACCATAAGATTAAGGTGAAGTTAAATATAAGCAAGATCAGACTAGAAGCACCAGAGTTATTGCCCTTTGTTTGTAAAAAATATATGCAAAAATGGACATTATTCAGGATAGACAGGGCTTTCATTAACTTTTGAAAACTGGAAGTTTGAACTTCCTGGCCTCTAATTTGGAAGTTTTGCTCATAATATTTGGAAGTTTTAATTATTGCGCTACAGAAGTCCTGAGCATTTCAGAAATGCGTATGTTAAGTATAAAATTCAAGGTTTTTTAAGGCCAGTTCTTTTTCATCAAGTGCTTGTATGCCAATTTATTCAGTGACAGAGGTGTACATTTAGAAACATTTCTTAATTTTTCCCCTAACTTGTTCAGCCTTAAATGATGGAACTTCCTTGAATGCAATTTTGAAAGTTTCGCAACTTCCATGGCTGCAATTTTAGAAGTTCTGTAACAGAAACTAGGAGTAAATTACTCCCAAACTTCCCTTAATGGAAGCCCTGGGATAGAGACTTCATTTTTCATCCAATCTTCACCAATCGTGTACAGTTCGTCTATGAACGTAAGACTACAGGTGGAGTTGAACAAAAGCATGATTGGGCCAGAAACAGAAAGTTATTGCCTCGTGTGTTTGGAAAAAAACATCAACAAGTTATCAATGATTGGCTTGCACACACGATTTTTTATTCAATGTTAACCAAACTTACAGAGTTTGTGTATGACCATAAAAATTGATTGATAAAATTTTATTTCCAACAGTTGCAAGACTTGCATGGAGTTATTTGTACATGCAACATTGATGTCTTCAGAGCCTGCATTAACATCATTTATCATCATTGGATTGAAAATTCTCAAATAAAAAGCAAAACTTGACCTTATAGCACAGCCATCTCAATTATTGCATTGCAGCTAGTTCTCCAAAACTGTCTGCGAAAAAGACATCAAAATCCACTGTTTCTGCATTTTCCAAAATTGTCACTGATTTAATGAAAAAGGGTCAGGTAAGAATATTGAGAAAAGTGATTTGAGAACCATTTGCCCAACTCATACTTTGCCCATTGCACTAACCAATGTTTTAAATCAAATTGATCCTATCCCCCTTTGTATATTGTTCAGATATCATAATTTTAACCTGTCACAACAGTATGGTTTCATCTGTAACAGTTCTCAGGTGCTTTGCGCCATCATGGCCCTCTTGTTTTAATTGACGTCATTGTCGCGCGCTGTTCGAAATGTACAAGTTGAGAAAATATGTTTTAAACAAAGACGTGTACATTAAATTCATGAAAATTGATGACATTCACTGATTTACTACAACTAAAAGGGAATTCAAGAGAAAGATTCACCGTTGTAATTTCACGAGGCAAGCTCAACTGTCAGAATGTTGTATGCCTTTGAAAAAAAAAGCTGTATATTTCAGCATGAAATAAAGAAATGTTTAGCGAATTGTATTATAATGCTTTTGTTATATTATCATTTTCTCACGAAACTTATATATTGAAAATGTGCGGTAATATATAAGAAATAGCACAGACCAGTGAGGGCCTCCTCGCATTATAGTGACCTCCCAGTTAGCCCGCAAACGTTGAACAAATCTCAGTCTTTGGCTTCGGTCCGTTCAACGTTTTTGGGCTGACTGGTCTGTCACTTTAATGCGAGGAGCCCTCAGTGGTCTGTACTATTTCTTAAGTAGACAATGAATGCTGACGAAGAGTCCGTTGTTTTCACAAGTTTGATCAAACATGATTAGAATTGCATTTTCATGCGGTCTATTATAAGCAAGGGTCTAGCTGATACAGTTAATTTATTAACCTAATGGAAAACCACCGAAATGAAAGAAGGGCGAGCTTTTATTTAACCCAAAGACAAAATAGAATATTCATGTAACCAGTGTACAGTTATGTGTGTAAGGTGATGTGTGAATGAAGTGTGATAGGTTTTCACTGTCCTAATTGGTTATGAGCACATTTTAATGTAATCCCCATACCAAGCTATCAATTAACTAACATATCCATTTTTCTAACAAAAAACCCAGCACATTCTTACGTTTGTCACCAGAGACTTGAGTCATTATATACAATAGTATCCTGCAAAGGAATATTGACTAAGTCATTTTGCCCTGCTTGGTAAGATTTGTATTTTATTTTTGTCTTTATGGTATTTTGTTCTCTTATTTAAAGATTTATGCAGTTAACCTATTTGCTTAATGAATTGTATTGTTGAATGTGTTGTATAATTAAGTTATGCAATTTATAATATATTAAATGCATATTAATCAGGGATCTCGGAAACGCAAAATCAAGCGTATTAGGACGCATATTTTTTCAAAAGGACGCATGTCAAACCCATGCCAAGAGTCCTTGAGACGCATGCTTTTTCGCTTACTGCGTATACACTGTTATTTAATACATACCTGAGTGCCTGCAGTAAACTCGGCAGTAGCCGCGATAACAATCGATATTGGCCCCAGTACACACTGCAGCTTTAGCTCCGCCCACAACAGTCCCTTAGCTCCGCCCACAGCATTCTAGACAGTTACTGTTAATTTTCATTGGTAAATTACATTTGTCACTCATTGATGTGCTTTAATCAACAAGTCAATCAGAATTTGCTAAATCGCCGAGATGTGACAAAAGGCGTCCTCAATTAAGAACAGTTAGAACATAGTTGACAAATTGAAACAAACAGCAGTGTTAAAATGAGTGAGAAACAGCTTCAGCTGATATCATTAATTTATATTGCCAATCCAATGTCATGAATAACAACTAAATCTCAGTAATACGGTGATAGGAGATTTTTTTATGACATAAATTTTATACAAAAATCTAGGGCTGAATTGTTACAGGAATATAAAAGCATCGATCAATAATCATACATAAAGGAACTTTCTAGTAAATAACACAAATACCTAAATTAACAATACTGGTGGTAATTTAAGTACACAATTTTGCAATGTCACATATTTTCGTGACATCGCGAATATTTTCGTCGCCGATTTTTCCGATCACAAACGTTTGTAAAACACATGCAAACACATATTTTGGTGTTTAATATCACCAATAATTGCTCCTTTTTTACATTTTTGTCTTGTTAACTTGTTTCACAATTACTATACTTGACAGTCACTTATGCTTTGGAACCTGCCTGTTGTACTGTAATCACCGCATCATAACTTTTTACTAGGCCTACACATAACGAATCAGTCAACAAGTTTAGACCATCAATTGCTTATTGTCCAGAATTGACCTGTTTTAAAATTAATTATTGGTACAAAAATATTGTTTTAATTACATAACCAAATAATAATAATAATAAAAATAACATGATTATTATTATTTTATTTATAACTGTCATATATTGTATAAATTGTAAAAATTCCATTCACTCTCGCGTGTCACATACTTAACTTTAACTCTTTTCTATTTGGGACTCCTACTTTTTAGGGGGAAAGAGTCCCAGGACTCCTATTTTAAAATCCTGGTGAGATCCCTGTTAATTATTGCATGTAATATATTTAATGCATAATTTCTATTTTTCAGGTTTATTTTTTTATATTTAATATACTGGAATAATAAATATCGAAACTTTACAACGAGTTGACCTCATTCAACACCCTGTTACATTCAGAAAAAAACTAAACTTGTTTGATTTAAGAAAGAAAAAAATGTTGAGTCAGGACTTTTTTGTTGGGTAGGTAGGCAATGGCAAACAAAGTTAATTTTAATGTTGGACTTATTTTAGCGATAACAAAGCTTTGTTCATTCAGCCAGTCCATATCTGTCACCATAGTAAACCATACATTTTTATCACATAGCTAAAAATTAACTACGGACATAAAAGTCATTGTTTCGATGGAATTAAAGACATTAAAGTTTAAATGTTTATATATTAGTAATTGAAAATCATGAGTGTTTTGTTGATATGTGATTTAAATCTAAATTATTCCTGCCTATTTTTAGCTACAATCATGTATTATACATCATTGGAAAGGGGAAAGAACACGCTTTCTATTGGTCTGAAAATAAATTATGCAAATTAATGCATGGAAGAGCAGCAAGGCACCAAATTTAGGCAATTTTCACTGGCCATTTGTCTGATGAAAACAATATGGTCACTGGAAAGCACCAGTATACCAGCAAAATATAACCATCCGGACCATCCACCATTTAACATCAGTTTCTTAAAATTACATCTTAGCGCATTTTTGCGCAATTCATTTAATTCCATAAACTGTTGATCAGGTACGCCGTGTTCTTCCGTCAGTTTCCGATAGCGACCCGTTATCAACCGAATCTGATTTTGTGTCACTCCGCTTAACATTCGTCATACTGCAAAGAGTGATCTCCCCTGAATGTTATCAGTTTTTGCGAGGTATTGCAGTCGTGCAACTTTGACGTATTTGTCAATCTTTGTTGTTTGATTGTATATTACAGGTACTGCAAACTATTTAACACATCAAAATAATTAGTATCGCAATTAGTGCATGCAAGATGGCTGTTAATATAATTATTTCACGTAAGATTTACGATGTTTAGGCTGTTGGAAGCTAGTGAAAGTGGACAACAATTTGACAAGACATAGTCTCGATTTATAGCACAGCATTGATCCTCAATCACCACCGTGTACACAACTGAAATGCAAAGCCTTTCATGTTTATTTTCATTTATAATTGATCAATTTAATCTATATTATTTCTTGAATGAGCTGCAAATAAGGTAGCTGGGTGGGAGAGGGGTGAGCACTCCCTCCCTTGTCATTGCCTTTAAGTGGTCACTGCAGGTTTAATTGAATAACTTCATGTTGTATTCTTACAAGGTTTAATATTTTCTTTAAATTTAAAGCTTTTTTGTTGTTGTTTTTCTTTAAATCTTAAAACATCCTTACATTGAAAAACAATTCTTACATTGAAAACAATCTTGTAACAGCATTTATTCTGCATGCTTTATATTTTAACTTAACTGCAATACTAGTAGCACTTCATAAAATGCTGTTAAGTAACAGCATTAAGTATTGCATGATTTGCTTTTGCATATATTAATTTCAGGATTGCTGCAGTTTTTGAAATATATTGTGCTTTGGTTTTTAGTCTTCTGTTCATACAGGACAAACAAGACAGTGGAGACAGTGGCTTTTGAAGACAGAAATTAACAGTCTTTCTCATGTTAGGTTGTTTCCAAGATGGTCAGCCAAGGAGTCTTTAAAGTTGTGTTGTGGTGCTTTGCATTGCAGTTTTTAATTGTTTTTTTCTTTTGCCTGAGATGGCCTAACCAGTATTCAATTTGTTAATGTTTGATGTTGCTGTTACTGTTCATATTTGTCGGAAAAGTTTTTTGTATAATCACAATACTATGTTCTTTTCAAGTGTTTTCTGATCAATACTTAAAAATTGTTCAGCATTTAAACCATGTTAATTGTATTTAAGGTATGGTGTGGGTTCTTTTGAATGATGAACAATTAGTATTCCAAAAAGTTCCTAAAGCAAAAGCTGCATTGAAAGACCACCTTTCATCAAGACTGCATGTTGTTTAATACATGTATTTACATTTCTGTGGCCAATTTTTAATAACTTTGAAGAGTACATGATCTTTTTGGCAGAATTAAAAGGTAAAATATATTACTTTGTGTTTTGGTCGTCCAGAAAGGATGGTCTTAAAACTGGAGATGATGTCGGATATATGCCTTTAGAGTTAATGTTACTGTTCCGAATACTGAAATAAATTTGTCTGTTATATGTACTAAGCATGTTAAAGATATATATAACTGAGCTTTATAAATGTATATATCATCTTTTACTTGCAGTTTGTAAATGCCAAATGTTTTTTACGCAGTACTAGAGACATTGTCTTACCCAGATTCAGTCCAGCATTTGGCTTTAATACTCATTCCATTTAAAATGATTTGTTGTCTTTTATAAGTCACCATGTATGTAAGACAGTGAAAATATGTGAAGTATTTACTTAACAAAGAATAAAGTGACATGAAAAGATTACTTTGAACCTGTTTAACTGCCAGAAATTATTGCCAGGTGTATTATTGACAGAATTTACATATTTTATAGAACGAAATGTGGGGGGTTACCTTCTTTAGATACACTTAAGTAATAAGATACTGTAATTTCATTTGCAGTTTTGTTTTTCTAAAAAGAATAACCTTTAAAATGGTATATAATTTTATAAGTTTTTCTAAATTTAAAAAAATCCTCTGTTATCGCTACTTATTTCAATATTTGTAATTTTATTTAAAACCAAATACATACTTTTATTTAAATCGTTAGCAGGTAAACATCTTTTGTGTTTTAAACTCTGGGGTTTTAATACAGAACTATCTTGAAAATGAATTGTCTAATTAATTGTCTTTATAAACACAAGGCAATCAAAAATACACATAAATATGTTACAATTCTCATTTGGTATGCATCAAATTCATTTTTATTTCAACTGTTATGATTTTTATTTCAACTTTTATGATTTTGACATCATAATTCTTGTTATCAGCTCCACTAGAACACTTGTATGAAAAATAATAAAAATAAATTGTAAAACAATATGCAATGTAAAACACTTCTTTATATAGAATCATACCTTTCTGACTGAAAACTAGATCGCTATAGTGTTGACACTATTATGAATCATTCTAGTGTCAGCACTATAATAGTGATAGTTTGAATGGTGTTTAATATTCACATCAAAATAATCATTGATAATGTATGAACTTGTGATTGTGATGTAATTATTAATCAAAATTATTTAAGATTAATATTAATCAATGCTGGAATTATGCTGGAATTACAGTGCAGAGCTTTTTTTCACCGTTGAGGGAAAGGTGGCGGGGTCCTTCAGATGGGGAATTTTACGCCAAAAGGCGATTTTTTTTTTAATTATTTATAACATGTTTATATTCTACTTTGTTAGAAAACATTAATGAATTGTTTTGCTACAAATGATTACGTACTAGATTATGCACTAACATTGTTTGATGAAAAATTGCTGGTATTGTTTACGGAAATCCCTCTATCTTAGTCAATGTTTGTCCGATTTTGGTCTTTTTTTTGTTTAAATTAAAGCTGATGTTCTGAGGGGAATTTTAGGGTAAATAGAGGGGAAAAATATATACTTTTTTAGCAGGGGAATTGGGCCAAATTTCGGCCCCAAATTGGCCCACAAAAAAAACTTTGGAGCGATTATTCTTATGGCTATGAATGTGAATAATTCAGTTTGAAAACCAGGAGTCACATGACCCCTGGCTTGAAATTTCAAGGGGTCAGAATGAACATTTCAGGGGTCAAAATACTGAAGTCACAAGAAATTTGCTCTCCATAGTTGTTAAATGCTCTGCAGATGGTAATAATTGTGTTTTAAATAAATGTTATTCCTTGATGAATGTGCAAAAAAAAGTATTACAAATATATTATTTTCTAGTGCTTTAAAAGTTAGCATATCGAAAGCAATTGCATCAAAATGATGCAAGGCAAATTATTTGCTCGAGAAAAAATTGTGCAAATTGCTTGCATCAGAAAGCAGGACTCTGCATCAATTGAAATCCCTGTAATTTGTGTTGAAAATTTGGCTAAATAAATTACGTTCTACTACAGCATTTTCTTATAAAATATGTTAACTCAAAATCACCCCCTGTTTGATATTTTTACACTGATAGGTATTCATATTTCTATTTGGATTGGTATTTTTATATGCCATTCACATAATTAATAAAAATCAGAAATTCCGATTGTATTTTGAGAATAATATATATAAAAAATCAGATATATTATTCAGATCATATTATTATTATATTATATGATTATTATTTTACGTATCAAATTATGAATGTTTTTGAAATTTGAGTTAAAATTAACTGTAATAAAATGGCCTTTATCTAATATATATCAATGTAGAGAGCAGCTTTTTTAATTTAAAAAGGAACTCATAATTTTGGTGTTCTTGTTTACAGGAATTAATTTATCATTTTCAGGAGTATTCACTTTGGAAGTGAGGTTTACTCAAGCCAGGGTTTTGTTGACCTGCCCCTGGTGGAAATTGGCCCGTTGACGGATGAAATCTTTGCTAGCTATTCGGGTCCAGATACTGGGCTTGCTTTTGGCTTGGAAAACAAAGCAAATGGTAAGTTGGTGTAACTGGTTTTGATTTTTGGCTCTACCTTCTCAAAAAAGTGTATTTAATATGCATTTAATGCATATTAAACGCTACGGTATTGGCACCCTATTTTTTCTGCGTTAAATGCGCATTAAATACATTTTTAGTACACTATGTGTATTTTTCTGTACTTTTTCTGCATTTTTTTACAAAAAAGTGTATTAATGCACTAGAAAATTCACTTAAAATGCACGTTAAACACACTTACGTGCATTTTTTGAAGATATAGTGTATTTTTCAAGGTTAAAAATACACTAAATGCACTTAAGTGTGTTAATGCAGGAAAAATGCAGAATAAAACACACTTTATATCTGTAATAAGTGCATTTTAAGTTTTTTAAATGCATATTAAACGCAGATAAAATACAGTGCCAATACCATAGCATTTTATATGCATAAAATGTGTATTAAATACACTTTTTTCGAAAATGCCAGTAAAGTGAACAATGTACCTGTTTGTGTGTTTCATTTAACATGTCGAAATCATGTGTGTTCTTTTGAGCTATTTAATTTATAAATTGTAAATGTTTCAAAAATCATGACGGTTATGAGAAAAACATTTGGTTGAAATTGTATGTGTTATTAATGAATCATCATTATTTAATATATATGTAAAGTAATTTAAATAGAATTCATAATTAAACACAAAATGATGAAAGGGACTTGTTCACAGATTTTCACAATTTTTAAAGTATGCCATTAAATGTCTTAACTTGACAGATTTTTAAGCATCGGAACTAAAAAGCTGAAGTATAATAACAAGAAAAGTATTTAGAAAAACAAGAAAAGAAATTGGTCCCACCGGGGTTCCAACCCGGACTTCCGGATTAAAAGGCTTCCGCCTTAACCACATGGCCATCATGACTACAATATTTCACCCTGCATTATTTTCCTTATGTAAGTGTTTCACGCGATGTCGCAATTTCAACAAAAACAAAAGAAACACTCCAAATTATTCCATCGTTTAGCGTTACAAACGCTTTATAATTTTATCAATTTCAGGTGATGATTACTCATAAACGAAACGGTTTTTACAGTATATTTCAAAGTCTGTAGTATTATTTTGCTTCCTTGTATACACTGTTTTTTAATATTTGGAATCGGTGACAAAAAATTGAAAAACTGTCCAATTCGTCAATCTGTGAACAGGTCCCTTTAACAGGCATGTGGAAATCCTATGGCGAGTATGCCCAACTTCCGACGCGGGTAATTTTACTGTCGGACAAGTGGTTTTTCCTGCCTGCTTGTCCATGGACAAGTACAATTTCAGGGTGTGAAAATGATGTAAAAGTTGGAAGTTAGTTATCATAGTATGATATACTGATACATTTGAATAACAAATTGAGTTGTTTTTTATCTAATGAAAATATATATCAGGAATGCCGGACATAAAGACTATATTTTTATTTGGACTGTTGCTTGCGGACAAGTAGATTTGTTCAAGGAACTTGTCCATGGACAAGTAAACAAATTTTGGTATTTCCACACCCCTGTTTAAGTAATTAAATTGCAACAAGTGTGAGACCTACTGGAAGATTGGTGCTTCAAAATAAAAATAAGTAGCCAATTTTTTAAGATTTTGCAATAAGGCCATTTTTTAGCTTGACTTTTCGGGGAAAAGGCAAACTTTTATAATTATAGTCGCCCCGGGCGTTTGGGTCCGGGCTAGGTTAAAGTTTTTCTGTAAGCTAGTTTCTCAGGAATGTCTTGAGGAATTTCATTCAAACTTAAAACACTTATTCCCTATAATGAAATGAACCTATAGGCCAATTTTGATAACACAAATTTGATATTTGTCAAAGTGGGCCCGTTTATACTGAGAAATTTAACATTCCCGCAGGTAGTGTGGCAGCATCAATGTTTGATTTCCACTCTCTAGCTTGAGAATGAATCTTTATACATAGATACACTAAAGCAGTACTTTACTTGGGATTCATCATTGCATTTAGGATGGGGTGGGTGGAGTCAAGGTAACTGTTACTAAAAAAAGGGAAGAACAGCTCTGCTCAATAACTCATGAACAAATTTAAATACTTTAATGAAATTCAATTTATGGATACTGTATAGCGATACATTGCATGAGATTGCATATGGGATTTGTGGGTTAAGGTCACTGTTTTGAAAATTAGAAAAATGCGTTCCACTCAGTAACTCGAGAACGTAATGAATGTAATTTGCCCCTACTATCCAAGCAGTTTGTTTTATAAAAAATGCCATTAACTCTGAAAAGTACAAGAAATATTGTGCATGCTGTTCTCAGACAGCTATTGTTTATTGTTTGAATACCAAAAATTATGAAAATATGACTCAGGCCAAATAAAAAATAGTCCTGTTTCTGGTCTCTGGCCCTAAAAAGTAAGGGTAGGTAGGTAGGGGTTTAATTTTGATGCAGCAGGCATATAGTGATTGTCCTGTCCGTGTGTCCTTTCGTCTGTGACAAGGTTAAGTAAATTTTACCATTTTGTCTAGCACCAACACCGCTTACTACAACACTTGGATACTTACACAGTTGATGCTTATGACCAGTCACCATCCATCCATATCACCCAACCTTACTTTGACCTTGACCTGAGTTGAACTTATAATAATTCAAAAGTGCCATTTCTTGGTTAACTAGATTTTACTGTGTTGTCTAGCCCCAACACCGCTTACTACAACACTTTGATATTTACACAGTTTTTACTTATGACCGTTCCCAATCCACCCATATCTCCCAACCTCACTTTGACCTTGACCTAGTTTGGACTAAGAAATGGGCTACCCAGCACTACCCGGGGGCATGTGTGTTTATCAAACACAGAATCTTGTTTTTATTTTTTTTATGATGGGCGGGATGGTGTGTGTTCCATATAGGTGTCTATTCAGATGTGACATACAATACAGATGAATAATGTGTTAACAAATTGCAAAAACCTTTATCTTAAACAGATCGACTAACATGCCGACATAACTGCCTGTTAAAAGTTGAAAAACTACTGGTAAACAACAATGTATTAATGCAATGCCCAACTTTTTCTGAAAACAATACTCCTGAAGTAAATTTAAAACAAAATAAAGATAAAAGTAATTAGTGTGACTAAAGTTACTACCTTCGATGCAAAAAAATTTGCTTAAAATCTTGTTTAGTGAAATGAGCGAAAAGAAAAGTTATCGGTGAAAATTAAAGAAAATAAACAATTTTTTGGACCAAAAATAGGCAGTAAGAGTAAAGGGTAGGTAGTGAGACCAGAATGGGACTTTTTTTTGGCCTCATTTTCAAATAATTTAAAAATTGTAGTAGCTATAGGTTGTTTTGGCTACTGGGTTATCATAGGTGTCAAATTTAAAACAGTCAGGGCTTTCCTTTGACCCGAGCTTCCGGGTTTTGACGCGAGGGAATTTAAAAATACGCTTGTTTGACTCGCGCGGGAATTACTTCATGCGTCACCTTTGACCAGGGGAAATTTCCGGACTTGCGTCATACAGTGTAACTCTGGCTGATTATCCCAATCAGTCGAACAGCGATGTCAAAGTTGATAAAACACTCAGCGATTTTTGGTTGGAGGCGGAGTCAATCTTTAAATAGACCCATCAGCGGTCAAGTTACTGTGTAGCTCCGCCCATTAGGAGGAGTTTTGTCGCTGATAAAAATCTATATTGACCAATTAAAACGCATAGTTATATACACTTCCAATGACATGAACAATCGACCAATCTGCGTAATATACATGTATCCACACTTTATATTTGTACATTCGTTCGCTAGTGTACGTTTATTCCCGAGCAGTAAACGTTTAAAACACAATTTACTCACCGCTTCCATGGTTGATAATATCCACATTGAGTTTAGTTCATAAATATGAAGGCTTTGTTTTTAATTACTTTCCTTTATATTTCGGGTAAAACTTACTTACAAAATTTGAAAATACTGACTTTTACGTAACATTTCTAATATCTGAGATATCCAACATTCAATTTTAGTGTTCGAGTGTCATAAACACATTTTTTAATAGTCTGTGTATTTCATGTAATCCTTTGTTTTCTAGAAAAGCGCTTAAAAAAGTAATGCTGACGCAGACGACATCACGTTCCACGCATGGAAAGCGTATGTGTATCGACCATGTGCTTTACCAAATATATACATGTCATCTGGGAATAAAAACTTCGTAGTGCAAGAACTTCGAAATCTTTTCTTTTTGTATAAAACTTTCGTAGTGCAAAAACTTTGCGATCTTTAGCATTTGAATACCGGTAATTATTTTATTGCAGCTTGTTAATATCTTCTTTGTAACAGTAAAACAATATTTGCAGACCGTAACTACATATATTTTTTTTTAGGGAAGGAAAGCCTATGCTTTATGGTTGTACATGATACGTGCTTTAGTTAAAAATATTCTGTGGTATTTTAAGTGTGTAAAGAATATACTAAAATCATCTTAATAATTATAATAATAATAATAATTAATAATCATGATAATTAATAATAATAAAGAATAATAATAATAAGAGATCTAATAATAATAATATAGCAATAATAAGAAGAAAATTGAATTAATTCAAAAGAAAATAATAATACATTAAAAAAATATAATACTTAATAAATTAAAATAACAATATTATTAAGTTATAAAATGAAAATATTAATACAAATAATAATAAAAAGAAGGAAAAGGAATATAAACTACCCACAAAACATCGACTCTTGAAGTTTATATCTGACTCTTGAAGTTTATATCTGACTCTTGAAGTTTATATCTGACTCTTGGGGAATTTGAAGTTTATATCTGACTCTTGAAGTTTATATCTGACTCTTGAAGTTTATATCTGACTCTTGAAGTTTATATCTGACTCTTGGGGAATTTGATTTTGACTCAGGGTTGGCATTAAGATTTTTTCAAGGAGGCTCGATGACCAATTGAGGAGGCCAAGGCTCGATGACCAATTGAGGAGGCCAAGGCTCGATGACCAATTGAGGAGGCCAAGGCTCGATGACCAATTGAGGAGGCCATGGCTCGATGACCAATTGAGGAGGCCAAGGCTCGATGACCAATTGAGGAGGCCAAGGCTCGATGACCAATTGAGGAGGCCAAGGCTCAATGACCAATTGAGGAGGCCAAGGCTTGATGACCAATTGAGGAGGCCAAGGCTCGATGACCAATTGAGGAGGCCAAGGCTCGATGACCAATTGAGGAGGCCAAGGCTCGATGACCAATTGAGGAGGCCAAGGCTCGATGACCAATTGAGGAGGCCAAGGCTCGATGACCAGTTGAGGAGGCCAAAGCTTCAAACGCCGAAGTGAACAAGGGGGGTCTGGGGGCATGCTCCCCATAAATTTTTTTTTGAAATTTAGATGCAAAATCCTAGCCAGGGCTTACTCTACCATTCGTCAAATTAGCCAATGGCTAAAAATTTCACTACTTGGCTAAACATTTCCATTTGGCTTTTCTTTATTAAACCCTTTAAAATACCCAATATGAGTAGGACTTTAATGTTGTATTATAAATTTGGCTAAAAAAAATTTAACCAGGGGCAGCCCTGCTAGCATTTTTGGACACATGATTCATGATAGTTTGACCTATGAAATTTACCCTTTTATGCTTTAATTTTGGTAGTTCAGAATTATTATAATCAATTATAGAAAAAAAAAAAAAAAATAAAGCTGTTTACTTTTGTGTGATTTTGTTATGACTTGACTTCTTAAATTCATTACACAGTTTTAAAATGATTTTTATAGACAACATGTAGATTTAATAGATTAATAGTGTAACACTTTTATTTTTTATTTAAACATTCAAAATGCATCATAACACATTATAAAATGCATTTTTGGCAATGTTTTTTTTGGAATTCGAAAATTTTAATTATATATTCATTATATTGTGTTCATTATTAATTCATAATTTTTTTATCAATAAAACAGTGCATTGAAATTACCTTGCAATCATTTTTTCCGATTAGAACTGAACAAACAACAATATCCGTTAAACACATGAGTCATTAATGATGACCCCTGTTAAAACTAAGAAGCGTTAACAGCATGACGTCATCAGTTAGATGGGCTTCTAAATCTGCAAGCTATAGCAACTGTGTCGGTTTGAATTCAAAAGTCTTTGATGTTACTGCCGAATTCTGGCTATCGTCGAGCAGTTTATACATGTAGCAGTAACCCCGTGTAACACGCTTAGCACATGGTCAGTGTGAAAAGCAGCAATCAGTACTATATACTGTACCTGAACAACACAAGCACTGTCGATAGAGCATTAGTAAATTAGCGTTCTTGGGGGAAAAGTCAGGGTGTGACAAAAAGCAGTGTAGTTATGTTGCATGGGATAAATTGATTTAAATGGTGGTGACGAAATATACATGTCTTTGAATTAAAATGGAAATTGTTACGAGGGAACACTTATTGGATATTAACATGATTATTAAATTCAATATAGATTAGAGTGTGTTGAGGTAAAAGACTGGCTTTCACTTTCAGAACAAGGTACACTAATTTATTATTATTTCTTTGAAAATTTGAGCCGACCCATAACTCGTTTGAAACGGTCAATTTGGCCGGCGGCGGGCTCTTAATGACAACCCTGTTGACTCTTGAAAATTTGACCCCAAGAGGCATTGACTCTTGAAATTCAAAGTCTAAGGAAAGCCCTGACAGTAGACATATACTTTTCATGTAAGCTTTTTTGTGCATATACAGAGAATAACAGGTTTAAATATACTGCCTGGCCATATGTAATATATTACTAATTCAGGTGAGGCTTAGCATAATATAACAGCAAGGCTTGTACATGTGTATATCAGTTTGAAATCTGTATAGTGTGATGATTAATCCTTAAGACCCTTTTTGATCCGATGAAATTAAAAAACACACTATTATGTGATGTTGGAATAAGACTTCAAACATTGAATAAACCGTTTTATTTCAGCAATATTTTATATGCAGTTTACCAGTTGTGATATAAGAATTTTGAAGAGTAATTAGAGCAACAGACACCTCAGTCAAATTGATTTTACCACAAAACTGTATACTTGTATGCATTTACAAAATTTGTATACAAAAAATTAACTGTGTCCATGCGTGCAAAAACACAGTTTATAAAACATTAACAGATCAAAGACACAATCAGTTTTCATGAAAAAGTCATGGAAAAATGCTTATTATACCAAAAGTATTGACATATTATAACAAAATACATAAACAACATTAAATGCTCAGTTTTATGTCAAACAAGAACAAAAATCATGTCCATTCTATGTTTGATGTCTTGTTCTAACTTCACATAATACAGTGTTAAAAGTTTTATTAAGTAAGGAGCATTATTGCAACCATTTTTCTCAACATAAATCTTTACTTTATTTATACAAAAATTCTGTTATCTGTATTTTGAAAAGGAAACATAAAATAAGTCATTAAAATATTCACCATTATTTTTAACTTTCTTTTTTCCAAATAAAACCATACATAAACATTATGAAATTAAATTGTGAGAAAACTGTGCAGTCCGCACAGGCTATTATTCAGGACGGCACTTTCTGCTTGTATGGTATTTTCTGTTTCAAGGAAGTCTCTTCTAAACATAAATACACTGTACAGGCTAATCCGGGATGACACTTTACGCACATGCATTAAGTCAGGTTTTCCCACGACGCACCACAATTATTTTATTTGTTCCTAAGAAAATGAATGATTTGAATCATAATCATGAATTCATACCATGGACTAGTGCTGTAAGTGCATCTTATTAGGGTCGGGTTTATAAAATATAAGAAGGACAAACAGCTGTTCAACTCTTAAAGCAGCAGTCCAGAAATATGTAAATAAAAATACAACTTTGCAGAAATCGTTTCTAATGGACATCTTACCGATCAAAATACAAAAAACGCATTGAATTCGGTAATATATTAAACTTTCGGTAACGTTTTATCGTAAAAATTTCTGTATGCGACTAAGCTGGTGATGCGTCTGGAGTAAATCAGCATGTACATTAGTGTATATTCCGTTCGTACCAAACGTTTTCGAACATTGACATTATAAAATACCTTTCGTAAATAATGAACAGTTTTCAGTCGAATAACCATCATTAGTGTTCATTAGAACTAATGCTAATTAAGATGTATTAAATTATATTCTATGCATTGTGGCTTTAATACATGCTCATGAGCAAATGTTTCTTAGTGCATTTTAATCATAAGTATGAAAAGAAGACACTGTGACTGACATTAAATATATCCATTTAGATATTTAAACTATCTTTCTAAGTGTAAAGCTTAGCTTTTTGAACATTTTCTTAAACACTTTTGTGTGCCAATTATCTTTTACAGGAAACACTTGAACAAATGTTATGAGTCATGATAACAATCTTGAGCCATTTTGACAGACAAAATGGGATTCATTTTAATCCACGTATGGAGTTTACCTATTACACATGTTACAATCCACGTATGGAGTTTACCTATTACACATGTTACAATCCACGTATGGAGTTTACCTATTACACATGTTACAATCCACGTATGGAGTTTACCTATTGCACATGTTACAATCCACGTATGGAGTTTACGTATTACACATGTTACAATCCACGTATGGAGTTTACGTATTACACATGTTACAATCCACGTATGGAGTTTACCTATTACACGTTACAAGAATGAGTAGTTTAAAGAGCATTTCCTGATGTAAAGTATAAATGTAAAGTATAAATGTAAAGTATAAATGTAAAGTATAAATGTAAAGTATAAATGAAATTGTTAGAGAGCGAGAAAATGGTGCAACCACTCTGGAACTTGAACCAGAGACCTCTCGCTTACAGCAGAGTTTCCCACAGGATTTCTTGAAGGCATGTAGGCATCACGGACACCACCCGTGACAAAAATCGGCCCGACCCCCACCCGAGATCGTTCAAATCTGACCCCTTAGCCCCCCCCCGCCCGAAATCGGCCGCTCCGTTTGACCCCCACCTCTTCGAAATTGGCCGTACCGCCCGACCCTAGCTCCCTGAAATCGGCTTCAACGATCGACCCCACCTCACCGAAATTGACTGCACCGCCTCGAATCCAACTTCCCTCAATCAGCCGCATCAAGCGACCCCACCTTTCCGAAATCGGCTACGACGTTCGAAATCAGGACGACGATCAAATTGGCAGTATCGCTTTAACTACCACCCTTTATCGCTTAGGCTGCATTTTTTATGGGATTAATTTTCAATCATACATATATTCAGATTCGTTGAAAAGCATTCAAGCCTAACTTTTTCCGCCTTCAATTGTCATGACTGCTTGTTTTTTTTCAAAACTGTTTTGTATTTCATTAATTGTTTTCGGATGCAAAAGAAATCAATAATTAATATCAGTTATACTATATGCGAACATTAAAAGCCGAAAAAATCACCGTTGTTTTTAAATACTTGAATACGCGGTTCGAAATCAATATAAAATACGGGCCTGTATCTCCAAGTAAAAAGCATGTTTTGCTACAAAAGCGCACGAAAATTGCCATGCACAAGGTCACGGATGCCTCATGAAAAAAGTGTGTATACTGGTCACGTGCTTAATTGCAGTGTTTATGAGAACAAATTACATTTGACGACGTTAAATTGTGTTTTAAAATGAGGCTTTATATTACATTATTCGTTTTCATAATTTTGATTATCAATTTGTGAGTTGGATAAGGAAATTACCGGGATAAAATAAAACATTAAATGTAATAATCAAATGTTTCAAAATGCCTGTTCACTTTTCCCTGCCACGCTAGTATTTGTTGTCGAACACGTTTTTAGTTGTTAGTAAGGTATAAACTCCGCCCTAAAAATCGCCGTATTTGATTGGCTAATGATATCGTTGTGGGCAGGACTACACAGTTCAGTCACTTGTCAATAGCTCTGTTGGAAGTTAGACGTTATCAATCAATACGACATTCGTTCATGGTGTGATATAAGATTGGTGTAATAGATCAAGCGATTAAGGGTTGTTGCTTTGAAAATTAAAGAATGTCGGCGTTATTTAAGCATGTGGCAAATGACTAACTTCTTTGAAGCCAAGTCGGGCCCGACGAACGAAACAGGCCTGCGGGAAACCCTGCTTACAGGGCGAGTGCAGTCCTAACTGGGCTGCACATCCTCTTGATTATAGTGACCAAGTTTATGCCAAGACAAAATATCTCACATATCACTTACATGTATGCTTGTATTAAATTATACAACTGCTGCAGTTGCCATCAATTGTAAATGCTGTGTGCATTTACGTGTTGCACATTTCATGTTTTGCAGGTTCTAATGGAGAGATTGCAGGGGCCACAAGATGGAACGTGAAGGAACAGAAGGCATATGGGATCTGTATATCACTGTATGAGCAGCATCCGGTCAATGGGAAAATGTCAGGTGAGTAGATGTATATCCCTGTATGAGTAGTACCTGGTCAATGGGAATATGTCAGGTGAGTAGATGTTTATCCCTGTATGAGTAGTACCTGGTCAATGGGAAAATGTCAGGTGAGTAGATGTTTATCCCTGTATGAGTAGTACCTGGTCAATGGGAAAATGTCAGGTGAGTAGATGTATATCTCTGTATGAGTAGTATCTGGACAATGGAAAATTGTCAGGTTATGAGATGTATATCCCTGTATGAGTAGTATCTGGACAATGGGAAAGTGTCAGGTGAGTAGATGTATATCCCTGTACAAGCAGTACCTGGACAGTGGGACAATGTCAGGTGAGTAGATATATATCTCTGTATGAACAGTACCTGGTCAATGGGAAAATGTCAGGTGAGTAGATGTATGTAACTATGTAACTATTTTTAGCTCACCTGAGCACGAAGTGCTTGGTAAGCTATTGGTATAGGGGACCTCTCCTGCGTGGTCCGTGTGCCGTTGTCCGTGTGCCGTCAATAACTGGGTATCCAATCCACTTTTTATCCAATCTTAACCAAACTTGCACAGTTTGTGTAAGACCATAAAATCTTGGATGGGATTGAAATTGGGTCAGATCACACGAGTAACGCTAGAGTTATTGCCCCTTTTTCGTGCAAAAAAGTGCAAAAATGGCTTTTTCCATAATATAGACTTTGTTTACCATCCAATCTTAACCAAACTTTCATTGTTTGTTTATGACCATCAGGTCTCAGCAGATGCCAAAAATGGGCCAGATCGTATATCAAACACCAGATTTATTCCCCTTTGTTGGTGAAAAAAATATACAAAAATGAACGTTATTCAGGATAGAGACTTTATTTTACATCCAATCTTCACCAATCGTGCACAGTTTATCTATGAGTGTAAGACTACAGGTGAAGTCGAATATAAGCATGATCGGGCCAGAAACACCGGAGTTATTGCCCTTTGTGTTTGGAAAAAAACATCAGCAAGTTATCAATGATTGGCTTACACGCACGATTTTTTATTCAATGTTGACCAAACTTACACAGTTTGCGTATGACCATAAAAATTGATTGATAAAATTTGATTTCCAACAGTTGCAAACCTTGCATGCAGTTATTTGTACATGCAACATTGATGGCTTCAGAGCCTGCATTAACATCATTGGACACAAAATTATCAAAGAAAAAGCAAAATCTTTGCCTTATAGCACAATCATCGCAATTATCGCATTGCAACTATTTCTCCAAAACTGTCTGCCAAAAAGACATCAAAATCTACTGTTTCTGCATTTTCCAGAATTGTCACTGACTTAATGAAAAAGGGTCAGGTAAGAGTATCGAGAAAAATGATTTGAGAACAAATTAGTAAAAACAACGCACATCCACTACCCAACTCGTACTTTAATTAGCCCATTGCACTAACCGATGTTTTAAATCAAATTTGATCCTATCCCCTTTTGCGTACTGTTTAGATACCTTAATTTTCAAACCTGTAACAACAGCATGGTCTTCATCTGTACCAGTTCTCAGGTGAGCGCTTTGGGCCATCATGGCTCTCTTGTTTTATATTTGTTATAATCAACATGATTTCATATATTGAAGATTCGCATAATTTCCAAGGAAGCTTTTCCTTATCTACATGTAGCTATACATTGGCTGACTCTGCCTAGAATGTTATGTAGCGTTCATTTTTGTAGAGACTGATTTTTAATCATTTTAAGATCTGAAGGCCTGACATTAATTCTGTAATACAAATACCTGCAATATTGTCATATGAGTTTGGAAGGAAATGGCCCCTTTATTGCTATTGACTAAAGTGTCTCTCAAGTTGTACTGCAAACTTTGTGCACGTGTTAAAGTTGTTCATACTTGATTGTCCGTATCACGTAGTCCCAATCTCATTTTGCACTGAAGTGTCATTCTTTGAAGTGGTTATGGATGACATTTGCGCAGCAACTGAAATACATGCATGCCGCTATGTCACAGAGTGCAGTTAATGTTTTATGTACTGGTATTATGTATTTATATATACAACTTTATATACAATGTATGCTAAATAAGTAACTTTCAGGATCGGTATTCACAAAGCTCCTAAGGGAAATCTTAACTTAAGTTGTACTTAAGTGAAAACTTCAGATCAAATTTTCTGTGTGAAATCCAATGATTTCTGTACAAAGAAAGCTGCAATACTAAACATATAAGCAATATTTACAAGTTTACAACATTTTAATGTT
Organism: Congeria kusceri; assembly: GCA_027627225.1. Classification (NCBI taxonomy): domain Eukaryota; kingdom Metazoa; phylum Mollusca; class Bivalvia; order Myida; family Dreissenidae; genus Congeria; species Congeria kusceri. The sequence continues at coordinate 74,842,333 of CM051030.1, forward strand.
AAAAGACCTATATGCTGCTTGACCCTATTACTGGTGTACTTCACTTTTGATTTAAATTGTGACTTGTATGGTCCTATAATTTACATAAATTTTACCTATTTTAAAACAAAAAATGTTTTATTTAATAAATAAATCTGTTTACAAGTATACTCTATCGTATTTCATTTATTTGACCTTAAGTTTTCTAACCATGTCATGGCTGCCATATTTGGTTTTGTTGTTACCTATTACCGGTGCATATATAAAAAATACACATACAGTTTTCTTGCACTAACCTTCCGCATGCTGACTCATTTAGAATACTGCAGACAACAACTAAGATTATAATGTATCTTTTTGAATTTATATTTGTGACCTTTAATGAAGAAAAAAATGACTTGTTGAATTTATGGGTTGAAAATGTTCTCAGAGTTCTCGCTAGGATTTCAAAACAAGGAGTCCAGGACTCCTTCCTATGAAAAGTTAGCGTCCCAGTATCTAATTGCAAAACAGACCCCTACCCCACCCACTTATAAACACAACTACAACAACAATACTTTGTGTCAAAAATCTTATTTAAACAAACTGTTTATTAACTACCCGCAATAAACAATTAAATAGGACTTTATTCATTAAATGGAACAACTCAACATTATATATCAATTGGAACAAAAAGAAATGGACGCCAACATTGATTTACTTTTACTTTCGACAAGTACTATAAACTGTCGCTAACTTTCATTCAAATGTTGCCTCAGCCAAAGTGTTTGCATATTATCTGTGTACAGTGAAAATTGTCAAGTTACACAGATTAATCTTAATTTGTTAACTGTTCATTTCGCATAAATACAAATGATATTGCCTTCTTTAAATTTGTAGCAATTTATTAAAAACGCAGGTGTTAATTACACGCCCATAACATAACGCATACCTAACGGGAAAGTGTTACCAATCACTAACACCTTTACTAATTCAAATTAGATTGAGGGTGTGATAAACTTTTTATCGACGACACTCATTTGCATACGCGTTCGTATTGGCTGACTGGTTAGCTGTAGTTAAGCTGACTCCGCCTGCGTCTTGATTTTATCGATAATTGACACACTGGTGCTGAAGGGGAATGTGTTTATTGCCGAGTAGGCGTTCTTTGTCTTGGGAAAATATGCGTACGCCAGAGAAAAGGGTTGCGTCCTAGAATCTAAAACTGTGATTTATGGCGTCCTTTTCATAAAAGTATGCGTCCAAATACGCTGAATTACGCGTTACCGAGAACTCTGGTTCTGTCCCTCAATGTGGTTTCTGATAAACCAGACACTCTAAGCGCATGAAATCAAATCAACACTGTACAGACCCAACTGATGGGGTTCTCATTTGTTTCCAATAGCTATATGCTGCAAATACAAACAAAATAAACATAAAATCCTTATAGACTTCCTACCTTTCCATGGTCAAGTTAACATTTGTAATTGAAATTTAATTGATTTATGAGAATGGTCCGAAGTTTAGTGCAGTAGGATAAGCAGCTTTATGCAAATGAGATAAGTGCATTATGGGATTTGATTACGTCATAGATAAATTTGGAACGCTTGAGATGTGGTGTTTTGTCATATACTTGATAAAAATGGAGAAATGTTATGCCTGAAAACACAATCATTTGGGCAAAAATAGAATAGCTTGAACTAATTATTTTTATTTCTTTATCTATTTACATTTTAGGACAACATTGTTTCCATTTTTTGTTAGATAACAGTTGGAGCAAACGATTGTCTAAAAACGAAACCGGATATGACTATCCTGGGCATGGTAAACATACGAAAATCTAAATACCCCAGTAATACATATACACTGGTAATAGAGTCATTGAGAATACATGAAACAGCCAGAGACTTAACAAATTTGAGGTGCGTCGTGGGAAAACCGGGTTTATAAAACACTAATGTACATGCTGATTTACTCCAGAGGCATCACCAGCTTAGTCGCATACAGAAATTTTTACGAGAAAAAGTTACCGAAAGGTTAATATATTACCGAATTCAATGCGTTTTTTGTATTTTGATCGGTAAGATGTCCATTAGAAACGATTTCTGCAAAGTTGTATTTTTATTTACATATTCATATTAGCAGCCCGACGTCCTTTATTTATGGCAAGTGACCAGTTGCCAAACCATTACACAGCACATCACAAAAACACATAACAAACACAAAACACACATGAATGAAACTGGGGTCAACGCCTAGGAACGGTCAATGCAAAGCATTGCGGGTTTAAACAAGTGTAGGTGCGCATAAACCTCACACTCGGCCCAGAATTATTCACAAAACATGTAAGTGTAAATAAAAATTAACCTCATAGCATCGCAATTCAAATTAAACAGCAATAAAATAGAATAATATTCAATTTAATAATTACTCAATGGCTAGATGCTTTTTCATTTGAGCTCCATTTGCTATCCTTTTTCTGTTGTTTTCAAAAAAAAAATCAAAATTATAATAGCCAAAGGCCAATTTACTTATTTGGCTATTGATAATGCTAACATGGTGCTGCATTTTTGTATTCTATAAATTTCGAATGTAGCCTGTAGTTTCAGTATAGTATGTTGTCTGTTAAATATAACATCGCAATACAATAGTTTTGGCAAATCAAGCCAGATATTTGGTAGAAATGTTAGGGGGAAAATGCTGGTTACATCATGTTACTGATACTATAATGATTGTTCTGTTCTAGCAACAGAGGAGGATCATAAGCTCAATTAATTACAATATGAGGCTTTTGTTCGGATCAATAACCCAGTTTTGCAATTATATTAGGTGGACTGATAATGAATTAGCTAGGATCTCAGATATTAGTTTGTTCGGAAATGGGACAGAGGTAGACAGAGATTGATGGATGGGATTCCTATTGCAGAATTCTGTAATTTCATATGCTGGGAAATTGAGCTTATGTATTGATCCTAACATACTTTTTGAGTATTTTGCATGTTTTCCATATTTGGCTGAGTATTGAAAGCAATACACTCAGTAAAAGAGGCTAACAAGAAATATTTGATTATTTTATTTTAAGTTCTGGTTGATTCATAAAGTTTATAATGGCAGTTATGATATTTTTTGGTAATTTTTTAATGCCAATTTGGGGCCAGAATAGGACCCTATTCCCCCAGGTCTTGAGTACCTGAATAGGACCCTATTCCCCACATCTTGAGTACCTGTTTACCTCTAAAGTTTCAACCTTGAGTCAAGGGCGGCGATGTCTCAAGAATTTGCATGATAAAGAGAACCAATATAATAATCAGTATTTTCATGTTAAAACTAAGTGGAAAAGCTTTGTAGATAGTTTGTATTATTAGAGATAAAAAATATATGAAATAAAACGTATGTGTAATGTGAAAAAAGTGAGATATAAGTGAAGTTATTTGAAGTAAAAATCACAAAGTAAGCCAGTTTATCAATATTCAAACTGTAAATGTGCACATAACTTTCCAGGTGACCCTGTTGCGGATGCATTTGCGGTGTGCGCCAGGGGCAACAACTGTGTCATGCTGATAGCCGACGGAGTAAACTGGGGCGAGAAATCGCGGCTGGCTGCCCGGGCAGCTCTGCACGGCAGCATGGAATATATCAACACCCACATCTTCAGCCTCGTTAGACGCCCCGCGTCCACTCATGTAAGATATGACTGGCACTGTAACCCTCCATCACAGCCCCATTTGAACAATCCTTGATGCATATATGACATAACTGGAGATTAAACATTATATTGTGTATTTACTTGTTAAGTAATTTTCGATAAGTTTCATAAATCTTACCGCCATTCTATTCTGAAATTCTGCATCTGCCCCTGCCTGTGGACAAGTCATGAAGCCTTATAAAGAATGAACAATGAAGTTGCTAAGCTATTGATTTGAATGCAATGTTGTTTATGGTAAGTTTTCAGTGCCTTCCCCAGGATTTTTTTCAGGCGCCCCGGTCCCGAGAGGGATGGGTTAGGGAGGGGTATCCCTTCCCTACTTCGAAATTTTTGTTGTCAAATGACGGTATCTGATGCGTTTTAGCTCTTAAAATTAAGGCTAAGACGTTTTCTATTTTCTGTAAATGTTAAAACGAAATGAAATAAACAAAACATAGCCGTAACCTTTAAGCCTTTTAAAAGCAAACGCGTCATTTTTGTTGCCAAAATGAAAGTAATTTTTTTTTCCCGACGTTCATGTCAAGTTCGCATCACATTCGCGCAGTTACCCACCATTCTCGACGTTCTCGAATCTTTAACATGCTCTTGTCTTGCAAAAACGGCGGGAAAATTTCCTCGTGCACGTCGTGCCTATGCTCGTCTAATGTTAAAGACCTGATTGGTACACACATGCTTCCCATGCGTAGAACGTGACGTTGTGGTTGTCAGTAGACATTTAGCGCTCTTTTGTAAAAAAAACACGGGTTTTACGTGGCATTCATGTACATAAACAAGACAGCTTGTGTTTGCGAAACTTCATCAGTTACACTGGATAGGCTATTCCGATTAGGCCTACAATATCATATTAGCATATTTCAGACTGTTTTTTCGCAGTTTTTTTTTTTCAAATAAGTAATTGTAAAATACGAAAGGGATGAGCTTTTAGGTCGGTAATACACATTGACGCGCGTATAAGGTTATTTGTCTGTGAATACGTGCCAATTACACAAATTTGTCAATCATAACATCATTCCCAAGCGAATAAACGTTTCTGTTGGCTCATATCGATTTTACTGCATGATGAAACTCTGCCTACAGGGCGGTGCTTCGCGGTTATTGATTCCGGCTTTTGAATAACTGTAAATTGTTAAAATTTTTGGCAAAGTCCGCTCGCTTTGATCATTTGCAGACTATCGAGTGGGTGTACATGTTTCTCGAATGAAAAACGGCCATTGTGACGTAAGAGATTAGCTTTCGCAGCAGGAATTGTCGGTCTTCTGCAATCAACACAGCTAATTTATTGATAAAATACAAGTACCCCAGGCGATGTTTTTAAGCGCAGCACTAATTTTAAGCGCCCCGGATATATTCAAGGGACCGGGACGCTAAAACGGCCTGCGGAAGGCCCTGGTTTTGTTTTTTTGCAAGAAATAAACAGGAATAGATGTAAATATGGAGCTGCAGAAGAAAGTAGATTTGCTGATACTGTTTGAAATTGCCTTAAGATTGTTAAAATGTCACCATTCCTGCATGTCATCTAAGAGACTTCCTTGAAACAGAAAATACCATAAAAGCGGAAAGTGTCGTCCTGGATCAGCCTTTTCGGACTGCACAGGCTTATCTGGGACGACACTTTATGTACATACATTAAGCCCTGTTTTCCCACGACACGCCTCATATATAGGAATAACTCCGCCAATCGTCACAGGAATCAATCGCTACAAATGTGAACATTTAAGAAAAAATGTGCTTAGCTACAACCTTTTCTTTGTGAAACATTATAAGAAACCCCCAAATGTGTAGCATTTCAATTTTATAAGGTGCAGACGGCTATAAAAAATCTTTAGGCTAGGGAGTCCTGACTTTAGGTTTTCTTGTTCTGATATCTTGAAGTGTGTATATAAGATCTTACAACAGATGGCACATATACAATTAACTAAATAAAGTTAATTAGCATATCTTTAAAATGGAATACAAGTTACGAACAAACATGGCTTTTAAATGCACAATAAGCTAGTTTTTAATCCACCAAATAGTTCTCATCTGTACAAGCGGAAACGCAAATACATGTATATATGTTGACCTCACAGATGGTTTAGATTACACAACACTAAGAAATGATGCAAACGTTGACACTAGTACTTGTTGATTGATTTCATTTTGAAGTGTTTCCTTCATCATTTTGTATGTTTTTCTGTTTGCTTTCAAGTTTTATTGTCACTTTCATCTCATTATTTTGAAAATAATTGATATGAAAGATCGTACATACACACTTTAAAAGGTACAGATCGCTAAAAAAAATCTTTAGTCTTGGGAGTCCTGACTTTAGGTTTTGTTGTTCTGATATCTTAAAATAACCATGTCCCCTGTGTGTTTAGGACATCTTTGCCATCCTACGCAAGTCCCTGGACAACGCCCACCAGGAGATCCTAGAGCGCGAGGGCGGCCTCACCACGTTGTGCTTGTGCATGGTGTGCCCAGTCAGCAAGTCCCGACAGTTCGCCGTCTGCTCTCTCATTGTCGGAGACAGCTACGGGTACATCTTCAGCCATAACCAGGGTATGAGATACTGTAAAAGACTATGTATTAAATTTGGTGCGCGTTATACTCTGTAACAGTCATTTTCCAGCAAGTTTTTTTGTTCTTGTTTTTTTATTATCGTTATATTTTTGTTACATTTATTTTATATTTAATTCATTTTGTTATCAACAAAACATTCTAATTGCCTTGCAATAATAATTCCAATTTGAACAAACAATAAAATCTGTTAAACACACAGCCATTTATAAAACACCTGTTACCACTGGGAAGAGAGAAAGCGCCATTTCGTTAATTAGACAGGCCTCTAAATGTGCAAGCCGTAAGCAACAACCATAGCAACGGTGTTGGTTTGACTTCAAAAACACTTTGATGTGACTGCCGAGTTGGGGCCACTGTGGATAGAGCATTAATGAATAAGCATTCTCGTGGAAATGTCATTGGCGTGAAAAATTTCGGACAGTTGTTTTGTTGCATTGGTTAATTGTAGTATTTAAATGGGAATTACAAAATGTACATGTACTGGAATTAAAATGGAGATTGTGTTACGGTATAAAAGTAATTGAATATTTACATGAATATTTGCATTCAATTTGGATAAGTATGTGTTGCGCACACGAGGTAATTATGTATGCGTATCTGAAATGTACATTGATAACGTTTTTATTAAATTAAATTTAGTACAATATTCCAGAACAACATTAACAAAAACATGGACAAAATTTGGTAAAAAAACATGAACGGACATTAACAAACAACCGCTGCAAATTGTTTTCCAGTTTTTTCCCTCAAAGTTTGCTTCAACAATTGGGTGCGCGTTATACATGGGAGCTCGTAATACACAATCTTTTACGGTAAATGTTGCTACATGTCCAACAGTAGAAGTGAATTTGATTTACAGTGTTATGAGTAATATATTTAGTTTCAAGTCTATATCTGGGAAGCTGTTGATTATTATATTTACATGTCCAGTGAATTTGCTCTAAAAGCTTAATAATCTAGTTGGTAATGTTTAGGGTAATCATGTCGTAAGAGATGTCAGTGAAATTTCATGTTGAAATTGTAATAATGGACTTTAGGGTTATCATGGACTCTATATTAATGTCTGTCTTAACAGATTTTCTCCAACTGATTTGTATCTTTCAGATGATTAGTATAGCATGAAAAGTCAGTAAATGCAAAGTTATAGACCTCTTATTAATAAGTGTTACAATCCATTGCATTATATTTTTGTTAGCTGTGTAAATTGAACATGCATTTGTTGATTTTTTCGCAGACAACATGCACTCCTCTTTATTTCCAGGCATTCGAGAAGTCACTCAGGGCTCACACGACGTTTCTATAGTCAGGGACATAAGGGACGCAGGTGGGGCGATTGGACCGGTGGACGGGAAAAATCCGGAACTCCATAATCTCACGTATGGACTAAGCTTTGCCAATCCGGGCGACATAGTTTTCCTTACGACTGATGGGATATCAGACAATTATGATCCTGTTGTAACGAAGATTGCTGTGGCCCCCTTGGAGGCCAAGGAAGGTCAAGGCAGCGAGCCCGGGCTTGTGGATGATGAAGACACGGTGAGCGGACCCTGTTCCTCCTCTAACAGTATTGCTGGCAAGCCTGTGATGCAGCCTCAAGAAAGACATGTGTATGCGATGAAGGAAATGGAACGCATTTTGCACGAACATGAACTTATAACGGAGGAACAGATTTCCGCTCAAGAGTTGTGTAGTGCAATGGTTCAGCATGTGCTGATGGTGACGGATCCAAAGCGTAAAGTGCTCGAAAATCCTGAACTCTATAAGCGCAAAAAAATGTCTCAAAAGGACAAGGACAAAAGGGATTCTGATATTGTGTCAAAAATGACTGAATCACCAGGAAAGCTTGATCATGCCTCCATTGTGGCATACGAAGTTGGAGATTGGAGGCCGGACTATGATTTTATGGACTCCATTCCGTTGGAAGGTCAGACGTCCGAGTCAAGCAGTGGATCCAAACACAGTTCCATTCTCGATAATGCGAAGAGTCCAACGTCCCCAACACGCAGTATAACATCACCATCATCGGGAACGAAGAGAATTCGTCCCAAAAAGCTGTTCAATAAATTGAAAAACAATCTCAACATCAAGTCAAATCCAAATTCACCAACAACTGAAAATGCTCCACCTATTCATAGTAACGCATCACATAAGAAGTTTTCATTTAAGCGATCGAGAGCACGTTCAGAACCTGGGGCCATGACCCCAACTAGCCCGGTTGCCGAGGGCAACATTGTGTCACCCGAGTACAGTGGATTTCCCGCTAGTCCAATGGTTGTAAGCCCAACTTCACCCAACTACCAATTACGAGCCCCGCCGACACAGATTTACCGGAAATCCAATCCATTTGAATCCGCTGTTTGATATAGAAGGGCATTCCTTGTAGTGTTGACTGTGTTTGTGTTGTGCTTTCACTAGTCTAGCTTAGAAGAAAATGGACAGTGTTACTAAGTCAGGGCTTGCATTAGGGGATGTTAAAAAATAATTTACTCCCAGTTTTTGTCACAGAACTTCCAAAATTGCAGCATTGGAAGTTTCAGGACATACAAAATTGCAGCCATGGAAGTTTCGGGACTTCCAAAATTGCAGCCATGGAAGTTTCATCATGTAAGGATGAACAAGTTAGAAGAAAAATGGTGATTCATCTCAATGTATACTTCTGTTAACTGAGTAAATTGGCATATTATAAACACCTGATGAAGAAGAAATTACTTCAACAAACCTTGAATTTTATACTTAATTACATTTCTGAAATGCTCAGGGCCCAGTTGCTCAAAACTTTAACGGCCGGTTAAGCTAACGGCCTGTTAACTTTAGATGTAAGTAAACTTATATTACAAGCATCTCGCTTATGAAGCATTTGACAATTATTTGAGCATATCAATTTATTTAAAATAAATGCTAATTTTAAAATTTTAACATTTAATTTACATCAAAAACCTCATCCAAAAGTTAACGACGGTAAGCTTAATTGTCTGTTAAAGTTTTGAGCAACTGGGCCCAGGACTTGTGTCATGCAATACTGTCAAAACTTCCAAATATTATGAGCAAAACTTCCCAAATCAGTTCAAACTTCCAGATTCAAAAGTTAATGAAAGCCCTGACTTACTATATACTGAAATAGGTTGTAACATGGCAGAGCTACCTCCGTGTGATTACAAATACGCATTCATAAGTCAGGAATTTTGCTGTGGTTTATAACCTTTATATATTATTGCATGATTAAATATTTGTTAGGCATTTGATCTAAACTTTTTCAGTTTCAAGAACACTTATACACTGGTATTTTCTAGTCTCTATTTTTTGTCTCGATTTTGCTCGTACCTTAATGAGATTTAATAGTTTTTTCTCTGTCAGCCCATAAGATCATATATGTATGCAATTAAGTTCTATATGCATTGAAGTATAAAGCAAAATTTCATTGTGCTGCTTGCATTTTGGTTTATTGTATGTCAATTTTAATAATTCACACACTTTTCCCAGATTTATTATTTAGCCTTTTAGTAGGAATGATGATGTATTTGTTAGTTTAACAATGAGTGAGACAGTGAGATTCTAGCATTTTAAATACTCTTCGGCACTGAACAAATGTTGGCTTCATTCTCAGATTCACAAATCAGTGGTCCAGTGGATTAAAACTTATATCGCAGATTAAGCTAAAAGCTTTTTTAACTTCGCAAACATAATTTATTTTGATTTTATAAAAATAACTAAAATCTTTTTTTTTTCATCAATTATAACAACATATGTTAGTTAAAACTGATAATTCAATCTACTTTTGTATGTTAAATTTTATTTTAAGTCTGTACATGCTCTGGAACAAGCTGGTCAATATGGTCAATTGAATTTGCCACCCTTAGTCAGGTTGAATTCCAGGGCCCCGTTTTACTAAGCTACGTACGCAATTCTTAGACTTACGGACATATTTTAAATTTATACAATCTTGTTAGTTACAGATATATGCAATCTAATAGTTTCTTGAAATGTTATTATGTCCTGAATTATTAGACAATATGAGTTTCTTTTAACAGATATAAATAAAGTAACGAACCTACACTGAATTTAAATTGTGTGTGTACGTCTGATATTTGCGTAAGTAGCTTGGTAAAACGGGGCCCTGGACATTTTATCCTCAAATATATAATCTGTGAACTATTTGAAATGGCCTTATCAATGATGAATGATTATCGTTTAGGTTAAATCAAGTCTGAATCTTTGTTAAGTAAAGTAGCTGATTTCTAGGTCACGGGTAAGAAATAAAAATTAGTTGCACAATTTTTGGACTTTGCAGAAATGCCTGTCATTTTGTAATAATTTTTACAGAAAACAAAATGTGCATCTAATTTCAAATAATTTCCAACGTTTTAGTAGCCAATGTCTATTTTAGCTACTGGTAATGCTAACATTGGATTTAGGCCACTAACGAATGAGGCGTGTCGTTGGAAAACCAGACTTAATGCATGTTTATGGTATTTTCTCTTCTAAACATAAATCCACTGTAGGCGGAAAGTGCCATCCTGGATTAGCCTGTGCGGACTGCACAGGCTAATCCGGGACAATACTTTACGCACATGCATTCCAGGACAGCACTTTCCGCTTTTATGGTATTTTCTGTTTCAAGGGAGTCTCTTCTAAACATAAATTCACTGTAGGCGGAAAGTGCCATCCCGGATTAACCTGTGCGGACTGCACAGGCTAATCTGGGACGACACTTGACGCACATGCATTAAGACCGGTTTTCTCACGACGCACCACATACTAAGGATCTTTGTGGATATGGGTTTTCCCTTAGGAGCTTTGTGAAAACCAGCCCATGTCATGATGTCCCTCAGGGTATCAGTTCTCTGTACATCATGTGTGTACCTTCAAACAAAAACTAGTTTCAAATACAAACCTAAGCGCTCAAATTTTCAATTTTAATTATTATTTTATTTTATGCCATACATATTAAGGTCAGGGTTGTATTAGGAATCTGCGTAGACAACTAAGTATGATCTTAAAATTCTTAAATTGTATAATTGGATTTTCTGATAAATAAATGAACTGTATGAAGAATGTTACACAGAAGTTGCAATATATTCAAGTGTATTGATATGAGGGGCATCGTGAGAAAACCGGTCTTAATGCATGTGCTTAAAGCGTCGTCCCGGATTAGCCTGTGCAGTCTGCACAGGCTAATCCGGAACGGCACTTTCCGCTTTTATGGTATTTTCTGTTTCAAGGAAGTCTCTTCTAACCATAAATCCACTTTAGGCGGAAAGTGCCGTCCTGGATCAGCCTGTGCAGACTGCACAGGCTGATCCGGGACGACACTTTACGCACATGGATTAAGCCCAGTTTTCCCACGACTCGCCTCATATGTAGTATCTCTCATGAAGATTTTTCAAAGCAAGAGTGTTTTAACAGTCAAATTTTAAATTTTAAGTTCTACTTGAGTTAAGAGTAATGTAACAATCTTTATAAATATGGGCACAGGCGCTTATTACGCTTATTACCATCATAAGAATTCGCTGGCAGACTGAATGTGCTTGTAACACTGTACTATGTGAAGTTAGAATAAGACATCAAACATAGAATGGACATGATTTTTGTTCTTTTTTTTCACATAAAACTGGGCATTACATGTTGTTTATGTCTGTTATATTCTGTCTATACTTTTGGTATAATTAGCATTTTTCCTTGACTTTTTCATTAAAACGGTTTGTGTCGTTGATCATTTTTGCTGTATGTATAAACTGTGTTCATGCACGCATGGACACAGTTCATTTTTTGTTTGAAAATTTTGTAAATGCATACAAGTATACAGGTTTGTGGTAAAATCAATTTTACTGATGCAATGACTATTGCACTAAATTCTGTGCAAAATTCTTAAATTACAAATGGTAAACTGCATATTAAATACTGCTGTAATAAAACTGTTTATTCTATGTTTGACATCTTATTCCAACTTCACATAATAGTGTGTTCTACATAGTCTAGTCACACTGGTATAATAACTCAAATTGTGTAGGCATTAATATAGTAGCTTATGAACATTTAATGTTTGACTTCTGTATGAAATATTGTCAAAAGCTTGATGTGTTAGTTTTTATAGATCTCCAAAAATCATGCTATTATGCAGATCAGTATTGAGACATTGGAATTCTCTGAGACTGTCAATGTTATTCGGAATGGTTGTACAAATAATTCCCTATATCCCTGCCTGTTGAAATAAGAGTTGAAATGCGGTGTTCTCTGAAAGTTATGAAGTGTCTTTGTGTCTTGATACATCGTGCACACTTGTTTCAAGGGAAAGGGTGGGTACGGTTGTACATCACACTCTAAGTTACATTATACTCAAATCATTTCTTAAACATTACATTCAAATCATTACTTAAACATTACACTCAAATCATTGCTTAAACATTACACTCAAGTCATTACTTAAACAATACACTCAAGTCATTACTTAAACATTACACTCAAGTCATTACTTAAACATTACACTAAAATCATTTATTAAACATTACACTCAAGTCATTTCTTAAACATTACACTCAAATCATTACTTAAACATTACACTAGAGTCATTAGTTCAACATTACTCTCAAATCATTACTTAAACATTACACTCAAATCATTACTTAAACATTACTCTCAAATCATTACTTAAACATTACACTCAAATCATTTCTTAAACATTACACTCAAGTCATTACTTAAACATTACACTCAAGTCATTAGTTCAACATTACTCTCAAATCATTACTTAAACATTACAGTCAAGTCATTACTTAAACATTACACTCAAGTCATTAGTTCAACATTACACTCAAGTCATTAGTTCAACATTACTCTCAAATCTTTACTTAAACATTACACTCAAGTCATAAGTTCAACATTACACTCAAATCATTTCTTAGATTCCTGTAGTGGTTTAATATTTTATTTCTTACTAGATACAAAGGCAGAGGCAAACGTCTCCACTCTCAGCAATACTTCTGGCTAGATGCATGCAATAACGATGTCATATACTTGCGATCTCTCTATCAGCCAATCCTATCACGTGCATCAATCACCTGTATATACAAAAGATGGTCAGTAAGTCGTGTTCAAACCTTATAATTGCCATTACCACTGTATTTATTATCTTTGTAATCTTGCCTTTCATCACTGGAGCACGTTTGTTATTTGCCTTTATTTGCAGAACATTAAGAGCGCACATGTCTTATGTATGATCAAATAAAGCAATGGATAAAGTACATAAGGCTGTATGAAAAACTTGTTGAATGCATTGATTGGTAGCATTTCTTTGAATCACTTGAGGCAGCTTTTATTATTGACTCATAATTTTTATGCTCACAAGTATTTGCAGATTTAACGGGCATATGATGTGATCTTTTATTTTTTACACAACCATACCCATATTAGCGATTAAATAAGCACATTGTAGATAAGTAACCATATTTCTTGATAGAATTGTTATATCTGCATGGGGCTTTTCTACTATATGTTTATTATTTGTTTCATTTGAAATAATATGCTTAATACACACTTTATCGTCAAAGGTTCTTAGACCATTTCTTTTATTTAAAATCAAAATATATACTGTATAAGTGGATATTTCCGCGTGTCAAAAAATTAGCGATTTTTAAATTCGGACTTTTAGGGTGCGGAAATCTTACAGAATTTCCAATATCATGTTGTGTGAAAAATTCACGGCTACAATGCTACTCCCACTGACACCCGCGTAAAGTGCCACAAACAATAACTTGACCTGCTAATGATCAAAATGTAACAGTTTGGTGTCATCAGCTTATATCGCGCGTTCCACCCTAGACAACGTCCTTTTGTTGCAGTCGCTTTCATTAATTAATACGGGGTTAAAAAAACATTCTACAATTATTATAAATGAATTGAACTAATGCACCTCGTGACTTCAATTTGTGAATATAAGCGAAATTTTTAAAATGATGTGTACCTTCATATTCCTATACTCAATGCAATTAATATGCACTTTTACATATACATGTACACATTCTCATCTGCAATTGGTTTTACTGTCTAGAATCGGCAATCGATTTAATTTTCGCTGGCAGAAATATTAACAAATTCTTCTAATTCGCGAAATTCGCAAACATTTCTACGTCGCTAACTGAACCACTTATACGGTAATAATTTACTTTACTGATTTTGTTATTCCTAAACACTATTTTTCCTGTTAGATCGTATATATTGCCTTAAAATTGTGTCTCTACCATTTCATGAAGTATTATGGTTTATGATTTTTGTATTCAAGCTCATTACCTATTTAAGGTATTGGTCAAGTTGTTATGAGGCTCGTCGTTGGAAAACCAGGCTTAATGCATGTAGGCGGAAAGTGCCGCACTGGTATATTGGTCAAGTTGTTATGAGGCTCGTCGTTGGAAAACCGGGCTTAATGCATGTAGGCGGAAAGTGCCGCCCTGGTATATTGGTCAAGTTGTTATGAGGCTTGTCTTTGAAAAACTGGGCTTAATGCATGTAGGCGGAAAGTGCCGCCCTGGTTTAGCCTGTGCAGTCCCCACTGGCTGATCTGGGACAACACTTTCCGCTTTAATGGCATTTTCTGTTTCAAGGAAGTCTCTTCTAAACATAAATCCACTGTAGGCAGAAAGTGCCCTCCCGGATTAGCCTGTGCGGAGCGGGGATGACACTTAACGCAAGTGCATTAAGCCCGGTTTTCCCACGACGCGCCTCTTATATATTATATACTACCCACCGTAGGTTTGCTTGTGATAAGTGTGAGCGTGTGTCCATGTTTTGTCTTACTGATAGGTTGTCTGAAACTGTGACTTGTTACAGTGTGTGTTGGTTTTTAAAGGGACTCGTTCACAGATTGGCAAATTGACAACTACACTACGGCCAAATACGTTGGAAATGTGTCATTTATGAAAAGTCGTCAATTAAAATGGATAAAATTATAAAGTGGTTGTAACGCTTTTCATCGGGTTTTGGGGGAAAATTTGTATCATTAACATAGCGTTTAAAATTCACTACCATATTTGTAAGTCAGAATATCCGATTGGTTAGCGCGACAGACTTTTGATCCTGGCGGACATGGTACGTGTCCTGTCGAAGACAGACTTTTTATTTATTATTTTTTCTTTATATTTGTTTCTGGTTAGACCAACTGCTGTAGTTTTTGCAGATAATACATTAAATGACATTTTTCAAAAAAAAAAACTCTGTGAACAAGTCCCTTTAATGCAGTTATATGTCGGTGTTAGGTGTTGGTGTTTCTTAGTCTCAACACACTGGAAAACAACGGTAAGTGGTGATAAACGTAACCTAGGATCTAATGAACAACTGAACTGCTTGGTTACAATTCACAGATTGGTATTGGTTCTTTTCCATGCATACTCATCTTGATCTCTGAAAGTCAAACAGCTGTTTACTTAAAAAGTTAAAACAGTTATTGTTGTTTTATGTCTCAGACATTCGTTGATTCCGAATATGATAAAGAGGATATTTGTTGATTTCGTATTTTATTTCACGAGTGTTCATAGAAAATGATATTTTCGTGTTTGGCACAGCAACTAATGATGTCGTTTATTAGCGAGTAATCAGCTACATATACGTGTAAGATATTTTTTTGCAAATTGTCATATACAGATAAGTTTCTTGTCATGGTAAGAGTAAACAATGAGATCCAAACAGTCATACTGCATTGATTAAGTTGTTAATAAAAACTTGAGTCTGACAATTGTGCACGGAACGTGGGCTTAATTATTAATTTTTTTGAAATATAGAAAACATAATTAAAGGGAGCCGGAAGTGTCCGCCAATGAAATAATATACAACACAGTCAAATGAGTTTACATGTATTGTACATGTTTTTGTAAAATTTGTTTTATGTAGAACCATGTTATAATATTTCTTAAATTAGGCAGAAACTTAATCCCATCTATGAATAAATTAAAATGAATTGTTTGGAATTTTGGCTTGTTAGTTATTTATTTCATATTTACTTTAAACAGAGTATCTTAAGTAATCTTTAATGTTCCAAAGTTGTATTGCGAATGAAAATGTTTGTCACAGTTGTCTAATATCCAGAAAAGTAAATAATGCTTGTGTTATTTGTTGCATTGATTGTTGTTAAATTGATTTGTTGAATACATTGGAGGCGTGTCGTAGGAAGTCCACACTGGCTAATCTGTGATGGCACTTTCTACTTGTATGGCATTTTCTGTTTCAAGGAAGTCTCTTCTGAACATAAATGCACTGTAGACGGAAAGTGCCGTCCCGGATTAACATGTGCGGACTGCACAGACTGATCTCGGACGACACTTTACGCACATGCATTAAGCCCGGTTTTCCCACGACATGCCTCATTTGATAAAACATAATGTGATTCGATCAGGTTGGTGTGTAATTGACTATTTATTGGAGGTTTCAAAACTGCCAAAAACTGCAGATTATTTTCAGCGATGAAAAATGCTTGGTGTCTTGTGTTGGCTAAATTGGCATGAGTAAGCGAAAGTAAAATGTGGAGTAATGTCATGTTAACTTAATGTAGTGAAGCAAAATATAGTGCATCTTTTGTCAGTGTGGATATGGTTGCCATAGTAACTGTTACGTACATGTGAGAATGAAATTTATTGGATACAACACAATACTTAATTCAGTATGCTTTATATTGATGATATTAATTCTAATAAAAGTTTTTATTACTCTGATTTATGATTTTGATTTTAATGCATGGTTTCAGTGTACTGTATTGTCAATTTACTTACTTTTCAAATAAAATATGAACAAAGTTAGTCCCCATGTGTTACATTGTTCTCAAGTAGATGTTATTATTGTTTCATGCAGAAATCAGACTAAATAAGTGTAAAGATTTGTTTATGCCCCCGGCCGGCATCTTGATGCGGGAGGCATATAAAGATTGTCCTGTCCGTCCGTTAACCTGTCCATCCTTCCGTTCATGACAAGGTTAAGTACATTTCACTGTTTCCTCTAACACCAACACTTGGATACTTACACAGTTGTTGCTTATGACCATCCCCAATCCACCCATATCACCCAACCTCACTTTGACCTTGATCTTGACCTAATTTGGACTTGCAATAATTCAAAAGTGCCATTTCTTGGTTTACTAGATTTTACCATTTCGTCTTGCACAAACACCGCTTACTGCAACACTTTGATATTTACACAGTTGTTACTTATGACCATTCCCAATCCACCCATATCACCCAACCTCACTTTGACCTTGACCTAATTTGGACTAAGAAATGGGCTATCCAGCACCAACAGGGGGAATGTGTGTTTATCTAACACAGAATCTTGTTTCCAGTCATATTCTCAAAAATAACCATATATTTTATGTGCATGTAAGCACATATTCCAAACCAGGCTTCCAACGTTAAAGGGGTATGTTAAAGTATTTTTCATACAGACACATCACCGTAGTATTTCAAGGGCCTATCTGCTTCTTTAACACGTGTTAGATAGGCCCTTATAATCCTAAGGTGGCGATATTAAAACCGAAATAATTCCGTACTTTTCTCGAATATAGTTTTCAAGTAGCTATAATATATTGATACAATATTTAAGAAGAAAATATATACAAAGAGACAAAAATATTTTGGGATGCACAGTTCCAGTATGATTGGAACTCACGCCTCACGTACTCGAATGAAAACTTCAGTATGCTATGCAACGTTTATCAATTGCTTGCACGTCCATAACAGTACATCATGTACGTTTCATTCATATCAATTTTACTAAAGCTAATAAGTTCCCCCTGCCATGAAAGTGTAATCAATGATCACTGTTTATTTAATAAAATAATATATGTTTGTCAATTGTTAAAAGAAATCGGGTCAATGTATTTAACAGGGTTTCAATAATAATTCTCTATAAATGAACGTTATTTTTGCAAATGTTATTGTCGACCTATCATTGATACGCCCCTTCAAATAACTGATTATAAATTTGGTTAAATATGATGCATGCAGCTAATAGTTAACGTAATACTGCATTGTTTATAATTTATTAAAATTGTTCAAGTTAGCATAAAATGTGCAGGTGGTGTGTCATAAATGTAAAGACACCCAGATTTTTGGTCAGAATGTATAACTGTCCGATAAGTTTCACATTCTCTAGTGGGTCAGGGCCCAAAGTGCTCAGTCAACCTCCACACAGAGATCTGGGGTCATATTCCAGAAACATCTTAAGTGAAATCTTATCCTTAGACTTAAAATCGTCATTTTTCTCAACATTTTATTCCATGTATACATGAAATTCTGCTAAATGTTTCCTAATTATCCACTTATTATTAACTACTATTTACTTAACCGTAATTGGATTTATTAATGTATATGTAGTTTTAAAAATATTTCCTTACACAAATTGGAACTTAAGTGAAAATAGTTTAAGACAAACTTAAGATGTTTCTGGAATATGGCCTTTGACTGATTTCGAGCATAGCTCATCAAATCCCTGCCAACACCAATTTCCACATGATATATCATATGGTATAAATTCAAATGGTGCACAAGTAAAAGAAAATGACGTGGACACCTTAAAAGCCTTGCACTGTTAGGCGTAAAAACAATTATGGTTGTTTCAGGTTACATGCCCAAACAAATTAGGGTAGGTAGGTAGGACTTTTTTTGTTGTAAATGGCCAACTTGAAGATTCTGAAACTGAATAAATATTCAATACATATCAGTAATATCCTTAAACATTGTTTATAAGTGAATGTTATCAAAACAAAACACTTATTTATCCAATCAACATTTATTTAGTGGAAAAAATAAAATAACAATGTCTGAAAAACCCAATAAATTGTTCAAGGGTTGGGAAATTTTTTAAGGGTAAGTCGGGTAACCTGAAACAAACATTTTTGTTTACGCCTTATGTTGATGTTTTATAGTTACCTCTTTTAGTTTCATATTTTTTAAGTCTCAATATATGTCTAAGCCAATGATTTAATTGTTCAGAAGGAGTTTTATAAAATAATACAAAAAATCAAAAGTTTATTTAAATAAATCCTTCAAGGTATGGAATGTTTTCACTCATGGTGGCAGTGGTTACTTTAAACTGCCAAAGAGAAATAACTTCTGCAAGATTGCTGCTCATTAATGCAGAGTTCACTCCCATGAAAGTCTTAATATAATTGTGAGAAAACATAATCTGTGGCATTGGGTGGGAAAATCGGGCTTAATGCATGTGGGTAGTGTCATCCCGGATTAGCCTGTGCTGTCCGCACAGGCTAATCCGGGATGACACTGCCTAAAGCGGATTTATGTTCAGAAAAGACTTCATTGAAACAAAAAATACCATAAAAGCAGAAAGTGTCATCCTGGATTAACCTGTGCAGACTGCACAGGTTAATTCGAGACAACACTGTTAAATTACGCACAGGCATTAAGCCCGGTTTTCCCACAACACGCCTGGGTAACAGACAGCAATTTGTAAAAGTGAATTTATTAGTAGCAGATACACCTGAACTGCATTATCTCAAAGTATCAACAAATGAAAAATTACTTCAAAATATCCAAAATTCCACAAGTTGTCATACTTTTCCACTTCAAAACCTCTGGGATTTCCAGATGACAAATTTCTGAGGCCTATTCCAATTGTGTCCACCAGGTGTCGCTTCTCGCAACTAACCTGTGTGATTTCGCGCTGTGCATGATGGGTAAGCACTATATTCATATGGCGCCAACTGGAGCATGAGATGCTTCTCTTAAACATTAGCAAAATCATCATACAGTCTTGTAGGACGTAACTTGATGCAAGTAACTCAATCTGTGCATCGTTTAATTCAATTTGAAAATATAATCCGCCGTTGTTTTCAATAATAAAAAGTTTTATGTCTATTTGCTCACTTCTATATAGTGTACGAAGTGAAAGTATAAACTGCATGACAACGCAAGTAAAACGCATTTTATTGGTATAAACACAATGCTTTGAGTGTTTGAAGTTAATAATGATGATATGGTTATCATGGTTAAACATAGTTTTAATCAGAATATACGGAAATTGTCCTTGTTTGGAAAATATTTCATTCATCCGCGGACTATATCTCTGTGTATGTACCATTTAGCCAAATATATTTAGGCATCAGTTCCCAGTATAGAGGTTAGACGAAAGCAGTGACGTCACACTCAATAGAAGGCCGTATTCCAGAAAGATCTTAGGTAAATCTAAACCTTAAAATCATCATTTTTCACTAAATGAAAAAATGAATACTGGCTGATAAAGACAGACAAGTTACCATTGAGATCAACTTTATTTGTACTGCAACAGTCAATTACACATAAATAGACATCAAAATATATTGCATCAAGGAAATAAGTTGCCCTGTTAATATCACAGAAAGAAATAAGAGTGTTACAATGATTATCACAACAATTTCACACACTACTTTACAGAAACGTGAATTTAGGAAGAACACATGTTATACGTAGTTAATAGCATATATTGGATCTGACTTGAGTTGTGATTTCATACCTTATTTTATTAAACAAGTACAAGAGTTTTGTTAGTAAGCGAGCATTTGGACGAGTTTAATAAAATATTGTCAGAGTGTCAGATCTTTTTTATCACATGCTTTTAAAAGGAAAAAAAATTCTAACTTTACCAAAAGATGTTGATAAATCCTAAAGTTGAGTACTGATGTCACGTCATTTCATGTTGACGACGACATTTCACAGAAATAACATTATGTGATTGGTCAGTCAAAGTATATGTAGCCAATGAAAAAGCTCAAAATGTCATCTTACACATGTGTAAGATAAAAAATATTTGTAATGGCTGTATGACACGGAAAACAAGGTACAGCATATCATAAAATTATTTTCTGCTACATACCGATTTCCATGTGTAATGAAGAGAAGTTCTACCTGGCATTGTCTATATTTGCTAATATATAAATTACTTAACAGTTATAAGTAAAACGTAACTCACCGATAGCCTTTGTGTATTACATAATCAAACATTAATACATATTAAAGCCCCAGTCCATAAATAAAATAAAATAAATTTTGCAGAAATCGTTTCGTATGAACATGTACCGACCCGAATGCCGTTTATTCGACTGAAACTGTTACTTATTAACGACACACATTTTAAAGTCTAGGTTCGAAAATGCATGGTACGAATGGAATATACACAGTGTGTAGTAAATTGCACATGCAGATTACCTCCAGAGGCATCAACAGCCATCGCCTACAGAATATATGCGATAAAATATTAGCAAAACGTTATTATTTTACAGATTTCAATGCGTTTTTTGCATTATGGTCGGTAAGATGCTCATTAGAAACGATTTTTGCAAATTTTTATTTTTAGTAAATATTTATGGACTGGGGCTTTAAAATAAGTCAGAAAGCTTAAAAAATAGATGCATTTTAACTGTTTCAACACAAAAGTAGTTATGGTTGTGAAGGAAATTTGAGCCTACAAATGGGGAAAACACAATGTTGCAAAATTCATATGATACTAAATCTGAAATTAAATTAATTTAACGTGTTAATTAGATATATTGATGGAACATAAGTACAGTCGGTAAAAATGCAAGTGAGAACCGTAATAAACATGAAGATTCGATACAGGTAAATCAGACGATATATGGTTGATCCCCACATTATCAACAAAATTTAAATCAACTTTACATGAAAAATATGTCATAAACATTTTGACAATGTTCAACATAATTATTAATATTCATTAAGTCAGGAATCTATGAGTAAAGGATATTATTTGACACAGAATTATGTTTAAAACATGCAACATGTAATATTCTTATTAAAAAAAGAGGCAGTTAGCAAATGGAATGTCCAGTATACCTAACATTGCATATCATTTATTTGTATAAAATAAACAAGTGCCGTCACTATCAGGTGACACATGCCTCCGAATGCGCTGTCAGTAAGTGCAACTTTTGACACCAACATGATTCTTTGTAAGTAAAAGTGAATTTCACTGTAAACTTTATTATTTCAGTCAAAATGGCTGCTCTGGAAGCATTATGAAAAACAAAAAATATAATTTCTAAGTTAAAAATGGGGCATTCATCTGTAAAAAAAAAAAAAAACAAGTGTTATGGGGCTTGCTTTCCCTTAAAATATAGGCATAAATCTGTCAAAATACAAAACAAAGTTATTGGGCTTGCTTTCCCTTAAAATATAGGCATAAATCTGTCAAAATACAAAACAGAGTTATAGTGCTTGCTTTCCCTTAAAATATAGGCATAAATCTGTCAAAATACAAAACAGAGTTATGGGGCTTGCTTTCCCTTAAAATATAGGCATAAATCTGTCAAAATACAAAACAGAGTTATGGGGGTTGCTTTCCCTGGTTGACACATTGATAGTAAAGGCGTATTTCAAGTTTCAACTATGTACCTTTGATAGTATTCAAGATATTTGAAGAGGCTAAAAAGCTTTAACCTTGTCCAGACTGACTAACAGACAGACTAACACACAGACTAACAGACAGACAGAGAGATGCACGGTTCGATTTTAATATGCCCTCCTCTGGGGACATAAAAATACAAAACAACAGGAATATAACACTCGGTTGATATTGCAAATGCGTTTGTTTTGATAAAAAATATGCAGACATAACATGAATATCATGTTCATGAACTACAATTGCACATCATTGAGATTGAACATTTCATAGAGAACAAAATAGTCAGTGTTAAAAATCATTTTTACATAATAGAATAAATGATAATAAATTCTCAACATTCTGAGAAAGTATGACGCAGACTGGTTATAGTAGACTCAGGATATGAAGGTCTGACTAGGACTGGTTCTGCGTTTTACTCAGATATTCTGGATACGATCTGCAAGCTTTCTGCATCATGGTCAGGAAACCTGGTACACCAGTCTACAAACAAGAAATAAACCATATTCACAGGTACTTTAAACCAGCAAAATCTTAGTTTGTCTTACTTAAGATGTCAATTTTTGACAAAGGTTTCAGGTTATATTATGATTATATCATAGCTTTATGTCTTCAATTCTTGTGTAGTTTTTTTCAGCATTAACTGTATTAAAATTACTAAATATCCTGTAAAAGGATAATAAATATTTTCTGACATAACAATGGAGTGAGCAATAACATTCGTTATTGTTTACCTTAGCTCCCCAGTTTATCAGCCACGTAGGTATTGAGCCCTTTGGGTTGTCATAATAACGCATATATGCTGAAAATTGGAAAACATTTTTCATAATTATGTTATATTCCCTCTCACATAACTTGGTAATGGTAAACACACATATATTTTTGAACTTATTTCGAATTGTGGTTAAAATAAATATCCATGATGAAATATTCTGTTAGATCTATAAAACAGACAGAACAATTGATATCATAACACTGTCTGTGATTATAAGTCAAACAGTACCAGTCCAAATCAGTCTGCGAATCATTTTTTATAAGGCGTTTTATAAGGTCTTGAAATATATATTTAAATGATACTGTTTGTTTTTTATGAAATAAAGCTATTATCTTGTCAATTGTGGAAAGTTTTTGTTATTTACCGTAAGCAAATTACCTGGTATTCAAAATGTTTTCAACAAAGTATGATAAATTTAGGGGGGCAGACTTAACCAATGCTACCTTTAGAGCCCACTTTTCCATCCGCGGTGAGTGCACAGCTCTGTACATAGTCATCCACACGTATAACACCTTCCACCTCGGGTATGGAGGGCACATTCTCACTGCGTGCCAGAACTACATATATCTTCTTACCATTGCGGTCCATCTCTCGTAGAGTTCTTGCATACACATACTAGCAAGAGTCAAGGTCTTAATCAGTCTGATTAAAATCCAATCCTAAAATATGCATTAGGAACATCATGCACTTCGGTCAGATCATCGCAGATGAGATGTTAATAGATCTTGTACCTGTAGTTTTTTTATTACCTGGGATAAATACTTGTGCATGAATAAATAATAATTTTTGGTGGCCTTAAAGGGACCTATTTACAATCGTCAATTTAAAAAAAAATGGTCATAGATCACCGAAAGAAATTATACATTATATACAAACAAGCGAAGTAACACTTAACACAAATGACTAATAAATATATTGGAAATATTGTTTCGTTTATGAATAATCTTCAATAGAAATAGAGCAAATTATGTCGAATCAATCACGCTGTTCTTCGGTATTTTGGAAAACATGTGTATCACCTACAAAACGTTAAAAAATACACTATCCGATAGTAAGTCTGAATGGCTGAGTGGTTAGCGCATCTGATTTTTTATTCCATAGGTCACGGGTTCGTATCAGGGTGAAGGAAATTTTGTTAATTAACCTTGTTTTTATCTTTATATAATATTTGTTTTAGATTATTCCAGATGCTGTAGTTTTGGCAGTTAAGACATGTGTTATGACATTTTTCAAAAATACACAAATCTGTGAACAAGTCCGTTTAAGCGTTTACACCTCTGTATGCGGTACAAGTCAAGAAGATGAAAAATTAAGACACAAAAATAAATTGTGGGCACAACACACAGTTTTAAGGGGAAGCCCCACATACAACAACTGACTCCAATGATATACAAGTATATTTAACTACAAATATTTGTTTCTCATTACTGAAGGATACATCTCTGTTAGACATGGGCCAGGGGTAGTTGACATTCCAGTATATCACCTTCTTTCCATCTGCCTCTTTCTCATACAACTCTGAAGTGACAAAAAATAACATTGTGTTTAACTAGTTTATATTTGAAAATATGCCTTTGTTGGCCTGACCACAGTGTTCAAGGTTGCAATAACATGAAATCAAAAGCAATTGTTGCAACTACAAGATTATTGACGTCATCCTTAATTTTGTACTGACAATGTCTCAGTTTCTATTCAGTTGTTTAAGTTTGTTGTTCTTGCTGTTGTTTCAATTTTGGCTTTGAGTGCACTTCTTATTTATAACATACAGGTTTTAATTTGATTCAGCCTTGCTCTTTCAGGCTCTTGATTTACAAGGACTTTGATTTTTTTTTCTCAAAATGATGGATCATGGATCAATTAAGTAATAAATATATTTGTATAAACCTGACGTCTGAAATTATGTATATTACGTACTTATAGGATATTGCCGGGCCTGGCTAGCTCAGTTGGTAGAGCGCTGGACTCTCAATCCGGGGTTCGTGAGTCCGAGCCCCAGCCCGGTCACATAACTTGTGTGGGGATTGGTCATGAAATAATTTCTAAGGCCATTCTCCCCCCTACCTCTGGTTCATGTAGGGCAGCTGTCAGTTACTGGCATAAGTATGTGCACTTAGTACTGGTGAACAGTTTAGATCGGCTAAGCTTGCCCAGGAAAAGTTCGAGTAGGTTAAGTGACCGCTGTTATATGAATGAAACAATGTTAAATACGGCGAAAAATCCAAGCAAAACAACTTATAGGATATACCTTGCACATAGGAGTCCCACTGTTTCCTGTATTCAAGGTCCATGTATACTTGCGCACAAACATCGGGTAACACGTCATCTAGGACACCGTAAACTTTATATTCGTATAAACCTGACGTCTGAAACACAAAACAGATTGCCTGAAATTATTAAAGAGGTTGTAAATATGGTTACTTACACATAAATGTAACGTGTTAATACACAATTTTGGAATTTAGGTATTTATTATGTCATGTATGCAGTCTTCACGCTAACCACTAGCCCAACAGCTCGGGGCTAGTGAAAGGTAATTCGGGCTAGTAGAAATTCAGAAACGTACATGGTAAGGCTAGTGGAAATTTCACCTGTTTACTGTGCATAATGATTCCGACTAGTGGATTAAAACAATTAATGCAAAGACTGCATGTATGTTATGTAATATTTGTGCATGTGAAATGGTCAAGTGTTGTTTGCTAAAGGTATAGTAAAGACGTTCGCAACAATTTCCTTCAGTTTTTTTTCCAAAGACAGATTTTCTTAAAAATTGGCACAAACATGCATCAATGTATCCTTAAAATAAAACAGTCTTAAAAAATAGGGGTCACTGGCCTTTTTCCAGGAATATTGAATTTTGAACACGGTACCTGTCAAAGCCTTTTTTCAGTTTGTGTTACTTAGAATGTTGAATAATTTAAAGCATTTATATTCAAACAAAGATGGAGATTTTTAAATGCATCTTTTTTTAATGTTTCGTTTCGCAAAACGCGCTTTATCTACAGTTATCATTTAACAAAATACTTGTAATGGACACTTAACGAGGTTAATTGTGCATTAAATATGCCTGTGAAAACACCAATAATTTATCAAATATACAAAATATCTTTTGTTCCAAACGCCATATTTTGTTAAAAGATCCCACATACATGCGTCATTGTATACTGAAACTAAAACAGTCTTAAAAAATAAGGGTCACTGGCCTTGTTTCGGAAATATTTGGTTTTGAATACAGTACCTGTCGAAGCCCCTTTTTCAGTTTGGATTTTCATCAATGTTTTATGCATATTTTGTTCCAAACGACATATTTTCTTAAAATTTGGCACATACATGCATCAATGTATACTTACACCAAAACATTAATAAAATGAATGGCTCACCGAACTTGTTTGCGAAATATTGGATTTCATATAGGGTACCTGTGTAGCCTTTTTTCCTGTTTTGTTTTAACATACATAAACAACGTATCGACAGAATGGAGATATTTAATGGATCATTTATGAACTAATTTGTTTGGAAATACATTGCATAAATGTGTTTTTGATTATTATATATGCTTTATGAACTTCTACTATTAAAAATATTTATTTTGAATTGACATTAGAGATGAAATTAGTATATTGTAACATATATACAATAAAGAAAAAAATGAAGCAAATGGAGAAATTAACCAAATTTATTTTATTTTTGTTGCGAACGTCTTTAAAAAAATGACTAATAAAATTTGTTGGCAGATATTTGGAATTCATGAAATTCAGTTTTCTACCATTAAAGTGTAGTTGAGCAATAAGAAACTACCACAAAAGTGAATGGATTATTAATAAGACTAGGACAGACTTCTTTAGTGAAAAAAACCTTAACAACATCTGAGGATCTAACCCAGATCTCCAGTGTGCGAGGCCGACACTCTTACCATGTTGCTCTAGAGCTAACCCAACAGCGAGACTGTTGCAAGTGCCTTATAATAATTTACATAGCCGATCATTGAATCACTTCAGTTTGTCAACATGGATTCAGGGATTTTTAGTTGTTTCAATTAACATGCATTTTAAAAAACAAACAATAGCCTCTTACCTCGTTGTACATTCTGTATATGGTGACCCCGTGTGACTCTGTGAAGAACTCCCATCCCTCGATCTGGGGCTCCTCCAACTCCCGGCACGCCTCTGTGAACTCCTCGTCTGTGAACACACTCTCCCCACCCGCTGAAACTGACTGCTTTGCCATGGTCACTGGTGTTTACGTCTTACCGACCTGTTATGTCAAGTGTTGTTTTCTAAATGCGTCCACAATTATAATTTCAAATGTTCTTTCCTTTAATTTAATCTGTTTTTCGCACATTTACAGGTACTCGTATAATACACGACAGCACATGTTTGTTTCTGTCAAACATTGTTTACTTCCGCTACTAGGAAACACATGCGCATTGAAATAATGCTGGGCCGTTGTCGATATACAAAGTAAACGCGAAATATTTTGTATGCAGCTAATTACAATGATGGACATTTTTACTTTATATAAGGTTGTTACAAAGAACAGCTGAAAATTAGTACGGGGTCAATAAACAAAAGACTTTTAGACAGCAGCAATTAAGTGTTTGCATGTTCAAGTTTTGTTGTAATAACTGATTTGCAAATAATAAATTATCATACACAAATAATTCAATACAGTACTTTCACCTTGATATAGCGATTCATGCAGGTTATGTGTAAAAGTAAAATATTAATCGCCCCTTTCATATCCCATTTATAGACGCCGGGGTCATGCGCGGCACCAATAACAAGCATTCAAAATACATAAAAAGGTATGTAAGCAAGCAGACAGGCAACTAACCAACCAGACGGACTGATACAACTCACAAAAAGAACTTGGCAGACTGACTGACTGACGGACGGACACATCGACAGGGGTTCACCAACCCATTCTTAGACTTAAGAATAAAGAACAGATTCTTGCGTCTAAAGCTTGTATTCCATGGGCGCGTTAAATCACTCCTTCTGCGTCATGTGTTTCCGTCATTCGTCTCGCGCGGATTGTAGCGACTGAATGGAATAACGCTGGACGTTTTGTTTTTTTTGTGAAGGGCTTTAATTATGAGACCTAAAATATATGTTCGTTCCTCTCCGTCGACCAATGCAAATTACAAGCGGGAAGAAAGAAGAAAAACAACTTTCTTTTTGTAAGTAGTTTATAATAAATTAAAATATTGTCACCAATACCTTTGCATGTTAAAATACTTATTGCATTTAAAGAAAACTACTAAACTAATACATAATATCTGAATGGTTACTTAGGTCGATAAATTTATTATCTGTCGAGTTCGAAATAAATCAATGTCCTCGATTTATCAGCCACTGATCATAATTCACAGCTGACATGAAATTCTTGATGTGGTAACCCGAGATAAATAAATAAAATTATCAAACTTTATCAAATTTATCAATCGATTATTTCTTAGCTATATTGGAACACAAAAATCCATAACTTGATCATAGCTTTATTAACGGAAATTTAATCTCTGGATTGGATTACATATCCTTAAATGAATTGCGTTTAATGTACTAGAAATGAACACATTAAAGATAATTTGGACGTAATTGTCAGCAGAAGCAAATGGGAGCTCTACGCAGTCATGTATTTTGCGACATAATTATGATGCTAAATGTGTGTTTCCAGTGACATATGTGAAAAGAACGTAAATATTTCACTCAATAGAATCGCAATTTTGCGTTATGAATACTTTTATATGATACGATTTTACTTAATACTGCAGGAAGTGTTTTTAATATACAAAAAGTAATTTTAACTACCGGTATATGTACCGAGAATCTGTTTTTATCGTAACAAAAAATCTGAAATTGTCAACATATCCATTGGCACATGAGGTTTAAGATCTTTGCGCTAAAGTTTAAAATAAAAACTAAAACTTTACAACATTTTAAAAAATATTCAAATATACATGCATCATAAATGTCAATAGGGTTATAGTCTTGTGGCTTCCGATATTTTGTATTGTGTTAACTTGCAATAAAGGTAGACAACCATGACAACACTTGTTAACATAATTTGAAACTACATTCGAACACCGTTATTTCGAAGTCGTCGGGACCGGCAAGAAAACTTCGACATAACGATAGTTTGGAATAAACATTTTCACCATTTTATAAAAACCCGTAACGGTCGAGTCACATTTTGCTTTTTATCCACATACGCGACGTAAAAGGAGCTAAATATAGTTCCGAAAATAATAAATAACATACTTTTAAAATAAAAATTCTTACGAAGCGCACCCGACTTGGTATACAAATATAAATGCAAGTCTTTAGTTATTTTGTTTGCCTTTTTACAGAACAGAACAGAATATTTATTGATATAACTTGAACAATTACAGTTCATCGTTACATATTATACAAA
Organism: Congeria kusceri; assembly: GCA_027627225.1. Lineage (NCBI taxonomy): Eukaryota > Metazoa > Mollusca > Bivalvia > Myida > Dreissenidae > Congeria > Congeria kusceri. The sequence goes on from CM051030.1 coordinate 74,872,125, forward strand.
ATAAGAATAAACTAATAAGCAGATGCATGGCAATGCATAATGCATTACAAAACTATATATAATGTCCATACTCAGTGGTTGGTGGCCACCAAAGTAAAACAACCAAAACTGCTCAATGCTTTATATCCCATAACTGGTTCGTTTTGCTGTTTTCATTACTTAAACGGTTTTCGTATTTGCATATGTTGGAATTAATATAAGCATACAATAAGTGGATTTTGTTTTATAATATCACATAGCACATGATCTGTCAAAAGCTATTAAATATGTTTAATTAATCATGAATTCAGGTGTATCAATATAAGGTAGGATTTAGAGATAAATAAACGCAAGCGTTTCAACATGGTTTGGTCTTTTGGTCATCGCAGAAACAAAACGGCTTTAAGTCTTTGACAGGCATACAGTGTGACGTGTTGCCGTACCGGTTAATCCGCAATATCTCCCCAATACGTCTGACATTAAATCTGTGTACCGCTTCGTACGTCGCTTCAAATATCCCACAACCGGGGTAGGTCACTATTGAAACCTCGTATCTGTCCGCTTGAGAATTCTTTGGCACAAAAGGTTTTAAAAGTGTGTTGAAACCTGGAATGTTGGAATCCTTATACTGAACGCCGTTGGCCACTTTGCGCAACTCTTGAAGTTTATGTAGCGTTAGTGGTACACAGTTATGATACGCTAATGTATACTGGTTTATTTCAGAGATTCATTCGATTGGCAATAACTTGAGCGTCGGGATCGGTGACGTTAATGGTTTGAGAAACATAACATGCGCAGAAATTTTCCGGAACCCATGCGTCAAAGCAGGAACGGTCATCTGGAATTTTTTTTTAACAAGCTAATCCTTTTGGCAGCCCTAAAGCTATCCCTATCGTCGGGTTCTCAAAGCTCCCGCTAATGATGTCTAACAACGTCTGATAAACGTCGTAGTGAGTAACCAGTCTGTCTTCGTTGACTCGCATCGCCTTGTCCAGTGCCGGATACCGGGCCTTGATATGTTCCGGAACCAGTACCTCTAACGCTGGCATCCTGTCCTCCAGCCGCCCAAGCAGCGTGTTCCGGATGCGCTCCAAGCGGCTCCCGTGGTCGGCGTAGAACACAAACACCATGTTGTCAAGGAAACCGCCGTCGTTTAGCCAGATAAGAAATTCTAAGATGCCATCGTCACCATATGAAAGGAAATTGTCCACTTGATGACTCAAAGCGTTTATTAAGGAAATCACGTATTTACGATCATGTTTGTACGTAGTAAGAAACTGTTTGAGGTAGTGAATATATACGGAATATTATGCTAGTCAGTTGTTCCAAGAGTATGTATTAGTCGAGTGGCTTGTGTGATGACGTATCACACGAGAGGCGGAGCCTCGAGTGTGATACGAAATAACGCAAGCCACGAGACTAATACCATACTCTTGGAACAATTGACTAGCGTAATATTCCTTTTATTATATACCACGATAAACTTCAAATGTGCATTTACCGTATTTTATTTTGATTATAAACTACAATAATGACTAATAATTGTAGGTATAGATTATATTTGTTTACACAACTAATGATGACGTCATAAAAAAAAGTAGTCCGGCTAGTATGGTAATACGGGATCGGAAAAATAGTGAGTAGCATAATACGGGATTTTGTTTCTGACGACATGTATTTCACCGATTGATACAGCATGTATTTTGGTAAGATTTTAAACAGGTATATAATAAGGTGTATGTATTTTGGCTTATTTTTGTAGCACATTCTTTTAAAAGTGGACGAACTTTGTTTGAGAATGTTTTTAGTCTCCAACAGATACGACAAAAAGCTGCCAACATTGGTAAAGGAGATGTCACTCTCTAGCTGCTCGATAGCCAGGTAATATGGCCTCATATAGTGATCTGTAGATGCCCGAATGAACCCCGCCTTGTGGTTGTTAAATTTGCTCTCACTCGTCCAATCTTCCGCATATAGTGTAACGTAACCTGACCTCGAGAAGTTCTTCCAGACGAACGGTATTGGGTCACACGGTCTCTTGTCACACTGACCGTCGTGTACAACACCGGATTGCTGGGCCAGCAGATTTGGGAACGTGTTTTCACCAACCTGCGAAGATTCCTACAGGGCATGTATTTACAAAGCTCCTTTGGGAAAATTTAACTAAATGTCTTAAAGGGACCTGTTCACAGATTGACGAATTGACAATTTTTAAACTTTTTTTCACCGATTCCAAAAATAAAAGAACATTGTATACAATGGAGCAATATAACACTACGGACCTAGATATATACTGTACAAACTGTATTTCGTTTATGAGTAACCATCAGTTGAAATTGATAAAATTATAAAGCGTTTGTAACGCTAAACGATGGAATAATTTGGAGTGTTTCTGTTGTTTTCGTTGAAATGGCTGACAACACGTGGAACACGCCGAGTGGTTAAAGCGTTAGACTTTGAAACCGGAGGTCCCGGGTTCGAACCCCGGTGGGATTTTTTTTTCTTTTCTTTTCTTTTCTTTTTTTTATAAATACTTTTCTTGTTATTATACTTGAGCTTTTTAGTTCCGATGCTTAAACATGTCAACTTAATACATTTAATGGCATACTTCAAAAAATGCGAAAATCTGTGAACAAGTCTCTTTAAAGCAGCAGTCCAGAAATATGTTAATAAAAAAAAAAATTGCAGAAATCGTTTCTAATGGACATCTTACCGATTAAAATACAAAACAAAACGCATTTAAATTGGTAAATTATAACGTGTTGGTAACTTTTTATCGTGAAGTTATTTGTATGTGATAGCTGGTGATGCCTCTGGAGTAAATCAGCATGTACATTAGTGTATATTCCGTTCGTACCAAGCGTTTCCGAACTACTCATTTTAAAATGCCTTTCGTAAATATAAAACAGTTTTCGGTCGAATAAACGTCATTAACGTTCATAAGAACTAATGCCAATTTAAGATGTATTGAATTATATTCTATGGACTGCGGCTTTAAATTCATAAAAGTCCATAAGCCTGTGGCTGTTTCATGTATAGTTCTTTTTACATTAATATGTTTTAAACTAGAAAATATTGCTTAGCTGTGTAATATTTTACCCTTTGGAAAACATAAATCGTTGAAGTTCACATAGACAAATTGATCTGAAATGTTCACTTCAGTACAACTTAAGTTCAGATTTCCCTTCGGAGCTTTGTGAATAGCAGCCCAGAACAACATAAATGTAACTGAAACTATAAATCACTCATAGAGCGCTAACCTCCGTCGGGACAGGTAACCCTACTGTACTTAACAACTAAATTTCCGAGTGATAGATTACGTCCCTTGCCCTATCTCTCAGTAATAATGGACCATTTAAAAGATTACTGGATCTCGACGGTGATCCGGATCACCAGCAATATCTAATAATGTGTTTATTCAGTTGGCATTCCACATTGCCAGAAAAGTCATTGCAAATCCGTTCATAAATTATTGCGTTATGCAAATCTTTAAGTTTGAAACTTATTTTAATATAAGATCACATAACACCACTACCACCACCACCACTAGTATTATAAATATTTTAAATACTCGATAATTAATCAGTTACTTCGGTTGTAATTACCAATTGTTAATACATGTACATTACTGAGTAGTAACCGTAAATCATTAATTTAATAGATTACTTTTTCAAGTAATTGGCCCTACGTCTGACCACGACCACCACCACCACCATCATCACCACCACCACCACAACCATCATCACCAACACCATCATCACCACCACCACCACCAACAACAACAACAATAAACAATAATAATAATCACATTTGTATGTACATAAATATTTGCACATTTTTGGATTACCCAGATTTATCAAGAACACACTGTATTTAAATGTTGAAATAACACTTTTCATTATGTTCTACTTTCTTATCTTATGGACTTATTCAGTTTACTTGCTTGTGTGGTAAAATACGTTTCAACAAAGATGATAACAAACTCCACTGGTTATTTAAAGGGACAAACGTTTCAACAAAGATGATAACAAACTCCACTGGTTATTTAAAGGGACAAACGTTTCAACAAAGATGATAACAAACTCCACTGGTTATTTAAAGGGACAAACGTTTCAACAAAGATGATAACAAACTCCACTGGTTATTTAAAGGGACAAACGTTTCAGCAAAGATGATAACAAACTCCACTGGTTATTGAAAGGGACCTCTTCACACATTGACGAATTGTCATTTTTTTCAACTTTTAAAAGAACAGTGTATACAATGGAGCAAAATAACACTACGGACCTAGAAATATACTGCAAAACGCGATTTCTTTATGAGCAATTATCATTTGAAATTGATCAAATTATAAAGCGTTTGTAACGCTAAACGATGGAATAATTTGGAGTGTTTCTATTGTTTTCGTTGAAACTGTTGACATCACGTGGAACACTTACTTAAAGTATATAATGCTGGATAAAATATAGAAGTCGCAATGACCGAGTGGTTAAGGCGGTAGCCTTTTAATCCGGAGGTCCCAGGTTCGAACCACGGTGGGAACAATTCTTTCTATTTTCGTTTTTTTTTTAATAAATACTTTTCTTGTTCTTATCCTTAGATTTCTAGCTCCGGTGCATAAATCTGTGAAGTTAAGACATTTAATGGCATGCTTCAAAAATGCGAAAATCTGTGAACAAGTCCCTTTAAACGCGTGAATTCAAAATAGTCTCGCATTGTATTTCATTGTCACTGAAACGATGCCGATTACACTGAATACCAAATAAGGCATAATGATACTTAATTCCCGGTCGAAAAGCATTTGCATGAAAGCGTTGAATATTAAACAGTCAACCAGACAAAACAATTCACATACATCTGGGTAATGAGTCCAAAATATACATTCCTGAAGAGCTATTGGCCTATTTTGCGGGGTTTATGTTTTCATTGCATACAGGTGCAAACTCAAGTGAGGGTTTATGTTTAGTGTTGTTTTTTGTACATACAAACATCAATTTGTTGAATGACAGCTTAACTACACTTTGTTGCATATGATGGCCATGTATTTTTAAACTGTAAGGCGATATACCTTTTTCTGCTTCCAGAATTCAATTTCATAGATGATTTTTTTTTTGGAAAAAATAAATATGAATATTTTATTTGTCTAGAACCGTTTTGGACGGTCATAAACACAAATGGTTAACGCGTGGTTATGATAATAATTAGTGAACACATCAATTCTAATGACATATAATAAACAAGAGGGCCATGATGGCCCTAGGTCGCTCAACTGAGTTTCAGGCATAATGGCTAATAACAAGAGGGAAAAATGGCACTAACGCCTTACCTGAGTATAAAGATCTGGGCCTTGCAATTTCAGATATTTTTTTAGTCTATATAAACCATGTGACCCACAGGGCATGGCCACCTTGTACCCCAGGTGCATAATTTGAACAATATTTGTAGTTGACCACTTTTCAATGTTACATACCCAATATGATTACACTGGGCCTTGCGGTATTAGAGGATATTTTTCAAGTCATTTTGCTATTTAAATGTATATGAACCATGTGACCCCCAGGGGGTGGCAAATTTTAACCCCAGGGACATCATTGAACAATCTTTGTAGATGACCACTCCAAAATGTTTTACGCAAAATATAAAACCTCTGGGCCTTACGGTGTCAACAAGGAAGATTTTTAAGGCCCACTTGCCATATAAGTCTATATAAATCATGTGACGCCCCGGGTCATGGCCACTTTTTAACCCAGGGGCATAATTTGAAAAATCTTTGTAGAGGACCACTATATAATGTTACATATCACATACGAAAAAACTGCGATTTCAGGAGATTTTTAAGTCATTTGGCTATTTAAGTCTATATAAACAATGTGACCCCCATGACAGGGCCAGTTTTGACCAATTGGCCATTATTTGAACAATCTTTGCAGAGGACCACTATAAAATGTCACATACCACATATGAAACATCTAGGCATTGCAGTTTCAGAGGAGAAGATTTTTAAAGTCATCTTGCTATTTACGTCCATATCAACCATGTGAGCCCTGGGGTGTGGCCAGTTTTGATCCCAGGGGCATCATTTGAGCAGTCTTTGCAGAGGATCACTATACAATGTTACATACCAAATATGAAACCTCTGGGCCTTGCAGTTTCAGAGAAGAAGATTATTAAAGCCATTTTGCTATTTAAGTCTATATAAACCTGGTGACCCCTAGGGTGTGCCCGGTTTTGACCTCAGGGGCATCATTTGAACAATCTTTATACAATGTTTCCAACCAAATATGAAACCTCTGGGCCTAGTGGTTTCAGAGGAGAAGTTTTTTTAAAGTCATTTGCTATTTACATTTATATTAACCATGTGAGCCCTGGGGTGTGGACAGTTTTGACCCCAAGGGCATCATTTGAACAATCTTAGTAGAGGACCACTAGAGGATGTCACACATAAAATATGAAAGCCCTGAGCCTTGCGGTTTCATAGAAGAAGATTTGTAAAGTTTTCACTTTTTAAATCTATTTTTAGCTCTGGTGACCTACATATGCAGCGGACCGGAAAGATTTGAACAACTTTGAAAGAGGTCCACCCAAGGATCATTCCTGTGAAGTTTGGTGAAAATCTGCCAAGCGGTTTAGGAGATGTTGTTTGAATGAAAAGTTGACGACGCACGCATGCACACACGCACGACGGACAACGGGCGATCACAAAAGCTCACCATGAGCACTTAGTGCTCAGGAGAGCTAAAAATGACGAAAAAAAACTTTTCTGACAAAAAAATCACTATCAAATACATGAAAATGATATTTGATTGTGAAAAGAAAATCAGAAAAATTGTTTTTTCGTCATTTCTTGATTATTTGTAATTAAAATTATGTGTTCGCTAATTATTGTCATAGCCATCTGTGGTCATAAGTAATATTTATGTTTCATGATTTATCTACAAACGAGATTGACATAGCAATTTTGTAATGTAACTGAACAAGCAGGTCCAAATGCGTCATATTCACAATATGCCAATCAAAGGCCAATTTATTGCATGATAAGCTCCTCCTACTGGATATTTGCTGAGGGTTCAACACATCAATGCTTGACGAAAACGGATCATAACTGACATTTTGATTATCATCTTCCACCGTCTGGTTTATTTACCTTCATAAAGCCTTTGAAGTCGTAAGCCCCTAGCTCCTCCTTAAGGTACTTAATCGTCCTCGGCAATTTCCGTAACGCTGCCGATCTTGACACGGAGTCGATTTCGAACATCAGCACGCTCAAGTGCTCTAGGGACTCATGTAATACCGAAGTTTACGAACACTTTTGCTGTCGTTAACCCTGTTGACGTTGGTCAACACCTGTTCAAAAACCTCGGTACCGTCACGTGTCAGACAAGTCACGTGGTAGACGTCTGCTTCAACTCGGAATGGCGGGGAAAAGTTCACTTTCTTCCCAAAGCTTACAGTAGCATCATCGGTGTTTCTGATCACGATTTAATAACTGCATTCCAACTCCCGCCCAGAACGATTCCTCGCATTTAAAGCCGAATCATTAAATTGTATAACTCCATTGCCGTCACTACAAGAACGAACGGACGAGTGTCACAAACCAGCGTCTCCGGATCCCAGACGTAGGGCAGTATAGAGGGATCAAAGGGTCCAGCTTAGGGATCATGCATGCTCTGTTGACACTTAAATTAAGATACGTATGTCGAACTGTAAGTTTAACATAAAGAAAACACGTTGTACAAGCCAAAACTATTAAAACGATTAACCATTTTTTCTGCAATTGCCTTCTCGTCATTTTAAAGTGTTTCTACGTACACAGTAACTGTTGACAGCAATGAATTCATTTATACAAACATTCACACACAGCCTCCGAAAGTTGCGCCACGGTAGTAGAATTACGTACTGCACTGAATAAAGGGGTAGTTACAAGGGCACTGTAATAGGCAAACTCTACTTGAACTCGAGCTTTTGGCTGCTGTCATTGACAGATCGGAGTGGTTGTCAAGCAGGGATTTCAAGCGGGGATTTAGTGCATATTTCTGTTATGTTGAAATTGTTCGAATTGTTTGCGTTATACATAAACATTTAACTCACGTGTCAATCAAATACCTTCTAGTTTATAACCAATGTTTAACACAGTTTGCTTCACAAAACGACTCAGTCATTTTTATTATTTTAACCATAGTATTTACTATTCTTTACTTAACTGTAAAGGGAATCACAAATGTATATGTATTCTTCGAAATATTCGACTGCAAAAAGTTTAACTTAAGCGACATATTTTAAGATAAATTTAAGATGTTTCTGGAATACGACCCCAGATGTAATTGAGACCGATATAAATACATATATGAGGTGTGTCGTGGGAAACCCGGGCTTAATGCATGTGCGCAAAGTGTCGACCCGGATTAGCCTGTGCGGATTTGCCTGTGCGGACACTTTCCGCTTGCAGTGGATTAATGTTTAGAACAGACTTCCTTGAAACAGAAAATACCATTAAAGAGGAAAGTGTCGTCCTGGATTATCCTGTGCGGACTGCATTAAGCCCGGGTTTCCTACGACACGCCTAATATGTATTTTTAGAAATATTACACTGCGAAAAGTTTAACTTAAGTGAACATATTTTAAGATAAATTTAAGATGTTTCTGGAATACGACCCCAGATTTAATCGAGCCCCTTATATATAAAGTCCAATTTATTTCATTATCACCGTGTGTCGGCATACGTTTTTGCTAAACTTAAATAACTTAAACATTTTATGCTGCGCTGCGCTCGCTACGCCCATACTTTACCAATAAGATTTAACTTAATATATTCTAACTATTACATACAAAACGATAACCTGTACCTGTTCCATTATTCAGATTCCTATTGTATGATACATACTATATATAATGTACATGCCCAAATGCTAATACATATAAGAGCATATACGAGATGCAGACAGCCCTCCCATTCAGTTTTCAGTCTTTTTTAGTAGTTGTAGAGCAATGCCTAGCTTTCATTAGAATGCTAGAATACAATATATCGCTTCACACTTGTGTTATTATTAAGTCATTTGTCTATATACATTTATAATCGTATACAATAAACCTACAACACTACACCATCGTTAATATAACATGGTGTCAGAAGTGGGATGATTTCAACTGGATTTATGGACAAACACAATATTTTGTGATATTTTATCCTGGACATTAGTGATAAAGCATGGAGCTCGCTGGAATTGCACCACCTGTTATGAACTGGGTCGATTCTAATCCTGCAGAAGCATTAAAGAAATGTCAACGACATGTCAATTTCGTGTTTTCTGGACCATTAAAAAATAAGACAGAAGAAGAAAAATCTGTTATTAATTATTGAGGATTGGTGAAAAGTGCAAAGACATACATAGCACTTGGCAACTGAGTGAAGCAGGAAGCAAGAAATTGGACACATATTTTGAAAAGTTTGCGTCACATCTGAAACCCAAAGTCAACCCAATATTTGGCAGACTTAAATTCGATAATCAAAAGCAAGAATCGGATACCATAGACCAGTTTGTCACCAGACTTAGTCTCATAGCAAAAGGATGTGGCTACAAAGACAGTGATGAAATGATTGGGGACCGAATTGTCTTTGGCACAAATTCATCAAAAATCAGAGAAAACTGATTAATGAAGGTGCACAGCTTACGTTTGACAAAGCAGTGCAAATTGCTCAGTCGTTCGAGTACAGTCGCGGGCACTTAAAGTCGATACATTGTACGGCATCATCATCAGTCACGAAACCAGGGCGGAGGAAAAACTCCAACAAGGGGGCTTCCGCTGGATCGATGGTCAAGTATTCCGGGCAACCTCCGCACAGAGATTTGAATGGTTCCGAGCATAGCTCTAATCAAATCCCTGCCGTCATAACAAACCACGTGATGATAATGGATTCAAGTGTTCGTTTTAGTACTTATGGTTGTAATTAGTTAATTTCTTTTCCGTTTTTCATTATTGACTGCAAACGATATATATTAGGTCCAATTATGTTGACAATTTCACTGAATTGCATTACTTAAGTAAAAGTTACAAACACGTGATCCTTCCAGATCTGGAAGATTTTTACTGTGATGGCAGTGGTTACCGTTAACTGATAGGGGAGGTAACCGCTGCGAGAGTTTGGATTCCGGGATGGCCAGTCGAGCGTTACCAAAGCATGACCGTGGCATTCCTCATCGTAACACCAAACCGTGCAACAAGTGCGGATGTTCCCATGCGAAACAGAACTGTCCAGCTTATGGGAAAACATGCCATGCATGTACCAAACTTAACCATTTTGCATCTCAGTGCAAATCAATGAACTATGTTGGTGACAGTGAGTGTAATTTCAATTGTGAGGAAAAAGACTGTGATTATAACTCTAACCCTAACCCTAATCATAACCCTCTAACACTAACCCTAACCCTAATCATAACCCTAACCCTAATCATAACCCTCTAACCCTAACCCTAATCATAACCCTAACCCTAATCATAACCATAATCATAACCCTCTAACCCTAATCATAATCCTAACCCTAATCATAACCCTCTAATCCTAACCCTAACCCTAATCATAACCCTAACCCTAATCATAACCCTCTAACCATAACCCTAATCATAACCCTCTAACCATAACCCTAATCATAACCCTCTAACCATAACCCTAATCATAACCCTCTAACCATAACCCTCTAACCATAACCCTCTAACCCTAATCATAACCCTAATCATAACCCTCTAACCCTAATCATAATCCTAACCCTAATAATAACCCTCTAATCCTAACCCTAATCATAACCCTCTAACCCTAATCATAATCCTAACTCTAATCATAACCCTCTAACCCTAATCATAATCCTAACCCTAATCATAACCCTCTAACCATAACCCTAATCATAACCCTAATCATAACCCTCTAACCCTAATCATAACCCTCTAACCCTAATCATGATCCTAACCCTAATCATAACCCTCTAACCCTAATCATAATCCTAACCCTAATCATAACCCTCTAACCCTAATCATAATCCTAACCCTAATCCTAACCCTAACCATAACCCTAATCATAACCCTCTAACCATAACCCTAATCATAACCCTAATCATAACCCTCTAACCCTAACCCTTACCCTTGGCATGGTGAGTACAACATCTCCAGATCGAGTCATTGTTAAACTTTTGGTTGGACCTTCTGAAACAGCAATACATTTTAAAATTGACACAGGATCTTCTGTAAACATACTGCCAGTAACAGTTCGAAGCAATAAACATTTCACATCCATTGCAGCCAGTAGTGCACACACATAAACATTTTACATCCATTACCGCCAGTAGTGCACACACATAAACATTTCACATCCATTACAGCCAGTAGTGCACACACTAACAAGCTGCACAGGCAACACATTTCCCATATCAGGTAAAATCTATCTAAAAAATGTCTGCTTTATGAGTCAACTATCAACAAATAATATTTCCCATCAGAATGAAATATGTCGCTGTGAACAAACTGCCAAGGTCTTGTTGGTGTTTCATGTGACTCCATCGGCTCTTTGACATTGGATGCTCTGTGTTTGATACCGATAGAACAATTCAGTACATTCAGTGTTTTGTCTACACTCTAGTGACCAACATGCACTTTTTTTATCAAGTCTGCACGTGGCTGTTTGGGAATAAAATTGTTTGTCCCCGAAATATCACACCATCACCTGTTGACAGCTCATCTCTGTAAATGAACAAAATTCATTTGAGGCGTGTCGTGGGAAAACCGGCCCTAATGCATGTGCGTAAAGTGTCGTCCCGGATCAGCCTGTGCAGTCCGCACAGGTTAATCCAGAACGGCACTTTCCGCATACAGTGGGGTTATGTTTAGAAGACATTTCCTGAAAACAGACAATATCATAAAGAGGAACGTGCCTTACCGGGTCCGCACAGGCTGGTCCGGGACGACAATGAACGCACGTGCATTAAGCCCGGTTTCCCCACAACACGCCTCACATTATTATGGAGCTGTGACAGCCCTGCCTTGCTTTCGGCCAATCAGTGTCTATAGTCTATTTTTATGTTTGCATTTTTTGAGTCACAACTTGTGTTGACTCTCACCTGCTCCAGTCTGTTGTCTGTAAATGTCAAGCATTACAGATGATCCAGTCGAGGATGGGACTGGTGACCTGTAATCATCATAGTCCAAACCGTTACCATCCATGGGCGGTTTAGAAGGGGGCGGAGCGGAGTACGCCCCCGCTAAAATTGTCAAACATTCGATGTTTTAAACCTCATGATATCTTAAACCTATACATTTCGTTACCTTCAATCAATTTATTGTAATAATAAAATCCGTTCTGTGGTATTTTCGTTAAAATGTTATTTTTTGTTAATAGTGCACATTTCCTATGGCTATCACCAACATGTAAGAGATAACAACAGCAGTTTGTTTACAGTTACTGAATATTTCCGCATCCTCTAAAGTTCTCAAAATCCTGTAATCGCGCCTGAACTCTTCAACCTTTGGATAAAATTTGCATTTGTTTCAACCCATATGATTGTGCACACGGCAGTGGCGTAGCTACATGTAGGCCCTGTAGGCCCGGGCCTACAACCTTTCCTCAAAAGTGAAAAAATAAAAAATGGCCTTAAAATGCAATACAAAAAAATGCTAAGGGGGTTAAGGGTAGAACGATATAATTCCTTATTAGAGATCGAGTAAAAGACATTCTAAATATACAACATTTTCCTTTACGAAATGTGCATTTTGATACAAAAAGATATAGACTTAAGCGGATGATAAAAGTAAGTATTTGAGTATTTTAGCTTTCTTGGGACCGCTAAACGGTCAAAACTGGATCAATATGCTTATGTTATTTTGCTCGCTTCGCTCGCTCATATTCGTACAATACAAACAAGGATATCAGTGAACTGATGGATGCTCCCCAATGCGCTTTGCCAGGAATGGGAATCAAAGTCCCATTACTTCATTACTAGAACATCTGAAAGGGAACGCCCTGCCCTGACCTGCACACATCTCATTTCGATAATGAAGCTACCTATTAGTTTCTTTGAATTCTGGCCAGTAGTTGCATAGAAATAGACTGGACAAGAAATATGCACTTTAAAATGCTTATTTAATAAATCTTCAAAGTCCCATAACTATTAGAAAAATCATTGAAGCGGAACATCCTGGTTCAGTGCACTCCTCCTCTTGGTATTGAAGCTCCCCATTAAGTTCCATTGAATTCTGGCCATAAGTTCTGAGGAATAGTCCCATAACTCTGAGAAAAATCATTAAAGCGGAACGTAGTGGTTCAGTGCACATCTCCTCTTGGTAATGAAGCTTCCCATGAAGTGTCAGTGAATTCTTGCCAGTAGTTGCTGAGAGATAGTCCGGAAAAGAAAACGGGACGGAAGGACGGATGGACGGACGAAGCGGCGACTATATGCTCCACCGATCTTTTTTCGGGTAGCATAAAAATGCACTTAGTAAAACATACCCGTTCTGTGATTTAAAGTCAAATAAATACATTCGAGCTTAAACATAATTGTTTCAATAGATAGTTTAGTTTCCAAAGATCTAAATTGACAAACATTTTGTTCAATGTTACATTAGCAATCACACCAAATTTCATTGTGTTTTATACATTTATAAGAATTATATTTAATACGTGATAAAGAAGACGGGTGCCCAAAACGTTGGAACCATTTCCGAGAGATTTAATACTTTCCAGGCACCGCATGTCAGGGAAACGCAAGTGACACATTGTCGGCATCACTTGCCTTATTGGTTCGCAACGCAATCATAAGAGTATCTTTCACAATATTCAAGATATAAAAGACATGTTCGTCTGTTCGTCCGTTCGTTCGTATTAACGGAGAAAATAAAACAGTGCATAGTACATTTAAAAATACAACCGATTAGCATGTGTGAGTTATTTAATGACATTTACTTTGAAAAAGACATTACACTTCGGTAAATAACTAATAGATACATAATTCTTGATGTAAATGTGTGTGTTTGAATGTAGTCAGCTATGAATTTCATATGTTGGACACACACTTATATAACATTGAATAGTGGATACGCACATCAAACAACGACAACGTGCAACGTGCAAGCGGTCTTTCCGCTGTATGAAGAGGCTGAAAACTTACCTGCGGTCAACCATGTACAGACAGGCTTTCCAGCCTTGCAATGATGCACATACATAGGGAGAAAGCTATTGACATTGAACAAGTCATTCATACATTTGCGGCCGTCAGAAGTTGTCAACTGGAGTTCTATCAAAAGTGATGAAAGACATAATTGAAACTCAAACTATCTTGCAGTGAGCTACTTTAAGCAACGGACGTAAAGGCATATAGTTAATTAAAGCCCATGTTATACGCACTACTTGTATATTTGTTTATAACTATTTTGTTTGAAGGACCTGTACAATAAATGAATTTCATAAAGGTTAGACCAAGAACGTATGGTTTTATACTTTCACATATATCCGCATAATTCATACTAGTCAAATAAATTTATAAATGTTAAAGCATTGTCTTTGACAAACTACTAAGTTCGTATCTTGACCTTATGACCGGGCCTACGACACGAACATGGCCTAGCTACGCCACTGGCACACGGGAAAATACTATATTCATCGTAATCAGTTTATAATATGTTAATGCATAAAGCGCAATGAATTGTTAATTTCTCCAAGCTATCACCACTATGAAGAACGGTTATTTTATGAATTGGGACGAACTTTATTTGATACACTAACACAATTTACAACTGAGTTATCACTGAGTAATCGCGAATTTTATGTCTATGAAATGGAAGAATATTGTGTCAGTACAGTCGAAAGCTTTTAGAATTGCTAAACGCGTATTCCTTTGACAATATAATTCATCATGTTTAGATATGAAACATTTTTTGCAAAAGATATAAAACATTGTTGCAAAACTTTATTTCCAATGTATATTGGTAAACCTGTATACCTACGATGGCTCAGCGCAAAACTATGCTATATTAACTGGTATACAACATAGACTTAGCATATTTTTACGCTGACCCATCAAAATGTTAAAAGCATTTGTACCGAGAGCTTGAAATACACTTTCACCAGTTATGTAGCTATGATGGCTGTACCGTTAACGATTTGAATGATATGCTTGAATGCCTTTTACTACAGGGATCTCAATTGTGATGTTGAATAAACAGTTCAATCTAGTTTGGATCTTATATTATCGTTACATTTAGTTTTGAATCTAGTGTTAGGGGCAGCTCCAGGATTTCGGGTTGTGGGGGGCGGGGGGGCGGCGTAAAGTTTTGATCTTGCAGTTATAACCCCTTTATGTTGTCTATTATAATTGTGTTAGATAAGTTATATTGATAAGTTATATATTTAATACACTTAACCTGAGTGTATTATTTAAAAAAAAGTTCTCTATCACCGCGAGCAAACACACACACACACACACACATTACTCAATAAGCACAAAAGAACAAATCAAGTGCGCGAATGGAAGGGTGTTTCATATCCTACAGTCTTGAATATCGGATTTCAAATATTCAAACCTTCATTGTTTTAGCTCCGTGTTAATACTTGTAAAGAGTTGGTCGTGTTATGGTGCGGTTAAGCAACGAGGTCTCCGAAACAATGACAACAGAACTTTGTAGAAGACGGACTCTTCGTCGAATAGGATGTTATTTTTTTATTGTGTTGATCATTTCTTTCGGAGTATATTTTCACGTTATTGTGAGACAAACATTCTTGAATTTGAACATTCGGAATGCGTGTGTTATTCCCAACCTGGACCCGTTCGACCCTTCGATTATGCCATACGTGTGGGAGCCCGGGCCGCTGGCATGCGACTCCACACCGCACTTAATCCTTCAGAACGACAACGGGTTGCTGACGTTCAACATGACGCTGTTAGGACTTCTGAACCTGAGAGAGGACCAAGTTAACTGCGTCTATAGAGTCGTGCGGAGAAATTCTGATGACGCAACAATAACATTTGCGGAAGGAAAACATTTCGTACCCGAGTACACCGTAAAAGCGGACATTTTTCAGGTAATATGTAGAAACCAGAATGGTGACGTCATATATGACCAAGTTCTTACAAGCGTTAACGTCAATGACGTCAAACGTCAGGTTCCGGTTCTGGAGGAGTCTCGAGACCAACTGAGCGTGGTTTTTCTCGGCATTGATTCCGTCTCCAGGTCTGCTGCCATTAGAAAGCTACCTAAGACGATGAAGTTCTTAAGGGAAAGTCTGAAATCCTACGACTTTAGAGGGATTATGAAGGTATTGGCTGTTTGGTTTTAGTTAGTATGGTGTGAATATTGAGATACGACGATCTTAGATTTCACTTAACGAGACATGGGATAGAGAAACAATGTTATGGTTCTGTGGTGTATCTTACTGTTTAAGCAATTATTTCACGTAGATAAGAAGTGCTATCAACAAACATGATACCACTTTTCTGCGGTTTATTTTCGATGGCCTCTGTATGTAATACTAGTATTTAGTTTATCGTATTGCTGTGCAAGTGTATGCAAGTGTTGTATATGCGTGTTTGGTTTATATCATTATCCATGACCGGGCAGTTGATCGAATTAGTCGCAATTTGTTAATATTTATGTAACTATTATTTTAAACATAATAAATATATTGAATAACACTTGAATAACACAACCTGTTTCTATCTTACAGTACCATTGAAGCTGTAAACAACTCAATACACTGTATGTGCATATATTTAATAACACTTGAATAACACTACCTGTTGCTATCTTACATTGACATTGAAGCTAAAAACAATTCAATACACTGCATGTACATAGGCACAGTACATGTATCATTATCTGTCCGACGACCCGCGATACAATACCCAATTTTCACAAAATCAGTTATCGGTCGAAACTTTATTCATATTGAAATACAATCCATACCCTGCATAGATACCGTGCAGATAGATTTCAGCAGCAAGTCCTTAAAGGGACCTGTTCACAGATTGACGAATTGACAACTTTTCAAAGTGTTGGTACCGATTCTCAAAATAAAATAACGATGTATACAAGGGAGCAAAATAACACTACGGACCAATAAATATACTGTAAAAGCAGTTTCGTTTATGAGTAATAATCAGTTGAAAGTGATAAAATTATAAAGCGTTTGTAACGCTGAACGATGGAATAATTTGGAGTGTTTATGTTGTTTTCGTTGAAACTGTTGACATGACGTGGAACACTGACATACAGTAAATAATGCACAATAAATTATAGATGTCGGAATGGCAGGGTGGTGTAGTCGATAGCCTTTTAATCCAGTGGTCCCGGGGTCGAACCCCGGAAGGGACCAATTTAATAATTTTATTTTTTCTAAATACTTATCTTGTTATTAGACTTGAGCTTTTTAGTTCCGATGCTGAACTCTGCCAAGTTAAGACATTTAATGGCATACTTCAAAAAATGCGAAAATCTGTTAACAAGTCCCTGTAAGTAGAAAGTCCTTAAGATATACCTTTAAACCAGCATTCTAAATGTCGTGTAAACTTCAGTATTGATATCCAAATATTATCCGGTAGGTGCACACGAAATAGATAGAAATTCGGTCAGGATGGAGCAGTAAACATACACCTGATGACCGTAAAATGTCTCTTCAAATATAAAAAAATATATTGTTGGTAATAAGTGTTTTTTTTTCCACGCCAATTTGGGACCGAAATTCAGCTTCATTAACAAAATAATAAATAAAGTATATTTTTAAATAATCTTACCCCCCCCCCCCCCACCGCCCCATCACAATTGCTGGCAAGTTTGCTTCGTTTTATTGTAGGTTATTTTCAAACGTTTTTGTCATGTATTGGTTTCAACATTGTGTATTTTAAACCTGAAATAATACTTCATGCATAAGAGGTGAAAAGTTTATTTTTACAAAATATGGTATTACGGCGCTTATTTCCACAATTCAAAGAACCCCGGCCCTATTCACAAGGAACGGAAAAACACCATACGAGGCGTGTCGTGGGAAACTCGGGCTTAATGCATGTGCGTAAAGTGTCGTCCTGGATTAGCCTGTGCAGTCCGCCCAGGCTAATCCGGGACGACACTTTCCGCTTTTATGGTATTTTCTGTTTCAAGGAAGTCTCTTCTAAACATTAATCCACTGTAGGCGGTAAGTGTCGTCTTGGATCAGCCTGTGCGGACTGCACATGCATTAAGCCCGGTTTTGACACGACACGCTTCATATGTAGGCTATATAAATACAAATGGGCTTAATATAATACTATTTGCAATATGGGTATTATATTCCTGATGAACTTATGTAGGTCTCCTATATAAAATATCAAAATAATTTACTGCTAACTGCTACTAAATAAGACTTCGCGACAAACATATCAAAACTGTGCACAATACTGAATAATTGAGTAAAGCCGATGTGGCATTAGGTGGCGCTTCGTTGCATATAATCAAATTTTTAAGATCTTCTTTGCAATATATATGACAAAACTATAAATTATTAAAGTGATGATATTGAAAACGTTTTTTTTTCCAAGGATTACTTTTAACACACGTGTCTGTCGTGTTTAGTGAACTATAGTTGTTTCTCATAAAACTGAACTGTATATAGATACTCAGTGCCCACGCTTTGTGGATACTTCAGATCATCGGGTAACAATAAACGCTCCTCTTCCAGTCCAGCAGGCAAGCCTCGGGTAACAATAAACGCTCCTCTTCCAATCAAGCAGGCACGCCTAGGGTAACAATAAACGCTCCTCTTCCAGTCCAGCAGGCAAGCCTAGGGTAACAATAAACGCTCCTCTTCCAGTCAAGCAGGCAAGCCTAGGGTAACAATAAGCGCTCCTCTTCCAGTCAAGCAGGCAAGCCTAGTACTATGAGAGCCTCAATGTTCTTTTGTACACAGCAAGCGTCTCGTGTTACGTTCATGACTCTTTTATTAAATATTGAAACGTAATCTCTACATTTGACAAAACAAGTGTTATACTACTACTACTACTACTATTACTACTACTACTACTACTATTACTACTACTACTACTATTGCTACTAATAGTACAACAACTACTACTACTACTACTAATAATAATAATACAAAAACAACAACTACTACTACTACTAATAATAATACATAAACAACAACTACTACTACTACTACTACTACTACTACTACTAATAATAATACAACAACAACAACTACTACTACTATTACTACTACTACTACTACTACTACTACTACTACTACTACTACTACTACTACTACTACTACTACTACCACCACCACCACCACCACCACCACCACCACCACCACTACTACTAGAAAAAGATATTAAGTGTTAGATTTTTTTTTTTTAAGTAGTTTTCTTTAAAGTACTATTTTAAAGTTTGATTTCATCAACTCTTGTGCATTCTCATGCAGTGGTGTTATGGATATGGTGTCCGCCTTGCGATCGGGAGGTCGCGAGTTCGATCATTAAAGTGGGAGCGTTCGAGGAATATTTCGCATAATACACAGAGTACTGGTTCTTCCCAGGAAACGGACTCGAACGTGGATCAAAAAGCTTATGGCTTTCGACGAGATCGAGCTTAAATAAATATGTTTAAACTAAACTAATTCTCGTGCTCGTGCATGTATACACGTATGTTATTAAAATGTTTATTACTCCCACAACAGGTAGGGGAGAACACGTTCCCAAACCTCATGGCTCTGTTAGCCGGGGAGGTACTCAACGGCTACTGCAACACAGACCCGTGCGACAGCCTCCCGTTTATCTGGAAAAACTTCTCCGAGAAAGGCTACGCCACGTTCTTTGCCGAGGACTGGACGGGCGAGAGCACGTTCAACAACCACAAGGGCGGCCTGCGGAACCCGCCGACCGACCACTTTATGCGTCCGTTCTACCTGGCGATAGAGCACCTGGATAATGAGAATAAGCTGAACAAAATTGGCAGCTTTCTGAAATACCAGTTGGAGTTGAAGAATATCATGCGACAGAGCGCGACTACGTTCCAGAGGATGTGTTATAAGGACTTGCCGCAATACGTGCACCAGATGAAGTTTTTAAAACAATTCTTGACAAGTTATAGAAACAAAAGAAAGTTTGCACTTTCGTTTACGAATACATTGTGCCACGAAGCAGATAATTTACTGTCATACGGGGACGATTTTACTTTGCAGTTCCTAAGGTGGCTGAAAGACGGCGGTTTCCTTGACAACACGGTGTTTGTATTTTTCGCGGACCACGGGAGTCGTTTGGAGCGCATCCGGAACACTCTGGTTGGGCGGCTAGAGGACCGGATGCCAGTGTTGGAGGTCGTGGTTCCGGAACATATCAAGGCCAGGTATCCGGCACTGGACAAGGCAATGCGCGTCAACGAAAACAGACTGATTACTTACTTAGACGTTTATCAGACGTTAGTAGATATCATGAACCAAAATTTTCGCAGTCCAACAGTGCAAAAGGTAAATGGAAGGACGAAGGGTATTAGTTTGTTTAACGAAATACCAGCCGATCGCTCATGTTACGAAGCCTGGATTCCCGAACACTTCTGTGCCTGTTATGAGTCCGTCAAAGTAAGCACGGAGAGCACGGTCTCTCAGATCCTCGCGGCACACATGCTGGCGGAAATCAACAAATTAAAATCCAGTGAGCCAAAATGCGTTGATTTAGTCTTACACAAGCTTCAGGAAGTTAGAAAGATTTCGGACGGCTTAAAACACGCGGAGTCGACCCTTTTCGGTCGCGCGACTTTCTTCAATTTGAGAGCGCCGGAGAAATCTCGGCTGGACAGATTGGAAGTGACGCTAGTTACGCATCCGGGATGCGCGATTTACGAAGCCACGTACGAGATGCGAAACATGGCTAGTATACAGCGTATTGGTGAAATAGTCAGGATTAATAGATACGGGGACAGTTCGCAATGTATGCACGTGAAGAATCTAAAACCATTTTGTTTTTGTGAGGATGTTGCTTCTATACAATGTTGAAATCGATCAAAATTTAACTGAATGTCTACATACAAGTATTATCCGATCTTTGTCATTTTCATTTTATTTATGTTCATATTTGAAACATAATTTTTTTAACATTTCTTTAAAAATGGAACTTTAAAACAGAAATTTGTAGTATATGTTGAAACTTTTTGTCTGTTATGCTCTTCATGTTGCAAAACGTAATTATTTTGATATTTATTATGCCTTTTTGTCTAAAAAATTAGTAGGGTATGTACCAGGAAGCATTTTTTTGTCTAGAAAAATAACAGTTTGCCTTTACACAAGCAATGTGCTTTTCCAACATTGTAATATGAACAAGAAATGTGGCGCGTCGTGGGAAAACCGGACTTAATGCATGCGCGTAAAGTGTCGTCCCGGATTAGCCTGTGCAGTCCGCACAGGCTAATCCGGGACGGCACTTTCCGCTTTTGTGGTATTTTCTGTTTCAAGGAAGTCTCTTCTAAACATAAATTCACTGTAGGCGTAAAGTGCCGTCCTGGATTAGCCTGTGCGGACTGCACAGGCTAATCCGGGACGACACTTTACGAACATGCATTCAGTCCGGTTTTCCCACGACGCGCCACAAATGTATTATAAAACGGGAAAATGTCAGTTTTGAAACTTATTTCTCACAGGCAAAAACTGTGAATGTTTCCCTTTAATAAACAAAACCAATATTATGAGAAATACAAACAATGAACTGATTGATGCATTTTACGAGGGGTATTTAATAAAAATTACAAGAAACATTTCTTTTTTTCTGAAAACACACACAACGTTTGTATTGATATACGATCAAATGTTTACTAATACTAATATACATTATTTCTTTCAAAGTCATTTACATTATATAATACATGTTCTTACATGATACTCGCTAATTTTTCTGCAGGCAACGAAAAAAAATTATCGTTGTTAAACTACCCATTAAACGACGCAAAAAGTAGTCCCGATTCTGAGCGGAGCATGGTAAAATATTGTTCTCATTACAATTGCTAAAATATTTGTCATTTCATGTAAGATTCGAAATAATGTGCACATAATCGTTGTTTATCGGCAAATAAACAACTCTTTGTCGTTCTGATGCGTGGCTCTGAAACCACGAGGGCTATCGCCCTCGTGGTTTAATTCCTACTCATCAGAACTCGATGTTCGGCCGATAAACAACGATAAATCGAAGTTTAATGTTGTTGCTTTATGTTTATTGAGATGAGAACACAAATTATACGTTTCACATGTAGTTAGATACATACTAAATTATCTAAATATTTAATAAGCGTGTCGTGGGAAAACCGGGCTTAATGCACGTGCATAAAGTGTCGTCCCGGATCAGTTCGGGACGACACTTTCCGCTTTTATGGTATTTTCTGTTTCAATGAAGTCTCTTCTAAACATAAATCCATTGTATGGGGAAAGTGCCGTCCTGGCTTAGCCTGTGCGGACTGCACAGGCTAATTCGGCACGACACTTTACGCACACGCATTAAGCCCTGTTTTCCCACAACGCGCCTGATTAATTTTCTGCTTCGATGGATCAAACCATCAATAATCATTCTACTGATGAATATACATGCAAACATTTTATTGACTCTTTAATTATCTTAATTAATTATATTAAACAATTTACAGTATAATGATCGACGCACATAAATAACTATTATCATTTCAATGTACAACGACAAAGATAAAAAACAAACAAACAAACATAATCTGAAGACATTTCTGAAAGTTAACAAAACTTTTCATTTTGATTTGCATGGGTGTTTACATGACTTAAATTTTACATATGGAAAATCTGAAAGTGATAATGCAGATTTGTTATCAATAGTATTCCAAACACGAATTATTTTATTCATCACAAGGACTGCTACCGTCTGATATTTCTTCCGAACTTAAACTATCACTAGACTCATCCCGCGTGTCATCAGATTCGTCAACAGCAGGGATAGTTATTGTCGTCTTCCAAATCCCCGACAACTGTTCCTCGTTTTCGCAATCTTTTAAAACCATGTGGTTACCTTTAGTCGTTGTTAGTCCTGTATTAATCAGTGGATCTCCGTGTTCTTGATCCAGTTTTCCCTCAATGTGGTTTTCATTTAAGCCACTAAATTCAGCATTTGGTTCAGTTATTTCATGCGTTGTATCTTCAAGGTTGTCCCCATTTGCATGTGAAAGCTTCTGGCACTCTTCACACACACTTTCATCTACCCCACTGACATGTACATAGGTACTTTGCGAATAATGCAAGTAATTGCAACCGTCATTGAAATAGTTCTCATTCATGTTAACGTTAGTTTCCTCAGTTCTGGGTGGCACATTCTGAGTTCTTACAGGGTCATTGTACTCTACATTGGTCTCCTTATTATTCATATCTACCTTATCCTTGAACGCTCTTTGAAACGTCTCCGTTTCATTTTGTTGAATTACTGCCTTTACCAACGTCGCATCTGTACTTTTTCCATTTTCATTTCGGTTCCATTTTTCTAACATGGTGGTCCCTAGCACACCTGTTCCTATTTCACTGCTGCATTTCTTATTGCTCCCGTAGCAACGTAATCGTCCTTCTAGTTGAACACGACTGTCATCGTTCATATTTACGTTCCGATTTTCTCGTACCAGGTCGAACTCACTTGAACTAGACACATCTGAAATGTTAGTACAAGCATATAAGTCGCTGGAAAGTATATCGTCACATGCCAACCTTTGTCTTAGGTGAGAGTAAATGGAACGTTTTCCACGATTCGTGTAGCTAGGATGCCTTTGTCCATCGAGCTCAAAGATGCGAGGGTCGACAGAAATTCCTTTACGATCCGTGTTACCAAAACGCTCTTTCCTATGCAGCTGTGTTACTGAGTTACCTCTAACACGCAATACGTGATCCCCTTTCTTTAAATTGTTCGCGCTATAAATTACCCTTTGAGGCATCTTACGTGTGTAACTATGCACTGACTTGTGGCCATTGGCTGCACGATGCGCTCTTGATAGATTTTCAGAATCATTGCCAATGCCAATTTTTTGCCTATGGTTCATAACGAATGCGTTTTGAGTTCTATGAACGGATTTCCAGGGGTCAATGTTTTCAGGATGTCTTTTAGTAATGCCTTTATGGTCATGGCGATGATGTTGTCGGGCCGTGGGTATGCGTTGCGCGATGTACGCGTTTTCATTGTAGCCGTATTTCGTCGGGCGCTCCCTGAGGGTGAGGTGATTGCTCTTTGCCCGCTTAATGGCAATGCTGGTATTGGAGTTCAACAGCCGGGCCAACTCTTCTGCAAGGAGATTAGAACATTTTTATTTTATAAATTTTCGGACATTCCGCTTGAAGCAAATGGAAAGTGCCCACATTACAACTAACGTATGCAATGATTGATTAACCCCCCTGATAAAAAACTAGATTCCTGTTGGCAACATGTCGAGCCCATTGTCAAGAAAATGGTGAACATTTATGCACAACTATGTCAAACACCACTCACAAATAAAGAACATCTGGTCCGGACAAACTGTATTATTCCCATATTTGATATATGACTTCTGTGACCTTGAGCTAGGGGTACAGGTCTTGTGTGCGACAAGCCGTCTCCACATGGTGAACATTTGTGGCAATTTATTTTAAAATTCCCTGATGAATGATGAATTTAAAGTACGGACAAGCTGTATTATGTCCACATTTGACCTTTGCCCTCTAAGTGTGACCTTGACCTTTGAGCTAGAGACACATGTCTTGCGCGCGACACGCCGTCTTCACATGGTGATGAAAGATGAAGTAACAGTCCGGACAAGCTGTATTATGCCCGCATTTGACCTTTGCCCTCTAAGTGAGCTTGACCTTTGAGCTAGGACACGTCTTGCGCGCGATACGCCGTCTTCACATTGTGAACATTTGTGGCAGGTTATTTTACAATTCTCTGATGGAAGATGAAGTAACAGTCCGGACAAGCTGTATTATGCCCACATTTGACCTTTGCCCTCTAAGTGACCTTGACCTACGCGCTAGGACACATGTCTTGCCCACGACAAGCCGTCTCATCATGGTGAACATTTGTGGCAAGTTATTGTAAAAGATTAATTAACAGTCCAGACAAGCTGTATAATGCCCATCTTTGACCTCTAAGTGTGACCTTGACCTTTGGGCTATGGACACGATCTTGCCCGCAAAACGCCGTCTTATCATGGTGAACATTTGTGGCAAGTAATTTAGAATTTCCTGATGAATGATGAATTCATAGTCCGGACAAGATCGGACGGACGCACGTACTCACGGGTGCACATACACCAAATCGCCATTGTGACAACTAAGTCGAGCTGACAGCAGGCGGGCTCGACAATAATGTCGGAAGCATCTAAACCACTCGAACATTTTAAAATCGTGGGTATTAAATCTCAATTTAGTTATGTTCTACTGAATGGTCTGTGTGAGCAAAGTGAGCAAAGTTACCTTCCTTATCATCTAGCTTCTGTCGCGACTTCCGCTTGTCAGGTTTGTACGAACTCGGGAACGACGACTTGGAACCGCAGCACAGGGAAGTCTTGATGACGTCATTGCTGACGGCGAACCAGTTCGGGGGCGGCGCGACCGGTAAGTGGCCATCATCCAGCGCTTTCTTGTACTTCTTCCGCAGTTTTGATCTGGGTTATGTTAACAAATCAGCATGTACACGTAAGCAATAATAAACTAGTTTCATTTGAGGATATTTTTGACCGTTAAGAAGCAGACTAAATACGCCGGCATTTTGAGATTTACCAACTGTTAATGGACAGCTCAAAAGACTGCAAAGCTTATTTGTGGAGAAATTTTGTTTTCTCACCATTATTTCTTACTCCGAGATTTTGCTCACTTTCAGCAGCTATCGAGTCCATTTTAGTTTGAATAGGATTCAATACTGTTGTGCCGCCAACCTGCGTTAATGGCGGAGAATTGTTGGTAAAGTTGCTGAGCCTGACTTTATAAATAAATTATACACATAAAACAAAGAATTGGTCCCAGTTCATTCTCTTATATTCTTTTATTCCAGTTATTAAAAGTTCTTATTATATATATGGTATAATCGTCGGCAACAACACATAATAAAGGAGCACCAGAAAGCACAGTATATGGGACGTCGTGGGTGGGGTATCAGGATTACGGATGCGAGTTGTAGGTTTAAATCTTTACATAAACAAATATCTGGAATGTATTTGTATAACAGTCTAAATCTTATAACGGTATGATTGTAAGTAAGTCATTTCGTTATGGAGCTGATATTAACCTGGCTAGTCAGCTGTCTTCCTGGCATTTGAATCACTGTTTTCAGTTCGGGTGTTTAAGACAGGTTGACCGATGGAGCTTAAAATTTGGCTTTTATATACTATGACGAGGTGTTTTCCTAATGACGTCACGAGTTACGATGACGTACGGATACCCCAAAAGATCGGACCGAATTCGTATGCAACGAGCGTTACCGAATAATAGACATCGGCAACATCCGGGTCGTTACGGAAAGTAACGAAGTTATAAATAACAATGGAGCTCCAGAGATGGAGTCGGGTCAGTGTGTTAAGAGGGAAATATTAAATTAATGCATCGTGAATACCAATAATATCGATGGAGCACGTATGGCATCCAATCGGGTATATTTCTCTCGTTATTTTGATATGCAATTTATAAAGGAACGGGATGTATTGACGCTGAAATCGGGATGTGGAATCTGCCTCCATTAATAGCATAATGTAAAAGCACGTGTTATACGAATACTCTAAATTAATAATCAAATATGTTCATAAAGTCATTTTTTGTGCATCATATAGACCCGACGAGGTGTGTGGCCTAACATTACTGTGCCCATTTTGCTATAAAACACCACTGCTAGATTCACTTTCATGTATATTTTACTTTGCTATCAGATCCACGAATGATACGCTTTTTATCAACTTTGTTAGACTCTTAAAAGACTTGTTCACTGATTTTTATATTTTTAAGATATGCCACTTAACGTCTTACGAGACAAATTAAAGCAGCTGAACTCAAGAGCTCAAGTACAATATCAAGAAAAGCATAAAAAAGTAAAGAAAGAAAAAACTGTTGCTCCCACCGGAGTTCGAACATCACGTCTCGGAATCAAAAGGCTTCCGTGTTAACCTCTCGGACATTCCGATACATATACATCTCCACGTGTTTTTTACTGTACGTAAGGTTAGATACCAGTAAATCATTGTGTATCCCTCCGTGGTCCTTTCGAAAGTAGTGCCTATTACTAAAGAGTTCATTTCATGTTCTCTTCTGGTATAAAAGGCATTTAGCAAGCTCAGACATGCCTTTTGTGGTAATTTCTTATATCCCATGTGTGTCTGGAACATTTTGGTGCATTTATTGGAGGCTATCTTGAAAGGTGAACTTTTGAGGAGCGTTTACTGTGGTGGTATGCGGCTTTTGTCGAAATATGAATGCCGGAACCGTGTTTTCTACCGGTGCCTGCATTCAGGCGAGATAAATTTTCTTAGAAGTAACATGACGCATCTTTGTTATTGAATTTTTTTGGAAGAGGACAGAATCATCATTAATTTGATACCATACTTGCACAATCTGAAATAAAGAAAAGGCTAGAAAAATGCTTGGAAAGTTCGCCGTTTTATAATGGGACCCTATGGGAATTGGAATTACTGGTATCTAACCGTAAGTGATCCACGTGTTTAAAACAATTTCAACGAAAACAACAGAAACACTCAAAATTGTTCTATTGTTTCGCGTTTCAAACGCTTTATTTTTTTTTCAACTGATGAATACTCGGTAACGAAATAGTATGAACTATTTACATCATATTTCTGTGTCAGCGGTGTTATTTCTATTTCGCTCTTTTCGATTCAATATTCTTTTATTTTGGTATTTGTAACAATAAGTTTAAAAATTGGCAATTCACCAGTCTTTAAACCGGTCCGTTTACAAAAGGTGGTGTATTTTAGGAATTTTACCCGGTACTAGATTGGTTGTGTTTAATAGATCCAATGGTTATATTTCGTAACGATATGTACATGTAGATCCATTTAACTGGATCCGCTATGTTGCAATAAAAAGTGAAGGTTCCTACCGCCTGGTATCGACGCGTTTACAGTGGACACACAAGCAAAGGGAGATCAGCACCATGACGCCGCCAACTGAGCCTAGAATGATCTCCCCTGTTCTGACCGTCTTGTCGGACACCACCATTTCTACTTGCTCTGAAAACAGAAGAAATGTAACCTTCAGAAACACAAGTAAAACGACCTGTCGCACACAACTTTCTACACTACATTATCATAACAGCGATCCTTGTATCATTCGAAATGATGCAAGTGCGACCGTTATTACTTTTCTAAGCTGGAATTTTCATCTGCCTGTTCCGGGCAAATATTAAAAATAATGTTGCTTAAAACCGTTAACCTAATGTACAAGGATATTAAAATACAACGTACTATTCAATAAGATATACTGTGCGTAAAAGCCGTTTAATCAGCAATGCTGTTCAGGTTCTGATGGTGTTTGTATAATTATAGTTAATGAACGTATACTGATTGTGAAGACACTATCTCGAAATTTAAGTATTTAATTTATACGTCGTACACTTTCGCCACATGTCACGTGTATATCTATTGTTGAGCTTGAAGTTGCTGAAGTTAAAACCGAAGTGCATTAGTCGTAAAAAAATTTGTTGTTTTAGGTAACCCGACCTACCCTAAAAAAATGCCCCGACCCTAGAACATTTTATTGGGTTTGTCAGATTGATTTTTGGTTTATTAACCATTTTCAGTAATTAATGTGTTTTTGGATAAATAAGTGTTTGTTTTGATAGTATCCACTTATAAACAATGTTTAAGGATATTACTGATACGTTTTGAATATTTATTCAGTTTTAGAATCTTCAAGTTGACCATTTACCAAAAATAAAAAAAATCCCCACCTACCTACCCTAATTTTTTTGGGCATGTTACCTGAAACAAACATAATTTTTTTTACGCCTTAGTAGATATAAAAACTTCGTAACCTCAACTCACCCCACTCGGAACTGTCCGTTCCATGACACATCCGGCCGCCGATCGAGCCCGAGCAGAGGCACGCGGAACCGGAAGGGGTGGACACGCAGCCGGTGATGAACCGACATCCTAATCTGCTGCAGTTTTCCATTTCTGAAGACACGCGAGAACAAAAAATCGACTTTGATGTAACTACTACAGGTAAGTATATAAACATGCATACAACAAAACATCCTACTTAAATAGTTCATTTTTGTTTCCAAACAAATGACAATCGAAATAATAGGTAAATCCATAGTATTGTTCAACCTTCGTGGCAGAATTTCCCGCGGAATTTGACTGGGCATGCGCACTCAAAGCCTCCGTTCGCCTTCCGGTGCGTGTCAACCCTGCACGTGCCGGCATTTTTGCACGGATTTGCAGCGCAGGGATCTGCGATTGTAAAATGGTCAATGATATAGAGGGGCAGTTCTCTGTAATGTGACAGGTCAACATTTGCAATACTGTGCAAACATAACTGTCGAGATGTAGCCTTCCATACAGGGCGTCAAATTCCGTGTGTACAGACACTTAACTTTCCATGCAGAAATGCGTAATGCTTATGTAACCCTTTGAACTTATTTACGATGTTGATGGTTTTAGAGATAAGATTCACGGAACAACTAGATGTGCCACGGACACGGATGCCCCCACGACGCATGGTTGGACAAAGGGTGTGTCGCCAACACTAATGTTTGCCGTCACAAATTAATTTTCATATATATTCTATAGTGGAAAAAAGGCAAAGGACAATAATTCTGCTAAAGTTGGTTGCAGCCGAAATTCCTTCCTTTACGATCACCTACACGTTAAGGTTCTTCCACTGTGAAAGTTGGAGCGAAATCCTCCAACTGGTTAAAGAGGAGTTGAGTCCACAATATTTCTGAAGTATATATTCAATAGTGGAAATATTGAGAAAGGGCCTTAATTCTGGCAATATTGGTCGCAGTCAAAATGCATTCATTAAATATGATGAGTGGAAAAGTCTAGTGTGTTCCTTAACACTATCATGGTAACAACAGAAATGAACAGAAATTTAAGTACACACGTAACACAATGCCTAAGTACACGTGCGCACATACCTTCCTTATCTTCTTTACCCGGTAGATCTACGGTCGATTTATCATCTGCCGTGGAGGAAACGCAAATGTTACAACGAATCTTAAAGGGGGCATATCGACGGTATTTTCAATAATTTTTAACGAGTATTCAAACAAGATAAATTCCAAACTATCTTAATATTTGATAACTGTTTTTATTCACAAGATCATTGTAAATAAACGTAAGGTTACAAATGTAATATACCTACCGTCTATGCAACCATGTAAATGTAACTGATATTGATATACAAATTGACGAAACACAAACATGTAATTTGAATACGTCAGATTGATTGGTTACATGCACATCAGCTTTCATCACAGTGATGAACCATCTGGAGATATGGTGTTGGCCCTAAATAGTAATTTGCATTTTAGGTACAGTATATCAAAATGTGGTACGATGTTCTTTACTTCAATTCATTAATACTTAATTGTACGGACAGTTTTGGGTTATGATCTTGTAGGAAACAATGCTGGCCTTTATGATGACCACTTGCTAAACGCAAACATGCCGTGACATCTCATTGAACCTGCTTTGCTTGTAAGGAAAGCAATTTGAGGTAAAAACAGTAGTAATTTTGTAGGGAGCCCCTACTAGACTAATTTTAGTCCCTGAAAACAAACTGCTCAAACTGTAGGAAATGTAAAGGTCGACAATTCCTTTTTATTGTTTTATCTTACCAAATTACATTTCTTTGTGAGAGTTTTCAGGTTTAATACTGTCTTGAAAAAGATCAAAATGGCAAGCACGTTAAGAGCAAAGTAGGAGCAACATAACATATAATGAATTCGATATTTGACAGCAACGACTGAATCAGTCTAAACCCCTACCATC
This sequence comes from Congeria kusceri, assembly GCA_027627225.1. Lineage (NCBI taxonomy): Eukaryota > Metazoa > Mollusca > Bivalvia > Myida > Dreissenidae > Congeria > Congeria kusceri. The sequence goes on from CM051030.1 coordinate 74,903,063, forward strand.
ACGTATTTCTGTCGACCTATGGTTATCATTATGACAGAGCCCAGTTTACCTGGCTGCTGACTGGACGGCTGGGAAACTGCAGGAGAATTTGCCCCTCCAGGAGGCTGGGCCGCCTCGGGGCCTGTCTGCGAACCTGGGGATTGTAAAATAGGGACAGAGTTAGTGTGGATAAAATGAGCAGTCATATTAATATATAACTCTGAATTACAAAACAATGCAGATTTTCAAATTGAAGATACCATACATACAATGCCTCAAGAATGCAAGGGAAGCGTATTTCAGTAAAACCGTGCCTCACCTGTCGGCTGCTGTCCAGCTTGTGAATTCATTTGGCCTTCCTGAAATTGGCATGTTCCTAAATCAAAATGTTACTTGCATATTTTAAAACAGGACATCTACAAGAATACATTGGCCATTTCAAATCTTTTTTAAAATGAAAGTGGTTAAACTGCATTTAAAATGTATTCATAGATTCAAAATACTACATCTAAACACTTTTAGTTTAGTTTAAACCTATTTCTTTTAGCTCGATTTCATCGAAACAAAAATTATAGAGACACTCTCGAGTCGGTTTCCTGGCAAGAACCAGTACTTGGTGTCTTTGGAAAGATCTTATGAACGCTCTCCGAGTGGGGATCGAACCCGGGACATCTCGGTCGAAAGGCGGATAGAATATCCACTACACCATTCTACCTCTGACACTTTTGATGTACGTCTCTAAAATACTAATTTATCAAGGTAAAGGCGTCTATGACCATCTCTAAACTGTATAAGCTTAACTTTCCAAGGAACCCATTTACCTGCGCCACCCGTTTGCAGGTCTCACAACACTCGGTGGTGGCCAGCGTACAGAGGTAGTGTCGTCTCGCGTAGATCTGCGGCGCCGGAGAGTTGGAGCTCAGGTACGAGCACGGGTAGATACGTTCCTCTTCACGTACCGTTACGTCTCTACACACAGTAGAGGTCATCGCTTGAGCACCAACGACTAAAGTAATTTCGTTAATTTAAATTTTAAAGTGAGTTTAGGCAAGTAATACAACATGTCAAGTAGGTACATATATAACAAGAGCTATTTGTAAAACCATTATGCTCCCTCCAGGTTAAAAGCACCCTTTAAAATATCTACTTTGGGAAAGACCGGATGAAAACTGTTGGACAATTTTAGATAACTCAAATGCCATAACTCCTGGGGCGATTTCGTTGATCATAGAACATGGATAAGATATTATGCCCTTAAACATTTTCATTAAGTTTGGTAAAAATCGGATGAAAAATATTAGACGTAGAGAGCGGAAACGGCTAAAAAGGCTAATTTGAGATAAATCAAAGGCCATAACTCCACAATTCCTGGGGCGATTTGGCTGAGTATCGAACTTGGCTGAGATATAATGCCCACAAACATTTTCATGAAGTTTAGTAATGACCGGATGAAAACTTGTTGATAAAGCGGATACACAAGTGGTCTTCCCACCGATCGACCGACAGACAGACCGACGGCCCGACCAACATAGGGTGCATAGTACATAAAACATGATATGCCAGAGGACGGCGCTTGCCTATTTGAAGTATTTCAGAATTATGGCATTGTTGCACCTGATGCTGGAGTTGATGATAATGGTTAAGTCCATGTTTCAAGCGAATAACTTATGTAGTTTTCAAATAGTTGTCAAATAATAAGACTTTTGAATAAAAACTGTAATCTGACTATGTGGAAAGGGGACATAACTCTGTTAAAATACAACCGTGTTATTAGGATTGTGGCAACTGACGCTATAGTTGATGACTAATGTATATTCCAAGTTTCAAGTGAAGTTTTAAAGTAATAAGACTTTTGAATATAAACTTTACCTGAAATGTGAAAAAAGGGACGTAACTCTATCAAAGTACAAAACTGAGTTATTGGGAATGTTGCATCTCATGCTGGAGTACATGCTAAACGTACGTTCGAGGTTTCAAAAGAATAATTTACTAAGTGGTGAAGTTAAAAAGCTTTTGAATACACATTTTAACCCGAAAATCTAAGTGAAAAAGGGACATAACTCTGTCAAAGTTATAAGCTGAGTTATGTGGAATGTTGAATATAATGTTGGAGCTTGCGCGAGTGAAAATATGTAAATTGTATCCCTTTCCAGTGACGATATAACGCTTATCACACTGAAAACAAATATCCTGTATATTACAAATAATAGAGGTATTTAGCTCTTAAACACGATGGTATAAATAAAACACGTAGTTACACATATCGGCATTTATTAAAGCATCATCCTCTTCCAAAGACATTTTCCGAATGAATAATATATATGCAGTTATGACAAATAAGGAAAACATGTGTTTTACCTGTGGGCACCTGACCTTCTTGTGGATTCGACTGGCCTTCCTGAAATGAAACTTAAAGTTACACTTCCCTTAAAATTTGCCATTAAATGACAAAAAAACGCGTTTTTTTAAATTAGTAAATATAATTTAAAATATTAATAATTGAGGATATAAAGTGTAAATAATAAACGTAAACACTGTCAATACTCGTCTAAAATCTTTACCACTTACGGATTCCTGTAAACCCATTTACCTGCGCCACGCGTTTGCATGTCTCACAACACTGGGTGGTGGCTAGCGTACAAATGTAATGACGTCTCGCGTAGATCTGTGGCGCCGGTACGTTGGCGCTCAGGTACGAGCACGGGTAGTTCTGTCCCCCTTCTCGTACCGTCACGTCTCCACACGCAGTAGAGGTCATTGCTGGAAGACCGACGGCTAAAGTAATTTCATAAATATAAAGTAATACAACATGTCAAGTAGGTACGTGTTTATTTGTAACAAAAGCTGTTCGTAAAACAGTTACGCTCCCTCTAGGTTGAAAGCAATTTTTAAAATATCAAGTTTGGGGAAGACCGGATGAAAACTGTTGGACATAGAGTGCGGAAACTGCTTAAAATGCCAATTTGAGATAAATCAAAGATCATAACCCTGCACTTTCTGAGGCGATTTGGTTGGTCATGAAACATGGCTAAGATATTATGCCCTCAAACATTTTCGTCAAATTTGGCGAAGATCGGATGAAAACTGTTAGGCTTGGACAGCGGAAACGGCTAAAACGGCTAATTTGAGATAATAAAAGGGCCATGACTTGACAACTCCTGGGGCGATTTGGCTGATTATCGAACTAGGCTGAGATATAATACCCACAAACATTTCCACGAAGTTTAGTGAAGATGAAAACTGTTTTGACTTAGAGGGCGGAGAGCGGAAACTATAGTGGTCTACCCGATCAACAGACAGGCCGACGGTCCGACGGACGGACCATATTAGCAAATCAATATACCCCGCCATCTTCGATGGTGGGGGGGGGGGGGGGATAATGCATTAAACAAGATATTTCAGAGGAAAGCGCGCTCGACTATTCGAAGTATTTCAGTGGTGCATATTTATGTATTACTAAGATATAAAATATTTTTGGAAATCATGATAATACACAACATATAACTTGTTTTTGTAAAGCTTGAGAATACAATACTAATTACTTTTACATATTATTTACATCTAAACAATTTTTGTCAATCATGAAAACACAGTACAGATTACTTTTATGAATTATCTTAATAATTTTAAATTATTTTTGTAAAGCATGAACATACAGTACATATACATTTTATGAATTACTCAGATAGAAATTATTCTTGTAAAGCATGAGAAAATAGTACAGATTACTTGTATGTATTACTAAGATATATATATTTCTTTTTTTTAAAGCACGATAATATTATTTTTTCCGATTTGTAAAATTGTTATTATCATGACCATCAGGCGCCATGTTGGCCTTATTTTTTTATTTATATGCGACAATGTACAATTCTTGAATAAACTATCTATCTATTTTTTTTAAGGTGGAAGGTGCATAAATCTGTAAAAATACAAGGAAAAGTTATGGCACTAATTTCATTGGATGCTGAAGTTGATGACACAGTTGCAATTCCAGTTTCAAGTAAAAAGCTTATGAAGTTTTGACGTTAAAAGACTTTTGATCATAAATGTTGTTCTTAAAATCGATGTAAACTACAAAACAGAGTTAAGGGTATTTTACACCTGATATTGATGATAATGACTAAGATATATTCCAAGTTTCAAGTGAATAACTTATGTAGTTTTTAAATTACAAGCCTTTTGAATAAAAACTTTAACACGAAAATCTATGTGAAAATGGACATAACTATGTCAGAATACAAAACGGAATTAATGCAGTTGATGCTGAAAAATGATAACAAAGACGTATTTAAAGTTTTATTTGAATACCTTATCCAGTTTACAATTATAAGACCTCTAATTAAAAATGTTATTTAAAACTGAAAAATTATGTGAAAAATGGGCATAACTGTGTCACCATACAAATCAGAGTTATGAGATTGTTACACATGATGCTGGAGTTGAAGATAAAGGTAAATTCTATGTTTCAAGAGAATAACGTATGTAGTTTTGAAGTAATAAGACTTTTGAAAAAAAAATTAACCTGAAAAACTTTATTAAAAGGGAACATAGCTCTGTTAAAATACAAAACAGTGTTATGTGCATTGTGGCACCTGATGGTATAGTTGACGACTACTGTATATTTTAAGTTTCAAGTGAATAGTTGTTAAGTTTTAAAGTTATCAGACGTTTGAACATAAACTTTAACCTGAAATTATATATGAAAAAGGGACATTACTCTGTCAAAACTTAGTTATTTGGAATGTTGCATCTGATGCTGGAGTTCATGACAATCGTATATTCCAAGTTTCAAGTGAATAATTTACAAACGTTTGAAGTTCAAAGACTTTTGAATTAAACAAATTAACCTGAATATATATGTGAAAAAGGGGTATAAAGTACAAACCTGATTTATAGTGGGATCAATTCTTCACAAAATACTTCAGACAATGGGAAAAGCACCATATTTGGCACAGTTGCACATACAGGCAAAAAAAATAAATGAGCATGAGACCCAACCCCCAAAATCCAAAATGGCGGACAAATCCAAAATGGCCGCCATATACATACATAATTTTTAACAATAAGAAATGTTAACTAAGATATCTATATAAAACCTCTGAAAATGATGAAAATATTTTTTAGCATCTTTAATCTTAATATATTTTATCTATTTATATGAATATTCATATAAAACATCATTTATTTTTCACTTATGCTGAACTTTTATGTCATTTATGTGCGTAAACTACTGATTAAATGCAGTAAAAAGTCAAAGTTATTCTTATTATAATCATCATATCCATAAATAAAACATGAAATATTAAATAAACACTGTTTAGAACATATTTGAGTTTTAATTTGGTATTGGGGATAGAAAAATCACCTTAAAAAACAAAAATCATTAAAACGCTGAGTATAAGTTGTCTCCCTTTGTTATAATTTCACCATTTATTGGACGAACAGAATATATACACCTATGCACATGCAGATTTACTCCAGAGGCATCACTAGCTATCGCATACAGAAACTATACGATAAAAAGTTGCCACAACGTTATTATTTTACCGATTTCAATGCGATTTTTTGTATTTTGATCGGTATTAACATGTCCATTAAAAATGATTTCTTAAAAGTTCAATTTTATTAACATATTTATGGACTGCTGCTATAAACATCACTCACACATTGTGAATGAAAATAAAATATGTTACAAAATCTTGAGTTTCTTTTTAAATAACTGCAAATAACATACACCCAATCACACTTCTAATGCAATACTTTTATAATTCTACCTTCTCAGAAGTTATCAATTTGTGCTTCTAGACTATGTTTTTAAAAATCATTATTAACATGTGTATATTGAAATTATTCATCCATGACGCTCTTTCACTTAAAACTGGGACAGGTGCAGGTGTTATTATTTTAATTTATTTTCATCTTGCATTTAACCGATTAGAATAAAAATTCTAGGAGACCTTTAAAAATTTATTGATATTCCAAATTTTACTAATAGTCGAGAAATTGTGAAAAATAAAAGTTTTGCGTTAAATGTGTGATTGTGTGTATATACATACGTTGGAGGTCTTGACCTATCTTGGGCCGTTACCGCCCTAAGCAGTTGGCATGAATTTACACTGAACCACCAGTTGACATTCTAAATTGCTTCCATTGTTTAAAGAACAAGCCGAATGTGTTGTCATGATTACGCATTCAATGCATATTGTAAACAAAATAACATATCTTAAAGTTCTAGGGCCAAACTCTATATTCATTGTATGTAATAAGTCTATATTTGCAACTGCTTAACAGAAACATACATGTATAATGAATATGACCCGACCACTTTTACGAAACATACATGTATAATGAATATGACCCGACCACTTTTACGAAACATACATGTATAATGAATATGACCCGACCACTTTTACGAAACATACATGTATAATGAATATGACCCGACCACTTTTACGAAACATACATGTATAATGAATATGACCCGACCACTTTTACGAAAATTGCTTTGTACCAATGTTAGGTGGACTACACGTACATGTAGAAATGGGAACTGTCAAGACTATTGGTGATTGGCTTGAGTACATTGGTTGGACAAGTGCTCTGTGGCGTCTCTTGCTACAGCTGTCTACCTTTTTGAAAGCCTCCCATTGGGGCAAGACATCAAGTGACAGCAGCATCGTTGTACTTACTGATGGGGAAGGCATTCCGTACACCAGAAGACGGTCATAGAACTGCTCTTGATGTGTGGCGAGCTCACAAGGAAAACATACATTTAATGTTTCTTTTCTGGTCAGTCACGCTAAGATTTGAAGTCACTATTGTAGTCTTCATGAAAGCTTTGCGAGAGGGGAACTTTGTTCTCTATATAGAAGCACTTGCGGCTCTTGTACCATAGTTCTTTACTATTGACCATTCAAATTATGCTCGATTACTGTCTGTTTATATTGATGAAATATTATACATTTCACATAAGCAACTGCCAAGGAGAAACAGAAATTATCTACCTAAAACTAAATGTTTTCTTTTTTCCATGTGGAATTTTTCTTGCAAAGTCCGGAACGGCAATCTTGATTATTTCTTTGTCCATGAAAACACGGCGTTACCACCATCTCTCTCACAGTTTGGTAATTTACCTATGACACCATGTCTGAACTTGTATCCTGTCTTGAAGAACATTTTCAAATCAAACTTAACACCGCAGAGATTGATGCACTTACAGTAGATGGTGCTGTTGTTGTCAGCCTATTGGTTGTCAGACATGCGGACACGATTTTTACACCATATCTTGGTCGTCAGATGTATTCAAATGTATTCAGTTCAGCTGCTTGGTGCCATTTGGGATGTGTACAAGCAGGACAGTCTCAAATATTCTTCAAATAGGAAAGGGTGTTGTTCTACTTCTTAGCTGAGCAGGTTGTGCTCGTGGAACCAAAATATGGCGTTGTTGTCTCTACTCAAAATGATGATGCTGTTAATTTATAATTGTGAATTATTTGACAACAGTAGAATAGCATCCTGTGGTCACGAAGAAGCAGGTGTAAAACTCATGTTGCATGTGGCTGATATAACGATGCCGGGCTACTAGACTGCTAGGATAAAAACTGTGGATACATTATGTGTTGGTTCTTGTTGTAGCAGTTTGTCATCAGAATTCAGTTTCTGAATTGTGGATAGCTTTTTGGGCTGGCAAAAATCTATAGATATATTACAGTTCACGCTATTTCAAACTCACTAAATCACTCTCCCCCGATACCTAGTCCTGCCCAATGGGGCTGGATCAGAGAAATGGCTGACAAATGGAGACCTGTTTGGTCTTCTTTGCCACAAGCTGCAGTGTCATGGTTCTCGGGTGTGGTTGTAACCCAGAAAAGGGCCGTCATGGAAGATGCATGGCAGAATCGCTCTGCACAGCCTTATCAAGTACAATGCGCTATTTTAATTATTATATTGTTCCGTATTAATTCACAATATCTAATCTATATGTCGGAGATGGTCATGACAAAACGATATATATTAAATCTCTTTTCAGAATAAACAACTAGGTATCAAAATATTTAGTTTCTTTGGCATTTAATGATTTATTTGTTCAAGTTATACAGTTAATATTATTGTGTTTATGTTGTATATTGTTGACATTTTGTCTTACAATGATATATGATGTTGCAGCATTTATCTTAAATCATTTTTACGAACATTGCAAGATAACTTTTTTTTTGGGGGGGGGGGGGGGGGCAATAGGCTGTCATTGTCATTGTAAAAGAAGAACATAGATCATAATTGAATTGTTATGATGACAATTTAGCATTTTGTTTTCAACTTGTACTACCTCAAAGTATCACCTTTATGGTAGCCATCCAATTCTTGAGAGTGACACATCGTCTTATCTTGGTTAACATTTGTGACAAGTTATTTCAAAATCTGTCCATGCAGTTGGAGGTTAAAACACGTTCACGCAGTATTTTGATAATAAAGCGTTCTACTATGACCTCAAATAATGACCTAATCCTTTACGGTAAACGTACGGTTTTTGTGCACGACATATCGTCTGTTTGAAGTTAACATTATTGCCAAGTTATTTTGAAATCCTTAATGCATGGGGAAGTTAGAGCTCTGACAAGCGATATTTTGACAATAAAAAGCACTTTTATTTTGACCTTTGACCTCAAGGTATGACCTTAACCTTAAAGGTAGCCCGTACAGTTCTGTGTGCGACACACCTTCTTATCTAGGTTTAGATTTCTACCAAATTATTTCAAAATCCTGCCATATATTGGGAGGTTAGAACCCGGATTAACAGTAATTTGACAATATAGTTCTTAATGTTGACCTTTGACCTCAAAATATGACTTTGACCTTAGAGGTAGCCATCAGATTTGCGTGCATCACACCTTCTCATTTATGTTAACATTCGTGCCAATTGATTTCGAAATCCTTCAATGCATAGGGAAGTTAGAGCTCGGACCAGCCTTAGTTTGACAATAAAGCGCTGTATTTTGACCTTTGACCTCAAAGTATGACCTTGACCTTAAAGCTAGCCATCTGGTTTTTGCGCGCGACACACTGTCTTATTTAGGTTAACATGTGTGCCAATCAATTCGAAATCATTCAATGCATTGGGAAGTTAGAGTCCGGACAAGTTTTGGAACAAACGGACCAACGACAGACAGATGGCGGCCATTTTCAAAATGGCCGCCGTCCGCCATTTTTACAGATATAGATTGCGTCTCATGCAAAAAATGTTTTAAATGCCACAATAAACATATGTTCTAAATGTGGTGCTTTTCCCATTTTCTGAAGTTTGTGGCCAAATTATGTCACAATCATGTGGAATATTGATTATAATGTTGGAGTTAATGACAAAGCTACCGTCAAAGATTCAAGTGAATAACTTTTGTAGTTTTGAAGTTATAAGACTTTGGAATAGCATCTTTAACCAGAAAATCTATGTGAAAAATGTATATAACTCGAAAAACAACCATATTAATGGGAAATATTGCACAAGATCCAAAAGTGTTGACGGCGGTATATTCCAAGTTTCAAGTGAATAACTTATGTATTTTGAAGTTACACGACTTTTCAACATTAACTTTAACCAAGTTCAGACGCGGACACCGGCGTCGAGGCGCGTAGGAAAACTCACTTATTATTCGAATAGTTGAGCTAAAAGGCAATGGGATAAATAGAACACGTACCTACACATATCGGCATTTGATAAATCATCATCCTCTTCCAAAGACATTTTTCCGAACGAATAATTTACTAGTATATGCAGTTATGAAAAAAGGAAATTATGTGTTTTACCTGTGGACGCCTGACCTGCTTGTGGGTTCGCTTGGCCTTCCTGAAATATTACTTAAAGTTACATTTCCCTTCAAATATTCAAATGACAAAAGTACACATTTTATAAGTAAATATTATTAAACAAGATTCTGTGTTTGCTAAACACACATGCCACGGTTGATGCTTGATAGTCCATTTCTTAGTCCAAATTAGATCAAGGTCAATGTCAAAGTGAGGTTCGGTGATATGGGTGGATTGAAAACGGTCGTAAGTAACTACTGTGTACATATCCAAATGTTGTGGTAAGCGGTGTTGGTGCTAGACGATTCAGTAACACTTAGTTAACCAAGAAATGGCACTTTTAAATTATTATAAGTCCAAATTAGGTCAAGGTCAAGGTGAGGTTGGGTGATATGGGTGGATTGGGGATGTTAATAAGCAACAACTGTGTAAGTATCCAAGTGTTGTAGCAAGCGGTGTTGGTGCAAGACGAAACGGTAAAATCTAGTTAACTAAGAAACAGTCCATTTTAATTATTCTAAGTGCAAAAGGTCAAGGTCAAAGTGAGGTTGGGTGATATGGGTGGATTGGGAACGGTCATAAGTAACAACTGTGTAAATATCCAAGTGGTGTGCTAAGCGGTGTAGGTGCTAGACGAAACGGTAAAATCTAGTTAACCAAGAAATGGCACTTTTGAATTATAATAAGTCCAAATTAGATAAAGGTCAAGGTCAAAGTGAGTTTGGGTGATATGGGTGGATTGGGGATGGTCATAAGCAACAACTGTGTTAGTAACCAAGTGTTGTAGCAAGCGGTGTTGGTGCTAGACGAAACGGTAAAATCTAGTTAACCATGAAACAGCCCATTTGAATTATTCTAAGTACAAATTAGGTCAAGGTCAATGTCAAAGTGACGTTGGGTGATATGGGTGGATAGGGACTGGTCATAAGCAACAACTGTGTGAGTATCCAAGTGTTGTAGTAAGCGGTGTTGGTGCTAGGCGAAACGGTAAAATCTACTTAACATTGTCACAAATGGACGGACTGACGGAAGGACGGACAGGACAATCACTATATGCCTCCCGCATCAAGATGAAGGGGGCATAAAATATTATTAATTGAGGATATAAGGTGATAAACGTAAACAGTTTCACTACTCGTCTAAAAGCTTTATCACTTACAGATTCCTGTTAACCCATTTACCTGCGACACCCGTTTGCAGGTCTCACAACACACGGTGGTGGCCAGCGTACAGAGGTAGTGACGTCTCGCGTAAATCTGCGTTCCCGGTACGTTAACGCTCAGGTACGAGCACGGGTAGTTACGTCCCTCTTCACGTACCGTTACGTCGCTACACACAGTAGAGGTCATCGCTTGAGCACCAACGGCTAAAGTAATTTCGTTAATTTAAATTTTAAAGTGACTTAATGCAAGTAATACAACATGTCAAGTAGGCATATACATGTATGTAATATATTAGAAAAGGTTATTTAACAACGTTGTGTACAATAAGTTGATATATTTCAACTCGTACACAGCTGATATACTAGGGCTCCCCTATCTGCTGTGTCAGTATGGTTTGTGAGCTGTGTACTCGTCCAAAAATATCGCCCTATCGAACAGAACGACGTTAAATTACCTAATATTACAAATAATAGCGGTATGTTGCTCTTAAAGGTAAGGGGATAAATAAAACACGTAGCTACAATATCGGCATTTGATACAGCATCATATTCAAAAGACATTTTCCGAATAAACAATGTATGTGCAGTTATGATAAAAAAGGGAAAATGGTGTTTTACCTGTGGACACCTGGCCGGCCGGCGGATTCGCTTGGCCTTCCTGAAATGTTCCTTAAAGTTACATTTCCCTTCATAATTATGTGTCATTAAATTACTACAAGCGAGTCATATGACCCTATAACGCTCACCTGAGTATAAAGACCTGGGTCTTGCGGTTTCAGAGGAGAAGATTTTTAAAGTCATTTTGCTATTTAAGTCTATATTAACCGTGTGACCTCTGGGGCGTGGCCACTTTTTACCCCATGGGAATAATTTGAACAAACTGTGTATAGGACCACTGCCACATATCAAATATGAAAGCTCTAAATTTTCACTTCTTAAATCTATTTTTAGCTCTAGTGACCTAAATATGCAGCGGACCGGAACTATTTGAACAATTTTTTAAAGAGGGTCACCCAAGGATCATTCCTATGAAGTTGTGTGAAAATCTGCCCAGCGGTTTAGAACGCGATGGCCTTTGAATAAAAATGTTAACGCACGACGCATTGCAGACGACGGACAAAAGTCGATCATAAAGGCTCACCATGAGCACGTTGTGCTCAGGTGAGCTACATAAACACGTATACTAGTTTGTTTATATAATTAAAAACTATTATAATTGAGGATATAAAGTGTAAATTATACGTGAAAACTGTCAAAAATCGTCTAAAATCCTTACCACTTACAGATTCCTGTAAAGCTATTTACCTGCGCCACCCGTTTGCAGGTCTCACAACACTCGGTGGTGGCCAGCGTACAGAGGTAGTGACGTCTCGCATAGATCTGTGGCGCCGGTACGTTGGCGCTCAGGTACGAGCACGGGTAGTTCTGTCCCCCTTCTCGTACCGCTACGTCTCCACACGCTGTAGATGTCATCGTTTGAGGACCCGCGGCTATTATAGTACGTTACCCAACGAAAAGAGGAGTTTAATTGCGAATGATGCATTTATTAAGGAGAAAACGGATTACGGTATATGTGCAAGGTCTTCGTTAAAAAGTAAACTTAATGGTTAATCTTAAAATACCCCATTTCTTTAATAAATGGAACATAAATTCGTTGAGAGAGGAAATAACTTGCTGCAGGCATTTCATAACGGTTATATATTAAACGTTATAATAATTAATACCAGGATTGTTCCGTTCAGATAAAACAATAATGGGATAAAATGTGTAATTAAGACTTTTTTTATTCATAAATGATTAAAAATCTGAAACCTTTCTTATGGACCGATTCCTTTTTAAACGTCCACCAAATTTTCAGCAATATGTGATTATGTATTCAAAAGCTGGTTAAACAGTCGGGGTTTATTGAGAATATTCTTCTCCGAACAGAATGTAATCAGTCTACAGGCAAATAAGGCCCGCCGCACACCAATGCCGTGTACTTAAATGCATGCATTATTTCATGTTATCTGGGGAAAAAAATGGCTTTGCCCAAAAAAACCACAACAAACACAACTACTTTACCACAACGCCATGTAGTATTAGTTACACTGTTAGTAACTGAGCGTGTATGGGATATACGCCCTCAGTGGTTTCATACCATACGAGAGCGCATGTATCTTTTAACTGATATCATTTGAAAATTAACGAAAGAAACCCTCACAAAATAACACGAAACATCTACAATGACGTCACGAAAATAAACAAAATAACTTCAATAGACTGCGTCATTAGACTTCTATGGGGTATTGAAATATACCCATGGTGTATACCCCATAGTCATGTGACCGCTCTTAGCCAATCGCATCGCGTCATTTATGTAGGAGGTGAGATATAGATGAATTAATGTGAGGCCTTATCTTATGTACGTAGGGTCCCTCTGTCATGACAACAAAATACATGTAGTTTTACCTGCCGGCATGAGTGCTGCGCGAGACTGCGGCGGGAGCTCCTGAAAAGATTAGTTTTGGACAAACAGGACTATCTGTATTTTTTAACATTGCATTTACAACGGTATGGATGCTCAAATTCAAACAAATGTTTTATGTATAGGCAAATATTACCCAACTGTTTGTAAAACAGGTATGCCCCTCTAGGTTAAAAGTAATGTTTAAAATGGTGAAGATCGGATGCAAAATGTTGGACATAGAGAGCGAAAACGGAAGGTCAATTGTATGTAAATTAAGGACCATAACTTTGTAGTTCCAGGGGTGATTTGTGTCACAGGGTGAATTATAAATAAAGTTAATAAATGTACATTATCATCAAATTATTGTGTTTGTTTTTATATTTACCCTAAAACATATAATCTACAATTTAAAGTAATTCACTAATATGCAAATTTAAATAGTCAGTACAGTGTTTAGTTATTATGTTGGGTAGTTATGATCAGTTCTTAGTTTAAAGTATACTGTAACCTTAGTTTTTAGAGTTACTACAATATAGTTGAAATTAACCTATGTTGAACACATGCACATAATAGCCAATCAATCACTTTCCTTCCAATATTCAGATTCACGGCTAAATTGTTTAGAGACAGCCATTACATTTTGACGATTGTCTTTATTTTATTATTTGTGTAGGATAATTGTTATTCCTGCAGGTAAATATTGCACTGCATTTTATGACTGATATCCATGTCTATCGCTTGTATTAATTTCGTATTATTTCTGATAATTACGGTTGTGATTATTAGTTATTATTCGAATAACTTATTGTCGCTATTATTCACGCCGCCATGCATTATCAATCATTAGTATTTTGTAATGTAATTGAAACTATTTAATATTTCTGATTATATATATATTTATCTGTATTAATTGAGTTTTTTTCTTCAGAAAACTATTTTATCGATCGACATTATTGAATAACAATATTTCTGCAATCCACGACTTGTGTTATTTGTCGCTCAAACCGCATTGCGCCTACGGGCGTAGCTAAGGCCGGCAACATTTGGCTGATATATTATGCCCTCAAACATGTTCATCAAGTTTGGTGAAGATCTAATGAAAACGGTTGGACTTAAAGAGCGGAAATGGCTAAAAAGGCTAATTTTAAATTATGCAAGGACTAGAACTCCGCAGTTCCTGGGACGTTATGTTTATCAAACAGTTAACCGAAATATTATGTCCACACAGATTTTCATCAAGTTTCGTGAAGATCGGATGACAACTGATGGATCGAAAACGGCTAAAAAGTCAATGATAGATAATTTTAGGGCAATAACTCCAAAATTCCTACAGTGATTTGGTTCATTATCGAACTTGGTAGAGATATTGTGCAAAAAAAAACAACATTTTTACGAAGTTTGTTGAATTTTGAGAGCGAAATCTGAATTGGTCTACCAACCGACTGGCAGACCGACCGACAAACAATTCGAAAATGATACTCGCTATGTTTTCTATAGACAAAGAACAAAATTATCGTTGTTAAATTTCCCATAAACAACGCAAAAAGAAGTTGCGATTCTGAGCGGAGCATAGTGCAAAAGTAGTTCCAATAACAATTGCCAAAATATAGTCCTATGCCAAATCATATTAGAATCGAAATTTATTTTCGAATTATCGTTGTTTATCGGCCAATAAACAACTCTTTGTCGTTCTGATGCGTTGCTATTCGGGCTGACGCCCTCGTGGTTTAATTCCTACGCATCAGAACTCCGAATCGATGTTTATTGCCGATAAACGACAAATTCAAAATTATGTCTCAAATATACCATGCCATCGCCGATGGGGGGGGGGGGGGGAGGGCATAGTAATACTTATTGTTTGTTTTTGTTCCGTGCTAAAAGAGCAAATATGTTCCAGCGACTGATTCAGTAGGATCAACATTTCCGACAAAAGTGTCGCATTGTCATATTCATCAATTTAAAGAAAACCAATGTACACGAAGTCTTAAAATCTAACAAAATCCATCGAAACCATTCACCTGTGCCATATTTTTACATGTTTTGCAACATTTTGTGGTTGGCAGCGTGCAGAGCTGGTGTCTCCTCGGGAAGATGTTCTTGCCAGGGATGTCCAACACCAGGAACGCACAGGGCACCCACTGTCCGTCCACTTCCATGTTCTGGTCGGCACAATGACCATTGTTCACGGCTGATGTTTGAATGAAAACAGATTATGCATTCTATAAATTATATAATATCTATCAATCATCTTCATTTAGTGGTAGATTCTTCATTTTGTTTGCGAAATAAAGAATAATTCCAACTCCATTATCGAGGTAGCATACACGTGTTTAAAGGGACATGTTAACATATTGGCAAATTGACAATTTTCCAAATGTGTTTCATAGATCCCAAAAAGACAAATACATATATATAAACTAGCGAAATAACACTACTGTCAAAGAGATATATTGGAAATATATTGTCATTTGTGAAAAAAATTCATCAATTGAAATGGATAAAATTATCAAGCGTTTGTAACGCTTTTCATCGGTATTTTGGAAAACACGTGTATATAACTTACATATGGTTAAAAAATCACTGCTTTCATCGTTAGTCCGAATGCCGAGTAGTTAAAGAGACAGTTTATGATTCCGGCGGTTGTAAGTTCGAGTACCGGCGAAGGCAAATCATTGCATTTTTTTTCTTTATATAATATTTGTTTTTGGTAAGTCCAACTGCTGTATTTTTTGCAGTTAAGACATCAAACGACATTTCAAAAAAAAATACGAAAGTATCTGAACAAGTCCCTTTAAACTATAATCAAAGTCAGTAATAAGCACAAACCACCCCTACCTCTTGACATAGGAGATTGTACCTGCCTCCTTTGAAACGAATTTCCGATGGAACGATACCTGTTGAAATCGCGTTGATGATTTTGGAACCTTTTCTGATTATGCTGGCCATGTTCATGACGCCAATGTCTTGGGTGATTCCTTCGGGAGTTTTTCATGTTCATTAAATCCCTCCTGTCATCTGCTATCTCCTTTTGAATTCTAAGTTTCACTTTCTCCAGTTGCAGCAATTTGGATTTTAAGTTTTGTATATCACTGTTATCACGTGCGAGTCTGTCAATTTCACCATTCAGTGGATCTGAAAGAACGCAGACCCTAAGTAAATACCGCGCGGTATAACATGCCATGTGAAAACTTATTAAGTTATTTTACAATTTTAAGATTTTAAGAAGTATAATCATATTGATTATTAATAATTATCGTGTGGTTTTGCCAATTACAATTCCAGATCGGGCGCGGATCCAGGATTTCGGCCTGGGGGGGGGGGCGTAACTTCTGGTCGTGCAGTTATAACCCTTTATGTTGTCTGTGGGCCTGCAGTGATCAACTACAGACCCGTATTATATGATAAAACTCAGCATCATCATCATCCTCAAAATTAATGCACTTTGTTTCACTGAATAAATTCATACCTCACCGTATTATGTTTGGAAGACATGTTGGTTCATCTATACGTCATGCACCTGTTTTGGCAGTAGGCCCCTAAATTGCCCTTGTTTGATGTGCCTGTCCACTTAATACGTATTTGACATTCAAAGTTATATATAATGTGAAATTTCTGTAAACATGTATTAAAATGATTAAATTCAAACGCACGCGCATCGAGAATTGTTGTATTATTGATTTACCGAAGTGTAATGATCTCTTTTCGAAGTGATTGTCATTAAATAACTCACACGTTTACATTCATGCTCACCAATAGTCTGAAATGTGATATGCACTTTTTTTTTTCATCGAACTGAACTAACGGACAGACGGACGAACGTGTTTTTTTACACAAAATATTGTGAAAGATACACGTACTGTATGCTTGCGTTGTGAAATAATACGACAAATGATGCCGACGCAGTTTCAATTTCGCTGACATATGGTGCCGGAAAAAATATGAAATCGCCAGGAATTGGAGCCAACGTTGTGGACACCCCTCTAGTTTATCACTTTATATCTTTTTTTTATGAATGCATAAAAACACTATGCAATGTGGTGTGATTGCTAATTAATGGGAAATTGAACAAAAAGTTTATTAGATTTTTGTGAACTAAACTATTTCTTGAGACAAAACTGTTTCAACTCGAAAGTAGTAATTGATTCGACTTGAATTTCGACTTTAAATCATATTTATTAGAAACGTATATATGTCTTTTATGCGATTTCTAGTGCCAACGGTGTATGGCATCTGACATCTTAATATTTTATTTGAATTTAAAAAAGAAAAAAAAATCATCCACAAATAAAGGTCTATATACATTTATCGTTTTCGCTGAACTTAGGCGCCGGTAATACGGTGTACGTAAGAAATCGTACGGGCGGGCTAGGCCGGGTATGTTTTACTGATGTTGATGTGCATCTTTTACAAAATTAAGCGAGCGCAGCGAGCAAAACTTTTTTTTAGCATATTTATCCAGTTTTACCGTTTCATATATGCCCATAAATGTGCTGGGTTCGCCCACCCTGGATCCGCTAGTGTCAGATACATGTAGTTCTAGGTATTTTTTTCATACTGCTGAAAGTGTACAGTGGCATAGTTTTCAATAGATTTGTTGGAATCAACCACCATAACCCCATTAACTCGCTGCCATTCAACATATTCGTCACTAGGATGTTATCTCTGTTAACTGTTAACTTATTATGTTTTAAATATATCATATAAATACACCATTTTTTATTGTATGAATTTGTAGCTACTAAAATTCAGGTTGCCAGTGCCTCAACAGTCGAGGGCATCAAAGACGCCCTTCAACAACGCCAAAAAAGGCGACTCCACCACCAGCGTTATATGCCAGAATTGGCCCTACGCAGAATATAAACAGATACAGAAATTGCATTGACTAAATTTTAATTTAATCCAGCCATAAATCATATCAACATTTCACAAATGTTTACACCACATGCAAATTAGATCTAGAACCTAAATTTATTTAATGTTCCCCTTTTTGGCAATGTAATAAAGAAGTTCACTTTAATATTAATGTAATTTTTACCGTAGTGTGTAACAATAAAAACTACATTCATGTATGTTCCTACCTTTTGCAATAACTGTCTGAAGTAGGACAATACAAACACAGAACATAAAAATGGACGCCATTTTGAAACAAAATGACAACAAATGTGACGTCATGCCTTGAGAAATATGACGTCATTAACATACAAGTTTTTACATTGAAAATAAAATTAATACACAGGTGGAAATCTCAAACATCGTCACCAACAGCGTGCGAAGTTGTGTTCGAAGCATGACAGTTAAAACCAATGACTAAAGACAATCTGGTTTAGGTCCGGTTATTCGAGAATATTTTGTATGATTTATCTAAGGCACGGTAGGCACCCATATCATCACTAATCACTAATATCACTTAAAATATACTGACATCCATTTAAATTTTCACAGAATTATAATTTATTTTAATATATCTAGATATATTTCTAAATATTCATGAAGATTGCCTGATCTTGTTTGCTCCTAGAAATAGTTGTTCTTTATTACTATTATTCAAGAAGACATGCTATCTTGAAGTAGTAATGTCATAAATTTCAAACGTTTCGTGTTAGCTGATAGGCTTCAACAACGCTAAAATTGAACATTATTGATTAATTAAATTTAGCGTTATAGATTTAGTTGTGTTCCCTTTTATTTCTTTTATATTTGAATGGCAGTGGGGAGAGGCTACTTTATATTTGGGTTCATAATAATTAATTCAGGACAAAGTGTGAGATCCGCTGCGTATTAGACCAGGTATTGCGCAGAACTACGGACAACTATTGTTTAAAACGATACACTTTCCTATTAATCTAAAAATAGTAACACTAATTTGATGAAATCGTTAAAAACATATACTGCAAAACCATTAGTCATCGTGGGGCACTAATTTTCGTGGATTTCGAGGATGGAACGACCCACGAATTTAAGTTTCCAACGAATAAGTATTCGGCTAATGATTTTTTCGGCCGAATTTTCGCTCTAAGATGTAATTTTCGAGTACGTATACCTACATAAAGACAATATAAATATAATGTTTATAATAGTTAAATGAAGTATAAGAGTTTGTTTGTGAAAAATACAATACCTGAAACATGATGTGCATTCATATCATAAATGAATCAGTTTAATATTCAGTTTATTTTTTGCGTGACAAGCAGCCCATGTCTTATCTGCATACACTCCAAACGAGGCTCCGGTGTACCTAATTGACACTTGAAAAATCCGATTAATCTGCCAATGCAGTAACGCTGTATATGCATTGCTATCTTCTTTTGGATAGACTAGTAATGATCTATATATGTGCGTAGTAAACACTCTTCATGCAAAAAGCGTGGACCACGTTTTACGACTTCGGTTTTTGGCAGACGACGGGCCCATTGTTTAATTCACACATTTATAGTCGGACCCTACCGCCCACAGTGACGTGCCATGTTTATTTCATAACAAAGGTTTATTGCTTAATTGGATGCACGGTTCTAGCTAGAACGATTTGAACTCACGTCTTCAAAATCGCGCACTTCAATGAAAACTTCCCTATGCTAATGGCCTACGCTTAAATAATGCACCTTCATTAATGACTGAGAACATATTTATAAAATTTAAAAATTCAGATTATTAAATCTTCAGCAAAATATGGAAGAGCAACGTGTGGTCGGAGTGGTCAATTCAGTGTTCACTTAAAGGGACTATGTCAACGAAAATTTGGCTTCCTATTGCACTACAAATTATAATATTGATAGAAATGCTCTTTACTAAGACATGTGCATTAAACAAATAAAAATCATTTAACACACAATAAGATATATTTGATAAAAACAAATTTGCAAAAAAGCCTGAAAAAATTAAAACCCCAAGCGGATTTTGAACTCAAGACTTAGGAGACATACGAAGAATTGACAGAAGACAGCGAAATAACTAACTGCGCTATCATGATTTGTACTAAGTCGTGTGTAAACTATACTTATACAACATGCTCACAATTCTGACGTCAAAATGTAAAAAGGAAAAGGGCCAAACAAACACAACCCATATTATAAATTGATTTTTATCTCAGGATTGGTACACTCTTTTACTATAATATATAACCTGTTTTAACCGTTATTATATGCCATTAATATCTAAATTTCAGATTTTTAAAAAAGAAATTGCCCCCTTGAGGCCCTTTTCGATGACATAGTCGCTTTAAGTACAGGTTCACTTGGTCTCTACCCACATTATACTTTCCAATCGGTTCATTGCATACGTACAGGGCAACGGTAAATCTGGCAAAAGAGAATACTCCAGTAAATATGAAATCAAACTGTATCGTATTTATGTCTTCACACTATGTCAAGTTGCTTGATAAAATACTTTGATAGTTAATCGTATATTATTTTCTTTTTTCGGAACTATATTTCGCCTCTTTACGGTCGCGTACGTGTAGAAAAGGTAATTTTTTGCTAGTGAACGTGTTAATTAATATAGTGGTCTATGTCCGTGACCACCATTTTTATGCACCAAATGAAGATAACATCGTTTTTAATCCAGTTGAGAAGTCGAATACAGATTCAGTTTCTTCTTATTTCTGAGTAATTAAACAACGAACGAAATTATTTTTTAAATATATCAGACGCCGGCGGTCGACATGGTTTTGAGGCGTGTTCTGTAATAAATAAATGCAACATTGTAACAAATAATACATGCTTACGTTTTTTTCTGCAAAATTCTGTATTATCGGTGGATAATGCAAGATTCCCGTTCCTGAGGCGACCCTGGGTGTTAAAGTGCGGGGTGGACTGCACCTCGGTTTAACGACACATTCGAAATACGAGTTAGTAGGTTAGGGTGTAGTTGTTGCTCCAACCTGCGACCCCTTGGCTGTCAAGCTAGTGTGTTTTCATTTTGACTTCTGATCAACTAGCACCACTCGTTTCTACTATCCCACATGACCCAATTTCTGGGGGGGTGGGGTGATGGACATGTGGGGAAGAATCCTAGTATATTCGATATATTCAATCTCTAACACAGACGTTAACATTTTTATAATAAATGGGTGATACTTGGTTCAAACATACACCCCATCAACAATGCTGGAAACGAAACAATAACAAGTGTACACATCACACGATAAAAGGAAAAGATTTTGGACTGTAAAAAAAACAACAGCGTATTTTAATACTTTAACGACAGATTCAATGAACGTTCATCAGATGTACGATAACACAATGATATGAATGTGCTATATTCTACACCTGATTTTGAGCAAACAGACAGTGCGAAATCTGTCGAACAGTCAGACACAAGGCCTCTCAAAAATGTGGGTATCTGACAAAATTTATAACATATACATATTTAATGCTAGTTTAATTTTTGATTTATAAATTAAAGAAATGTTAACTGCAAAAACCGTCTGTATGCATCATGCTTTACCACGTAGCTGAATAATAATCAGTTATTTATTTTAAAAGTGTGTATTATGTTTAATGCATGTGATTGATATTTTACTAATCACGTTCTATGACAGCTGATATGGAGGTTTCGCGTAGCCTGAACATAATAATAATCGTATGGTTGAGCGAAAACTCAACTCATTGCGAAATATTAAATGTCTATAACGACTTTGACTCGTAGTATTTTATTAATACCATCTTTATTACATTTCAAAAGATATACTAATCATGACAATCAAAACAACCCTAAAGAATCACATGACATTGTGTACTAATATTATTTAACCCATTAAGTGACCACATGTACATTTTGTAATCAGAAATCTGTTTGGTGTTACAACAGTTATGAAGACTACTGGAGGCTAGAAAAAACACGATGTGTGCTATATCCATGGCGTATCCATGGCGCACGCGAGTCCACGTGGTCACAATCCTTCTGTGGCTGGTAATCTTCAACGAGGTGCTATTGTGTTTGTCTGTAGTTTAATGTACCAAAGGCATGTTCTCATCTGGAATAGCATAGGGGAACATTAGAAGGTTAGTGGAACAAAGGCATGGTCTCATCTGGAATAGCATAGGGGAACATTAGAAGGTTAGTGTAACAAAGGCATGTTCTCATCTGGTATAGCATAGGGGAACATTAGAAGGTTAGTGTAACAAAGGCATGGTCTCATCTGGAATAGCATAGGGGAACATTAAAGGTTAGTGTAACAAAGGCATGGTCTCATCTTGAATAGCATAGGGGAACATTAGAAGGTTAGTGTAACAAAGGCATGGTCTCATCTGGAATAGCATAGGAGAACATTAGAAGGTTAGTGTACCAAAGGCATGGCCTCATCTGGAATAGCATAGGGAACATTAGAAGGTTAGTGTAACAAAGGCATGTTCTCATCTGGTATAGCATAGGGGAACATTAGAAGGTTAGTGTAACAAAGGCATGGTCTCATCTGGAATAGCATAGGGGAACATTAAAGGTTAGTGTAACAAAGGCATGGTCTCATCTGGAATAGCATAGGGGAACATTAGAAAGTTTAAGTAAAAAGGCATGGTCTCATCTGGTATAGCATAGGGGAACATTAGAAGGTTAGTGTAACAAAGGCATGGTCTCATCTGGAATAGCATAGGGGAACATTAGAAAGTTTATGTAGAAAGGCATGTTCTCATCTGGTATAGCATAGGGGAACATTAGAAGGTTAGTGTAACAAAGGCATGGTCTCATCTGGAATAGCATAGGGGAACATTAGTAGGTTAGTGTAACAAAGGCATGGTCTCATCTGGAATAGCATAGGGGAACATTAGAAGGTTAGTGTAACAAAGGCATGGTCTCATCTGGAATAGCATAGGGGAACATTAGAAGGTTAGTGGAACAAAGGCATGGTCTCATCTGGAATAGCATAGGGGAACATTAGAAGGTTAGTGTAACAAAGGCATGTTCTCATCTGGAATAGTATAGGGGAACATTAGAAGGTTAGTGTAACAAAGGCATGGTCTCATCTGGAATAGCATAGGGGAACATTAGAAGGTTAGTGTAACAAAGGCATGGTCTCATCTGGAATAGCATAGGGGAACATTAGAAGGTTAGTGTAACAAAGGCATGGTCTCATCTAGAATAGCATAGGGGAACATTAGTAGGTTACTGTGCCATAGACAGGTGGAATAGCATAGGGGAACATTAGCAGCTAAGTGTACCAAAGGCATCTTCTCATCTGGAATAGCATAGGGGAACATTAGAAGGTTAGTGTACTAAAGGCATGTGGAATGGCATAGGGGAACATTAGCAAGTTAGTGTACCAAAGGCATGTTCTCATCTGGAGTAGCATAGGGTAACATTAACAGGTTAGTGTACAAAAAGAATGTTCTCATCTCGAATAGCATAGGGGAACATTAGCAGGTTAGTGTACTAAAGGCATGTTCTCATCTGAAATAGCATAGAGGAACATTATTAGGTTAGTGTACCAAAGGCATGTTCTTATCTGGAGTAGCATAGGGGAACATTAGCAGGTTAGTGTACCAAAGGCATGTTCTCGTCTGGAATAGCATAGGGGAACAATAGTAGGTTAGTGTACCAAAGACCTGTGGAATAGCATAGGGGAAGATTAGTAGGTTAGTGTACCAAAGGCAGGTTCTCATCTGGAATAGCATAGGGGAACATTAAGCAGGTTAGTGTACCAAAGGCATGTTCTCATTTTGAATAGCATAGGGGAAGATTAGTAGGTTAGTGTACCAAAGACATGTGGAATAGCATAGGAGAACATTAGAAGGTTAGTGTACAAAAAGAATGTTCTCATCTGGAATAGCATAGGGGAACATTAGCAGGTTAGTGTACGAAAGGGATGTTTTCATCTGGAATAGCATAGGGGAACATTAGAAGACTAGTGTACCAAAGGCATGTTCTCATCTGCAATAGCATAGGGGAACATTAACAGGTTAGTGTACCAAAGGCATGTTCTCATCTGAAATAGCATAGGGGAGCATTAGTAGGTTAGTGTACCAAAGGCATGTTCTCATCTGGAATAGGATAGGGGAACATTAGAAGGTTAGTGTACCAAAGACATGTTCTCATCTGGAATAGGATAGGGGAACGTTAGAAGGTTAGTGTACCAAAGACATGTAAAATAGCATAGCAGAACATTAGTAGGTTAGTGTACCAAAGACCTGTGGAATAGCATAGGAGGACATTAGTAGGTTAGTTTACCAAATGCATGTGGAATAGCATAGGAGAACGTTAGTAGGTTAGTGTACCAAAGGCATGTGGAAAAGCATATGGTTTCAACAACATTCTTTATTCTTACGTCTTAAAGGGACCTGTTCACAGATTGACGAATTGTCTTTTTTTTTTCAACTTTTTGCAACCGATTCCAAAAATAAAAGAACAGTGTATACAAGGGAGTAAAATAAAACTAAGGACCTAGAAATATACTGCAAAAACCGTTTTCTTTATGAGTAATCATCAGGTGAAATTAATAAAATTATATAGCGTTTGTAACGCTAAAAGATAAAATAATTTGGAGTGTTTCTGTTGTTTTCGTTGAAACTGTTCACTTCACGTGGAACACTTACATAAAGTAAATAACGCAGGATGAAATATAGAAGTCGTAATGGCCGAGTGGTTAAGACGGTAGCCTTTTAATCCGGAGGTCCCGGTTCGAACCACGATGGGAACAATTCTTTTTGTTTTCGTTTTTTTAAAAATACTTTTCTTGTTATTATACTTAGATTTTTAGTTCCGATGCTTAAATCTGTCAAGTTAAAACATTTAATGGCATACTTAAAAAAATGCGAAAATCTGTGAACAAGTCCCTTTAAGTCTAAGAATGGGTTGGTGAATACGGGCCCAGACATGATGCCATACCAGTGACAGCCTCCTGGGGCAGATACGAAGTGGGGTAGGAGGACTTGGCACAACACAGGGTTGTCTTCACAATATCGATGCACACCCCGGCCATCTCGGGCGGCTGTTCTGGCGGCATGTAGCCCTTGTCTACGGCCTCGACGTACAATCGCTCCATCTCACGCCTGACGTTAACAACACACTAGTGTAAGACTATGCAAATATTGACGTTGTTTTCTTTCTGGTAGAGCATCACCAAACGAACATGTGTGTAAAATTATAGTAAATCTAGTTACATATTAAATAAAAAATAACGCCAAAATATAAACAAAGCGAAACTCCAGTTCCGACAGCAGGAGAGAACTCTTATTAGCAGCCCGAGGTCCTTTATTTATGGCAAGTGACCAATTGCCAAAAAATTCCATAAAACAATAAAAATTAACTCTACCGCTGACAACCTCTGAAGACTGAAAATATGACAACATTGAAGATATGTACGGGGATATACGAACTACTGCATCCACACAGCACAAATCAAACAAGACATGCTTTTTTTCAATTTAGCTCTAACGACCTGGACATCTTGTGCATTGAGGCAAAACCATATGCACAGGTTAGGTAGATGACTATCGAGGGAACAGGTGTGTAGAGTTAGTTTAAGTATGATCAAGAACTGTTGAAAATATATTAGAAATACGAAACAATTAACGCAATATTCTATGTTAGCTGTAGCCGCCATTTTATTTGTTTTGTTGTTATGTTTTAAATAAGACTGGAAATTTAAAAAAAACACCGTTTCTCTACGGAAAGACAATTATTGGGAAACCTCAAGGTTACAATGCACGTTAAATTGCACTCACAGTTTTGCGGACGCTTTTATGCACGTGACGCACGTGCAGATCACGAGGAGCGCTAGGACCGCCACGACTCCAGCAATGACGTGTTTGGCGGTGTTTACAGTCTCCTTGGATACCACCGCCTGAACCTGACCTGTAACAGGCACAGGGACCTAGACCAATAAAAATACCCTATATATACTATAATATATACAAGGGATACAACTGTCAAAATTTCTACATAACACCTTAGTCCGACTACGAGCCCGAATTTCACACTAAACAGCAATAAACATATCAAATAAACTGTATGACAACAGCCAAGACATTTATCTTTCAGAAAAAAATGCACTTGCCAAGAAACTACTGGCTTTTCATAGATTTTAGATCGAAAGTTTCATATAAAATGCTCAAAAATTCTTACTCGGACACAGGTGTGCACCTCTGCAATATACACTTCTGGTCAAAATTTCCCTCTTCCTGTGTAATCAAGCCCTTGTATTGATATATATTCGTTGGATAGTGTTATTTTATATTGTATTAGAACTAAACCACAACTGAATGTGCATATTATTTGATTAAAATATGTGGAAAACTGGTTCAATTTACAATAAGAAGGTTTCACTTTCGTTTTGGACAATTTACTACATGCGTTTCTAAAACGCGATTTCATTGGTTCCCTGCCAATTGCAATCAATATCCAGCCAATGACGTTGCTTGTTACATTACATTTCAAATTGCACATGGCTGCCGGAAGATTGTCAATAATGCAAACAAATTTAATGTTTATGGTGTTGTAACACATTTAAAATCATAGGCTACATTAATTAATAACTATCTTCAGGTAAGGAAACATGCCAAATGTGCTTGAATGTGGTAAAAACATGACAAAATGGAACAAAATGTGCCAAAGTCGTGGTGCACACCTGTGTCCGAGTTAGAAATTTTCCTTGTTTTCCATGAAACTTTTAGTGGAAATCGAACAAAAACATGTTAACTGCTGTAAACAGTATGTTTTTCTGAAAGATAAATGTCTTGGCTGTTTCATACAGTTTATTTGGTATGTTTATTGCCTGTTAGTGTGAAATTCGGGTTCTTAGTCGGACTAGGGTGTCATGTAGGAATTTTGACAGTTGTATCCCTTGTATATATTATAGTGTATATAGGGTATTTTTATTGGTCTAGGTCCCTGTGGTAACAGGTACGACTGTGTTCGAATAATTGAAACTTACCACTATTCGAGGGATATGCTAACATACTTGTGAATTCTCACAAATAAAATGGTGTTTTAACACTTAATCTAATTACGTTATGAAAATATGTTGCTGTTTTGAAATCTTTATACGTAAGTTGAATCAACATATTTCGTTACTAGCAGTCCCATAACAATACATAACGATATAGTTGATTCATGAAATTGTGATCGATGGCACTTTTACCTTAAATAGCAGGGAAGTCACGCAGTCTCCAATCCATTACTAGCCACAAGATCTGGTAATCTTTTAATTATTAGTGGCCCGAACTCGAATTTAGTGGCCACTCAAAAACATTTAGCTTACAAGTAGGTACTTGACCAGAATCTTTCACCAGCCAGGAGGACCAGTGTTCAGGGCCCGTTTCACAAAGCTCCTTAGGGAAAACTTAAGTAAATTCCTTAAATTCAAGAAAGTTCGTAAGCCTGTGGATGTGAAGTTCTTTTTACATTAAAATGTTTTAAACTAGTATATATTGCTTAGATGTTCAGTATTTTAGCCTTTTGTAAATAGAAATTGTTGAAGTTCACATATAAATATTGATCTGAAATTTTCACTTAAGTACAACTTAATTTAAGATTTCCCTAAGGAGCTTTGTGAATACCAGCCCTGGTTATTTTTACTGGACCTCGTACAGTTTTACTGGCTATGTCCGAGGTATGACAGACTTTCGCGGAGACTGGAAGCGTACAGGCGTTTTCCCCTAGCCAAATGTTTGTAAAATCATGCACACTTCCCTAAAGGTTGACTGCACATCCAAACGTTATGTGCTCCTTTTCCAAATATATTCATTTTTGTGATATTTTCCACCGAATCCCGAGGCATACCCGAGCTATAGGAAAAACAGAGATGAGCTATGTTTGGTTAGTGGTCATTTTACCAGAGAGGGGTGGGTGGGGGCGGGTTTCCCCCACAACACAAGACCACACCATGTTTAAAATAAATTTAGAAATATATTTCAGTAATAAATAAATAGCTAGCATTTGCTGTTATGATTCGAAATCAGCCCCAACTTTCCACGTGTCTCAAGTATGTTATTTAGGTATAGTATCCTAAGACACGCCCCTTGTCCCCCTTTCGCAGCAGCAGGACTTCATAAACCTCGAAACACCGACACACCCGCGCTCCTGGACTTACCAAACTCAGACAAAGGCTTTTCCGACAGACAGGACTGGTCCTTGCCATGGTGAATTTTCGCGCAGATACAGAGCGTGCCCGCGGGCGAGGCCACACAGTCTTTGATCTTACTGCACTGAAGCGTTGAACACAGGTCCGTCTCTAATAATATAAATGATAATTTTAAAGTTGCAACCGCGCAATTCAATTTTGCGAAACCGCAACAAAAGTTTACAAAGTACATCGTATACCTTTTTACCTGCATAGTTTTTCATAGTTTTTATTTTGTAAAATGCTTTGAACATTGACCAGCTGACATAACTACACACCGTAGAATTTTCGTCAGTTTATAAAGAAGGAATGTTTATTACATGTATTATAACACAACGTTCATAAATGTTACATGTATCGTAGAAGTACATTATACCCAACGGTTAGTTAACACAAACAATGGAAATAAATATTCCAGCTCAAATACTAAATATGATTTCTGAATGACATTCAATCTTACATATTTACATCACACAGGCATTTTAATAGGAAATGGGTATGCATTCATAATCGTATGCACGCGATGCCTCATCACCGTCGTAGTAAAATATCTGTGTGTTCTATTTGTATACAAATTATATTTGCACAAGCGCAGTACGGAGTTTCCTCTAAAAATAAAAACAAAGCTAGCGCGCGCATCATGGAATTGCCAGTTTGACCAATGCGTTCATTATAGCATGAACGCAACCAAAATTATTTTCAATCCTTAAGCAAAACTCACTATCTTGACAATAGGTTCCCCGGTACGCGACGTGGCAAACGCACTCAAAGCCGCCATGGTGGGGAATGTTTGGTTTGTCATTGCACGTCCCCCCATGTTTGCATGGATTCGGCAGGCATCGATCTGCAACAGCTAAAGCAGCACAGGACTTTATGCGTTTATGTTGGGACCGTACAACCACTTATCATTTTGCTCTATAAGTGCATAATTGGCCAGTAGATACTTGTCAGTCAAGGACTGAGTTGATCAATTATGGGTTTATACTTCAGTGGTAAATAATAGCACATGGTTGCATAATCAAATCGATTTACTTCAAATCCTTGGACAAACAACCTTGGACAAACAGAAAGGCGGAGCGATCTATGTTCGTCTTCTGGTTAATTACACTAATTTTAAAACAGTGAAATTGACACAGATACCGACATCAATGTATGTAGAAGATGTTAATAAAATACAGAATATCGTAGATGATATTTAGTTTTAATCTTTGACAATATATAATGTTACACAAAGTGGATTGCCTCATTATAAAATACCATTGTTTGAAAATGTATAAGTATCTTTAGGAAAATGTTTTAGATAAGACACGTGCTGAATACTATTTTGAAATCCAACACAGGTTTTTAGTCATGCTAAATCATACATGAAAATACCCAATGTTTGTCCTAAAAGGTCTGTCTCATGACATTATGGACATATACATCATACATATCATAACCGTATTGTTGTATACAATTAATGTAATTTCATAGCTCGGACACGTTAACCTGACACTGGCCTTTATGCATCACTATATTACACATCCGTTACGATGAATATAAAAGTATCTGTAAAGGAATCCAGTTAAATCGAGCGTATTACACTAGAAATACAGTAATATTTATCAATAAAAACACGAAAAACATGTGTACGAACAAAACCGAGTATAAATATAAGAATTCTAACAAGCGCGTAGTTATGCTAATAGAGTTCACGAGTGTCGCGTAAATTAATGTGTCAGAGCCATACATATCAATATATTTGTAGCTCTGTTTTTATGTGTACAAACAGGTTGTTATCTTTCATTTTCAGTTACCCAAATGTGACTTTGCCGATCCACAAGTGTCTGTCACTGAGCACAATGTGCAGAGCACAATGTGCAAAGCACAATAAAGTGTCTGTCTGTCAGCACAATGTGCAAATCACAATATAGTGTCTGTGTGTCAGCACAAGGTGCAAATCACAATAAAGTGTGTGTCTGTCAGCACAATGTGCAAATCACAATAAAGCGTCTGTCTGTAAGCTGAATGTTCAAATCATGATCAAGTGTCTTTCTGTCAGCAGAATGTGCAAATCACAATAAAGTGTTTGTCTGTCAGCACAATGGGCAAATCAAAATAAAGTGTTTGTCTGTAAGAACAATGGGCAAATCACAATAAAGTGTCTGTCTGTCAGCACAATGTACCAACAACAAATGAGTGTTTGTCCGGAAAATGTGCAAATCACAATAAAGTGTGTGTCTGTCAGCACAATATGCAAATCACAATAAAGTGTCTGTCTGTCAGCACAATATGCAAATAACAATAAAGTGTCTGTCAGCACAATGTGCAAATCACAATACAGTGTATGTCTGCAGAACAATGTACCAACAACAATACAGTGTCTGTCTGTCAGAACAAAATACAAACAACAATATAGTGTCAGTCTGTCAGCACAATGTGCCAACAGCAATGCAGTGTATGTCTGTCAGCACAATGTACCAACACCAATATTGTGTCTGTCTGTCAGCACAATGTGCCAAAAGCAATACAGTGTATGTCTGTCAGCACAATGTACCAACACCAATATTGTGTCTGTCTGTCAGCACAATGTGCCAACAGCAATACAGTTTATGTCTGTCAGCACAATGTACCAACACCAATATAGTGTCAGTCTGTCAGCACAATGTGCCAACAGCAATACAGTGTATGTCTGTCAGCACAATGTACCAACACCAATATTGTGTCTGTCTGTCAGCACAATGTACCAACACCAATATAGTGTCTGTCTGTCAGCACAATGTACCAACAACAATATTGTGTCTGTCTGTCAGCACAATGTACCAACACCAATATTGTGTCTGTCTGTCAGCACAATGTACCAACACCAATATTGTGTCTGTGTAT
The DNA here is from genome assembly GCA_027627225.1 of Congeria kusceri. Taxonomy (NCBI): domain Eukaryota; kingdom Metazoa; phylum Mollusca; class Bivalvia; order Myida; family Dreissenidae; genus Congeria; species Congeria kusceri. Next base: position 74,934,371 of record CM051030.1, read on the forward strand.
CAGCACAATGTACCAACAACAACAATACAGTGTCTGTCTGTCAGCACAATGTGCCAACAACAATACAGTGTCTGTCTGTCAGCACAATGTACCAACAACAATACAGTGTCAGTCTGTCAGCACAATGTACCAACAACAATACAGTGTCAGTCTGTCAGCACAATGTACCAACAACAATACAGTGTCTGTCTGTCAGCACAATGTACCAACAACAATATTGTGTCTGTCTGTCAGCACAATGTACCAACAACAATATTGTGTCTGTCTGTCAGCACAATGTACCAACAACAATACAGTGTCTGTCTGTCAGCACAATGTGCCAACAACAACAATATTGTGTCTGTCTGTCAGCACAATGTACCAACAGCAATACAGTGTCAGTCTGTCAGCACAATGTGCCAACAACAACAATATAGTGTCTGTCTGTCAGCACAATGTACCAACAACAATACAGTGTCAGTCTGTCAGCACAATGTACCAACAACAATACAGTGTCCGTCTGTCAGCACAATGTACCAACAACAATACAGTGTCAGTCTGTCAGCACAATGTACCAACAACAATACAGTGTCTGTCTGTCAGCACAATGTACCAACAACAATATTGTGTCTGTCTGTCAGCACAATGTACCAACAACAATATTGTGTCTGTCTGTCAGCACAATGTACCAACAACAATACAGTGTCAGTCTGTCAGCACAATGTACCAACAACAATACAGTGTCTGTCTGTCAGCACAATGTACCAACAACAATATAGTGTCAGTCTGTCAGCACAATGTACCAACAACAATATAGTGTCTGTCTGTCAGCACAATGTACCAACAACAATATTGTGTCTGTCTGTCAGCACAATGTGCCAACAGCAACAATATAGTGTCAGTATGTCAGCACAATGTACCAACAACAATATAGTGTCTGTCTGTCAGCACAATGTACCAACAACAATATAGTGTCAGTCTGTCAGCACAATGTGCCAACAGCAACAATATAGTGTCAGTCTGTCAGCACAATGTGCCAACAGCAACAATAGAGAGTCAGTCTGTCAGCACAATGTACCAACACCAACAATATAGTGTCAGTCTGTCAGCACTATGTGCCAACAGCAACAATATAGTGTCAGTCTGTCAGCACAATGTACCAACACCAACAATATAGTGTCAGTCTGTCAGCACAATGTGCCAACAACAACAATATAGTGTCAGTGTGTCAGCACAATGTGCCAACAACAACAATATAGTGTCAGTCTGTCAGCACAATGTACCAACAACAATACAGTGTCAGTCTGTCAGCACAATGAGCCAACAGCAACAATATAGTGTCAGTATGTCAGCACAATGTGCCAACACCAACAATATAGTGTCAGTCTGTCAGCACAATGTGCCAACAACAACAATACAGTGTCAGTCTGTCAGCACAATGTGCAAACAGCAACAATATAGTGTCTGTCTGTCAGCACAATGTACCAACACCAATAATATAGTGTCAGTCTGTCAGCACAGTGTGCCAACAACAACAATATAGTGTCAGTCTGTCAGCACAATGTACCAACAACAATATAGTGTCTGTCTGTCAGCACAATGTACCAACAACAATATAGTGTCAGTCTGTCAGCACAATGTATCAACACCAACAATATATTGTCAGTCTGTCAGCACAATGTGCCAACAACAACAATATAGTGTCAGTGTGTCAGCACAATGTGCCAACAACAACAATATAGTGTCAGTCTGTCAGCACAATGTGCAAACAACAACAATATAGTGTCAGTCTGTCAGCACAATGAGCCAACAGCAACAATATAGTGTCAGTATGTCAGCACAATGTGCCAACACCAACAATATAGTGTCAGTCTGTCAGCACAATGTGCCAACAACAACAATACAGTGTCAGTCTGTCAGCACAATGTGCCAACAGCAACAATATAGTGTCAGTCTGTCAGCACAATGTACCAACACCAACAATATAGTGTCAGTCTGTCAGCACAATGTGCCAACAACAACAATATAGTGTCAGTCTGTCAGCACAATGTACCAACAACAATATAGTGTCTGTCTGTCAGCACAATGTACCAACAACAATATAGTGTCAGTCTGTCAGCACAATGTACCAACACCAACAATATAGTGTCAGTCTGTCAGCACAATGTACCAACACCAACAATATAGTGTCAGTATGTCAGCACAATGTACCAACACCAACAATATAGTGTCAGTATGTCAGCACAATGTACCAACACCAACAATATAGTGTCAGTATGTCAGCACAATGTACCAACACCAACAATATAGTGTCAGTCTGTCAGCACAATGTACCAACACCAACAATATAGTGTCAGTATGTCAGCACAATGTGCCAACACCAACAATATAGTGTCAGTCTGTCAGCACAATGTACCAACAACAATATAGTGTCTGTCTGTCAGCACAATGTGCCAACAACAACAATATAGTGTCAGTCTGTAAGCACAATGTACCAACAACAATAATATAGTGTTAGTCTGTCAGCACAATGTGCCAACAACAATATAGTGTCTGTCTGTCAGCACAATGTGCCAACAACAATATAGTGTCTGTCTGTCAGCACAATGTACCAACAACAATAATATAGTGTCAGTCTGTCAGCACAATGTACCAACAACAATATAGTGTCTGTCTGTCAGCACAATGTGCCAACAACAACAATATAGTGTCAGTCTGTCAGCACAATGTACCAACAACAATAATATTGTGTCAGTCTGTCAGCACAATGTGCCAACAACAACAATATAGTGTCAGTCTGTCAGCACAATGTGCCAACAACAATATAGTGTCTGTTTGTCAGCACAATGTGCCAACTACAACAATATAGTGTCAGTCTGTCAGCACAATGTACCAACAACAATATAGTGTCTGTCTGTCAGCACAATGTGCCAACAACAACAATATAGTGTCAGTCTGTCAGCACAATGTACCAACAACAATAATATTGTGTCTGTCTGTCAGCACAATGTACCAACAACAATATAGTGTCAGTCTGTCAGCACAATGTACCAACAACAATAATATTGTGTCTGTCTGTCAGCACAATGTACCAACAACAATACAGTGTCAGTCTGTCAGCACAATGTGCCAACAACAATATAGTGTCTGTCTGTACGCACAATGTGCCAACACCAACAATATAGTGTCAGTCTGTCAGCACAATGTACCAACAACAATATAGTGTCTGTCTGTCAGCACAATGTGCCAACAACAACAATATAGTGTCTGTCTGTCAGCACAATGTACCAACAGCAACAATATAGTGTCAGTCTGTCAGCACAATGTGTCAACAACAACAATATAGTGTCAGTGTGTCAGCACAATGTGCCAACAGCAACAATATAGTGTCAGTCTGTCAGCACAATGTACCAACAACAATATAGTGTCTGTCTGTCAGCACAATGTGCCAACAACAACAATATAGTGTCAGTCTGTCAGCACAATGTACCAACACCAACAATATAGTGTCAGTCTGTCAGCACAATGTGCCAACAACAACAATATTGTGTCTGTCTGTCAGAACAATATGCCAACAACAATATAGTGTCAGTCTGTCAGCACAATGTGCCAACACCAACAATATAGTGTCAGTCTGTCAGCACAATGTGCCAACAGCAACAATATAGTGTCAGTATGTCAGCACAATGTACCAACAACAACATCGTGTCAGTCTGTCAGCACAATGTGCCAACAGCAACAATATAATGTCAGTCTGTCAGCACAATGTACCAACAACAACAATATAGTGTCAGTATGTCAGCACAATGTGCCAACAGCAACAATATAGTGTCAGTCTGTCAGCACAATGTACCAACACCAACAATATAGTGTCAGTCTGTCAGCACAATGTGCCAACAGCAACAATATAGTGTCAGTCTGTCAGCACAATGTACCAACACCAACAATATAGTGTCAGTATGTCAGCACAATGTGCCAACACCAACAATATAGTGTCAGTATGTCAGCACAATGTGCCAACAACAACAATATAGTGTCAGTCTGTCAGCACAATGTGCCAACAACAACAATATTGTGTCAGTCTGTCAGCACAATGTGCCAACACCAACAATATAGTGTCAGTCTGTCAGCACAATGTGCCAACAACAACAATATTGTGTCAGTCTGTCAGCACAATGTGCCAACACCAACAATATAGTGTCAGTCTCTCAGCACAATGTGCCAACAACAACAATATAGTGTCAGTATGTCAGCACAATGTACCAACAACAATATAGTGTCTGTCTGTCAGCACAATGTACCAACAACAATATAGTGTCTGTCTGTCAGCACAATGTGCCAACACCAACAATATAGTGTCAGTCTGTCAGCACAATGTACCAACACCAACAATATAGTGTCAGTCTGTCAGCACAATGTGCCAACAGCAACAATATAGTGTCAGTCTGTCAGCACAATGTACCAACACCAACAATATAGTGTCAGTATGTCAGCACAATGTACCAACAACAATATAGTGTCAGTCTGTCAGCACAATGTACCAACACCAACAATATAGTGTCAGTCTGTCAGCACAATGTACCAACACCAACAATATGGTGTCAGTCTGTCAGCACAATGTGCCAACACCAACAATATAGTGTCAGTATGTCAGCACAATGTACCAACACCAACAATATAGTGTCAGTATGTCAGCACAATGTACCAACACCAACAATATAGTGTCAGTATGTCAACACAATGTACCAACACCAACAATATAGTGTCAGTATGTCAGCACAATGTACCAACACCAACAATATTGTGTCAGTCTGTCAGCACAATGTGCCAACAGCAACAATATAGTGTCAGTCTGTCAGCACCATGTGCCAACACCAACAATATAGTGTCAGTCTGTCAGCACAATGTGCCAACACCAACAATATAGTGTCAGTCTGTCAGCACAATGTGCCAACACCAACAATATAGTGTCAGTCTGTCAGCACAATGTGCCAACAACAATATAGTGTCAGTCTGTCAGCACAATGTACCAACACCAACAATATAGTGTCAGTCTGTCAGCACAATGTACCAACACCAACAATATAGTGTCAGTATGTCAGCACAATGCACCAACGCCAACAATATAGTGTCAGTATGTCAGCACAATGTACCAACACCAACAATATAGTGTCAGTATGTCAGCACAATGTGCCAACAGCAACAATATAGTGTCAGTCTGTCAGCACCATGTGCCAACACCAACAATATAGTGTCAGTCTGTCAGCACAATGTGCCAACACCAACAATATAGTGTCAGTCTGTCAGCACAATGTGCCAACAGCAACAATATAGTGTCAGTCTGTCAGCACAATGTACCAACACCAACAATATAGTGTCAGTCTGTCAGCACAATGTGCCAACACCAACAATATTGTGTCTGTCTGTCAGCACAATGTTGTCAGTCTGTCAGCACAATGTGCCAACACCAACAATATTGTGTCAGTCTGTCAGCACAATGTACCAACACCAACAATATAGTGTCAGTCTGTCAGCACAATGTGCCAACACCAACAATATTGTGTCTGTCTGTCAGCACAATGTACCAACACCAACAATATAGTGTCAGTCTGTCAGCACAATGTGCCAACAACAACAATATTGTGTCAGTCTGTCAGCACAATGTACCAACACCAACAATATAGTGTCAGTATGTCAGCACAATGTGCCAACAACAACAATATAGTGTCAGTCTGTCAGCACAATGTACCAACAACAATATAGTGTCAGTCTGTCAGCACAATGTACCAACACCAACAATATAGTGTCAGTATGTCAGCACAATGTACCAACACCAATAATATTGTGTCTGTCTGTCAGCACAATGTACCAACAACAATATAGTGTCAGTCTGTCAGCACAATGTACCAACAACAATACAGTGTCTGTCTGTCAGCACAATGTACCAACAACAATACAGTGTCAGTCTGTCAGCACAATGTACCAACACCAACAATATAGTGTCAGTCTGTCAGCACTATTGTGAAAGTCACAATGAAATGTCTGTCTGTGTTTGTCTGTCATATACTAAATAAATCGGGGTTGCTATCTATAGACTGGTGCAATTTACTAACCATTTGTTGTTTTTACATCTTCTGGTAAGGCACTGTTTTCCGATCCCTTTGCTGCTTCTGGTGAGGCACTGTTTTCCGATCCCTTTGCTGCTTCTGGTGAGGCACTGTTTTCCGATCCCTTTGCTGCTTCTGGTGAGGCACTGTATTCCGATCCCTTTGCTGCTTCTGGTGAGGCACTGTTTTCCGATCCCTTACAAGAATAAACAACCAACATACATTGAAACGTATCTGCAACTTATCCACTATAAAATAGTGCCCTTTCGTAACATGGAGTGACTGGGTCAGGGGCCCTGACTAAGGAAATCATTTTAATTTTTCAAGATTTGTTTAGCGAATCTTTTTCTTATAAGTATTCTTAAATTACAAAACTTACATTAATTACGGAAGAGTCCGTATTAAATTGTATTCGTGTTTAAGGAAACCTACAAATGTCTGACACAAATGAAAGTATTATACCGTTCTTTTGATAACAATGAAGATGTAGCTAAGAGAGGCAAGGAAAATGATCTTGAAGGCTACGTAGCATTGCCATTCCACGGCTTATTTAAGCTTTAATATATCGCACACATAGTACTTAAAATAACTACATGTATATGTAAATGTTTTGTGTTTTTTTAATTAAAGTTTATGAATGAGTATTTCTACAGACCGGTTTAAACAAAATAAAAGTATATATACATGTACACTTACATTTTCCAATATGATAATTTATTATTAATGTTAATGCATCACAACATTTATCAATAGAACCAAAACGGATAATACAGGGAAAAACTATGCATTACCGGCTAATACTCGAAACTGCAACGGATCATACCCGAATATAAACAATGAAAAATGCTTGACTAATGATATACATCAAAATTTGACAAGAAAATAATAGCTTTTATCAGAACGAAGGGAAACAAATGAACCACACCTATCTCATAGTCATGAAAGAGAATAACAAACTTGTTCATTTTGGCAATGGAGAGAAATAACATATACTGCCACTGCATCACAATGGTGTAAGAATTATTCATATTTATAATAAAATCGTTGGAAATAACAGGCAACTTCGGATACGTAAGCATTTGCGTTTAAAAAGGCAGCGGGTAACTGGGAAAACCGTGACATACTGGCACCGGATAAAGTTTGATAACATGGCACTGGATGATATACGAAAACATTTGATACATACGTAGATTGATACGTGTTTTCAAAACATTTTTAATAAATAAAATATGCATATCGTGGGTGCAAACGTTTATCACTTGTAGTTGGTGTTCATGTGCATATAAATAGTATATCGAGTTAAATTCATGTTGTATTAAATTATTATCACATTAACATTCGCCGTGTTTTGCTGAATTCCTCCTCAAAAGGACTAATGTCAACTAACAGAAACATATTGAAACTTTTAAGATTAGTTCCTCCCCTCTATCATGGTGGTTATATTGCATAGTTGCTAATGGCCCTGACACACTATTGTTTATGGTACCAGCGTATGCCAGCGTATGAAAAATATCACGTATACGCTGGTGTACGCTGACATACGCTAGGGATACGTTAGGCATAGGCTGTATACGTTGCAGGCACGTTCGCATAAGTTAACATACGCTGGTATACGTCTAGGCAGAATTCTGTTGAACCATGCTTAAAAATTGTGTGCGTACTCGGACGTACGGTTTATACGCTAAGAAAACGCTAGGCAAACGCTGAATACGCGAGAGTTACGCTAGAGGTAAGTTATTCATAGGTCGAGTACGTTGCTCACACGCTGGTCATACGCTTGCATGAATGTACCGTACAGTTAGCGTATTGATAGTGCATGAGTAACGTATATCCAACGTATGACCAACGCATTTAACGTACATGCGCTGGTCATACGCTACTCACATGCTAGCCATCCGCAGATTACGCTGGCCATACGTTGGCCATACGATGGTCATACGCTGAGATTGGCTGACAAACGCTGGCCATACGCTGGCCATACGCTGGTCATAACTGGTCATACGCTACCCATACGCCACTCATAAATAGATTCAATACGCTAAGTACACGCACAATTTTATATGTTCAAGGGCTGTTTTGTGCGTATAAACAATATTTTATGAATTTTCATACGCACCTCACACGTTTCGCACATACGCAATAGTTTGATATGGCCATTAGTGTGAACAAGCTACAGGTCAGGTTACAGGTTTCTGGTTAAAATGGGGGTCGTAGCTTGGGGTGGTTTGCTCACAGACCGCCCACTTGCCAACGCTTTTTTAATTGAATTTTTACGATTAAGATAGTGTATGACCTGTAACTTTTATATGGACCTGAAATGTGGTCATGGGGGTCTGGGGGGGGGGGGGGGCTATCCCCCCATCAGCCAACGCCAAACTCTCAATAATTAAGGTGTGATGCGCACACTGGCTCCGCCTCCTAAACCGCACTTGAACTATGTAATTTTAGTGGTACACGTATACTGTGTTTCATAAATCTATGCAAAAATTGTCCAGGAACGGCTCCAAAATATTGGGCTAAGTGGCGTGCGCACATGGGGTAACAAGATGGAGTCGTTTTGGTTTGACCAAAGCACCACCTCTTATTCTAAAGCCAAAGTTTGTCTTTGATTTTTACCAAACATATTTAAAAACAGTGCTGCAGTTCAGAGCATGAGTTCCTTTACGGATAACAGTCAAATCGTACATGTAGTTTAAATATTTTAAAATATTGAATCGGATTGTTATTATTCTTATTGATAAATTAGTCGTTCTACAAGTACATGATTTCTACATCAAGTTTTGAAAGAAACAATAAATTATGTAAGTTTAAATGCCAAGTTTTAATGACCCTTTTCAGGATTGGGTCAAGAACTTCTTCATTTGGGGCACACGTTGAGACCGAGGGCCCAAGGTTGAGGGACTGAGATATACAAAGTCATTCATTCTACAAACATTATGAATGCATGTGATATTCAACGTGCAACTGTTTATCTTGTTTGTGGTTAAAATTGGTTTAATGTACACCCTATACTTTGTGATGCATTGTACTTTATCTGAAATTAAGACATTTTTGTTATTTTTACCAAATAGCAGCACCAAAAAATCCATTACAACTTAGTGCAGTATTTTCGATTTTTATCCGGTGCCTATTTCATTCGTTATCCGGTGCCAGCCCTCGACACATAATACACTCGTTTTCCTACAAACTTAACCGTCAATTATAATGACAATGCCTTCCGAAAGAATTATAGTGCCTTTCTGAACATCTTGGTAGTATGGTCAAACATCTGCATTTTTTCTACTTTTCAAACAGGTTTTGTGCATACACTGTTGGAAAGTGTAGGTTCCTACTGCGAATTGACGTTTTTGTGGCTGAGAACGACCACTAAACTTAGTGAATTAATGTCTTAGTTGTTCCGTGCGATAAAGTTTTTGTGAAAAATGTCAACTATAAGTACGGAATTGTGAAACTTAAAGAACACACATCAAAAACGTCATTTTTTTCTGATATTATCCGTTCCGTTTCATGTATTAGCCGACAATGCAAAGGTTTTTCCTCTATTTACCGTTTTGGTTCAGCACCGTGAAAATGGTCTCGACATGTACTCTCGTGTAATCAGCGAATACAAATATTCGGACCTCGTGATGTCACACGTGTCTGACAAAATTTGTAAATATATAATGATAAACCTCAAATGTATTCTATTCAATTAGGATTTATTAATAACAGTAAGTGAAATAATTCATATAGAAATTGAAAACTTTGCTCTAAAGAACATTCTTCCGTCAAATCCTTGTACAACGATCCTTTATTAAGCGAGCTCAGTTGGTAGAGCGCTGGACTACAAATCCGAAGACCACGGGTTCGATTCCCAGCCCGGACACATAACTTGTGTGGGGATTGGTCATGAAATTATTGCTACGGCCATTCTACCCCTACCTCTGATTCAAGTAGGGCAGTTGTCAGTTATTGGCATAAGCATGTGCACTTAGTACTGGTAAACCAGCTTACCCAGGAAAAGTATGTGTAGGTTAAATGACCGCCGTTATATGACTGAAATACTGTTGAATACGGCGAAAAATCCACATAAACAAACAAACAAACAAACCTTTATTAAGCATGTTACGCATCATTAATGTTTTGAAGACATAGTATATGGCTTGCGTAACATTGTTTCTGGCTGATTTTTGGGGGTTTCTCATAGTCTAAATATACGAACTATAAACAGAAAAAAAAAGAACAAAAGAAACTGGGCAGTTACGTTTTAAGCTATAACTTTTCGTATTGAAGACGTTAATTGACGTTTTAACTTTTACCCACTTCATTCCGAAATTACAAATGAAAAACTGTAAGTAATAACTTTTCTGAACATAATAATCATTCAGTTTTCCATTTGTTATTTCGGAATGAAGCTCAGTTTGGGTACCAAATATGTGTAGGTTTGACTCCAAAAAATACCTTTGCAAAAGTTAAAGTACCTTAACTGGTCCATTGTATTTGCAAGACGCACAGCATTTCACTTCAGGGTCCTTACAGATTTCTTGTTTCTTCTCAAAAGCCAGGTTTTCTTTGTCATTGATGAACATTTCCACGCACTCGAAGGTCCAAGATTTCCTCATGTACTGAAGTTTAATGCCTTTCTTGCGGTCTCTGCACTTTGAGGTAAATGTGCTGCTGATCTTTTCTTCCCACTCTATAAAAGGCAAAAGGTATGAATTTATCACAAATGTATGCGCTTGTTTGTCGAAGGGAAGAGGCGTCTTGTAATTTCAACAATCATTTTATTCAGACTAGTGAAAACAGTCTTATCTTTTGATTTGTTTTTATCTTGACTCTTATTAAAGAACAATAACAACAAGAATATTAAATTATCTGTATCGTTAAACTGATGCTTAATAATGGAACATATAAATATAATTACTTGAAATTGATATTAAATGCAATGCAGAAATAACAATACTATTAATTACCCAGCATTTTAAAGCCCCTTTCAACTTTCTTTTTCTCCTCGTGTACTTCTTTCTCCTTCTTCTCTACCTTGTCTAGCTGTTTGGCCAACGATTTCTGGGGTCCTTTTTTCCTAATCTTCGCCATAATATTTTCTTTCTCTTTGGCGACCTTGCTTACTTTTTCCTCCACCTCTTTCTTTTCCTTATCCAGCTTTTCACGCTTGGAGCTGAAATCCGACCGAGCTCTTTTTGGTCGGGATAGATGCTTGAACAGGTTTGAGGGAGGGAGCTCTCTGATTGGAAACGTTATACTTGACTGACGATTTGGACCCGGATGTGAGAAAAGGGAGTCGTCAGGCATATAGTAAGGGACCTCAGCTCTCACCTTCATCTGGTTATGATAAGCTATAAGATATAATTGCAACTAAGGTCAGAGTTGTTGTTTAGAGTTGACAACCAGAATGATAAAAAAGAAAAATATGGGCATCGGAAAAAAATAAATAACAAAATACGAAAAGCATATAGATTAAAAAAAAAATATATTTTAAAAATATTTTTATTTTTTATTTATTCACCGATTTCGATTACAATTGTTCTTCATTGTTTTCTTATAGTGTTTAATACAGCAAATTAATGGATTTAGTTTCATATACGGAATGCCGCTACAATCGTCGAAAAAAAAAGAAGATAAATTTGCTATTTGCAATTTTATTTTTATTTATCTTTTGGGATATTTAGGCCAGGAGATCCTGTAGCACAAGAAGTAAAAAAAAAACTCTGGCCTAAGAGTATATTTAGACAGAACAAGTGCAGATTATGCGTAACCACTAAATCAGCTGTCAGGCTCCATGATTTTTAACATAACGCCACGTGTTTAAAACATACACTGTTAAACAGTTGATTATTATGCAAATATCTGTTACATGTATAGCATGATGTATAAAGCTAATTATTGCATTCAAAATTCCTTTAGTTATCAAACAGAAGTCACACTTCCATAAAATAAGTAAAAGGTGCGTTACAAATTTTGTCAGACAACCACAATGTTTTGTCAGACAGGTCTGACTGTCTGACAGTTTTCACGTTGTCTGCGACACTCAAAGAACAATCGAATATACTGCACGAGGACCAATAACGGAAGGAAAATACCACATGATAAATATATCTGGCATTGTTAAAACACATTTTTATGAACTGAAACTGCAACTGTTTCAAGGTCAGTATTCTTCGTTCGATTCACTAACTTACCGGATGCTATGATGTTTGACTCGACATTAGGTAAGGCCCGACTGGGGCTGAGGGGGGGGGGGGGAGTGGGAGGCACTAAATTACGCAAAAATTGACAAATAAAGGACCAATAACCGACGATTTTTTTAGTATAATTCGCGAAAAAATGTACACATGTTACTTTTTAATATGTTATATGTATTGAATTGCAACATAATTTATATTTCACTGTTTTAGCTTGTACAAAATTCTTCCCATTGTATCGAAACAATTGCACATTTTTCGTTACAGTTTGACGATTTCGATAATTAAATGGGCCATACAGTATATAACATATTGAAACATATGCAACATATGAAATGGATGAAATTGATAATTATGCGAAATAACTGGCCGTTAGCTGTTTATGTCGCAACAAGCAAATACTGCACCTCAGGCAAGGCCTCCCACATATTTGATTTCGTGCGCATGCGGACTCGTAAAGGGAAGTTCCCAGTGAAGTTTGACAGAACACTTGCAAACAAAAGTTATAATAACTGCTGTATTTTTATAAATACTTATCTGAAACAGTTGAAAATTTGAAGCGTTCAAGGATAAGTTCGAATGCAACAAAACATGATTGAAAGGATTTTAATTAGTAATACCGGTTCTTCGGTTATTGGTCCTCTTCGATATTGGTGACTTTGTCCTCGACCAGTAGATCTACTTTGCTAAAATGAGGCAGATTTCTCAATATAGATCACTGTCTGTATGACCAGACTGTAACAATTCATTCACTGCTCAATGTGTTAAATCTTACCAGTATCATTTGTATATCCTATTACTGATTTTGCGGTAAAATACCAAAATTCCATTAAAATAATAAACAAAACACAAATTTCCACCATATTGAAATATGACGTTTTTGATGACGTCACTGAAAATAAATCTTTAAGAATAGAAATTCCAAAGACTATGACACGGCCTGTAATCACTGGCGCCAAATCTTTTTGGAGATACATTAAAATGAACCAATTATACTTTCGAGATAAAACTATGAAGATAAAAATAAAAGATACAAACATATAACTTAAATACAGATTTTGTAAAACCAGTTTGTATTAATTAAAATGTCGCCACCTTAGGATTAAAAGGGCCTATATCATTCACTTTTTGTTAAAGAAGCAGATTGGCCCTTGTAATACTAAAAAGGGTGGCGATGTATATGTGAACTGTAAACACACCTTAAAACGATGAACGCCTTCAAACGATTGTTTATATATATATTGTAAATCTGTGCAATGAATGCAAGAAGTTTGCAGTTTATGTAAACGCCATTTAATATTCAGAAAAGGTGGAAGAATAAATAAAGGCCTGCATTTTCTATACGACGGAAACAATATTGAAATTGTTAATAAATTTACGTATCTTGGAATTGTAGTTTCAGCAGGGGGTACATTTAAAGAAGCAGCACAGATATTAACTGGGCAGGCTCAAAAAGCTATTTTTAAGCTTAAACAGTACCTAAGTAAGTTTGTTACTATAGCCACGGATAAAAAATTGGAGCTTTTTGACAAACTTGTTAAATCAATATTACTATATGGCTCTGAAGTTTGGGGATTTAAAAAAATGGCGCACATAGAACGAGTGCATACTATGTTTATGAAATATATATTACATGTCAAAATTAGCACACAAAATGACTTTATATTATCAGAGACCGGGAGACTTGATTTTTTAACTATGAGTAAAATAAATATGCTAAAGTACTGGTTTAAGGTGATCTGTTCCCCAGAACATAAATTCATTAAAATGACATATAAAATTATGCTAGAAGATAATGAAAGTAACCCCCCTTAAGACCAACTGGGAAAGTCAAGTCAAATCTATTCTTAGTTTATTGGGATTCTTTCATGTCTGGTTGGCACAAGGTGTTGGTGATCTTAATGGTTTCTTTTCCGTATTTAAGCAAGAATGACTGACAATTTTGTCCAAGGTGTAAAAGGACGCATACATGGCTATTCAAGGGCATTATTTTATATAAATAGTTTCTGCTTTGAACTTCAAGTTTACCTGAAATGTGTTAACATTGCGTAGTATATAGTTGCACTCGGCAAGTTACGATTGTCGTCACACAGATTACTTATTGCGACGGGAAGGTAATATAATACTGATATTAGTAATAGAGTTTGCCCAGTTTGCCATGTTCTCGAAGATGAATATCATTTTATTTTTGAATGTAACATATACTCACAAATTAGACAAAAATACATACCAGTATATTATAGACGTCACCCAAGCATGTTTAAAGCCAGAGAGTTATTTTTCTCACAGAATCCAAATACCATTAAGTTACTAGCTGTTTATGAATATAGAGCGTTTGAAATGAGAAGCAATGTCAATATATGATACTTTCGTCATTTAATACTTTTGCGTTACGTTATATACAGAACATATCACTTATATATACTAGTTATGTACATTTTTTTCTGTGTGTGTGTGTAAAGCATGAGAATAAAGTACATATTACATTGCATGAGAATACAGTACATATACCTTTTATGTATTACTTAGATTACTTTTAAGTATTACTAAGATATAAAATATTTTTGGAAAACATGATACTATACAATATATTTTTGTGTATTACTTACATATAACTTGCTTTTGTAAAACATGAGGATACAGTGATACGACATAAGGTGCAGTGATATGTTAACTGATAAAGAAGACAATAAGTACAGTAATACGAAATCCGGTACAGTGATACGACATCAGGTACAGTGATATGTTAACTGAGCAGTGATATGTTAATTGATGCAGTGACACGACATCAGGTGCAGTGATATGTTAACTGATACAGTGATACGACAATATGTACAGTGATACAATATATTGTAGGGTGACACGACATACAGTGTCTGATACAATGATACGGCATCTAGTACAGTGATACGGCGTCTGGTACAGTGATGCGGCGTCTGGTACAGTGATGCGGCGTCTGGTACAGTGATACGGCGTCTGGTACAGTGATGCGGCGTCTGGTACAGTGACACGGCATTTGGAAACATGATACGGCATCTGGTACTGTGATACTATATTTAAGATACATTGATACGGCATCATTTACAGTGATATTCCGTGTACGTGTACACGTCATGCTGTGCTGTGTTACGGTATTTGATACGGAATCAGGCGAATTGATGTGGCATACTGTACGACAAACGGTATACGATATTTATAGGTTAATACACCGCTATGGTGCGCCTTCAGGCCGTATCGTCGCACCTTCGGCAATATTGGCCCGAGACCCAATTATTCCGAAGATGCGCCGATACGGCCTTAAGGCGCACCTTTGCCGTGTTTTAACCTTTTTACTACATACCTTCAAAGTAGATTAAGCAATATTTTAATTAGTTACATCAATTTATTTAACCAACATACTGTACTTATTACAGCAAATACATTAAAATACGTTCAGCACTTCTGCCGGAATTTCAAACAGTTCTCTCTCTGCCACCTTACTTTAAAGCCAGTTTTTAACCCGATTAACATCTGATTTCGTTTTTTCTTTTGGTATTTTCATTTTTTATGGAATCAACAAATTCGTGGATATAAATTTGTGCTCATTGTCTAGAATATGGCCGTCTATTTCCAATAAATGAGCTGATAAAACGTTTACAGTACGCTGCGCGGCAGCCAGTTGACGTTACTAATGACGTCAAGCGCAGTTAACGACGGCGCGTGAAATCGATCGGGTGCCATGTCCCAGCCGGTATCAAGCACAGCAGGAAGTAGAAAAGCCATATCGGCACACCTTCTGTGTATGCCCGGATTTTTCAAATCCATATCAGAAAGAAATCAACGTAATTGTGTTACTATTTAAAGGTAAGTAATAAAATAATAAGTCTTCTGAGTCTGAACTTATGTGAACGCAACACCTGGACATCATAGCAAACCACGCCATACACACCTAAGTGCGTTACATATTGCAACATTTGTATGCCCCCACAATGTGGGAGACAGGCACTTGTCCGTCTGTCCGTCCTTCCGTCTGTCTGTCCGTCCGTACGTCCCGAAATTGTGTTTGCTCTACTCCTCTTAAAGTACTGGGCCGATTTCGATTAAACTTTCTCATCTGAAGTACCTTAATTTGTAGATGATAGTAAAGAAAGGAATTTGGCTGCGACCAATTTTGGCAGAATTATGGCCCTTTGTTATTTTTTTAGTCTCTTCTTAACATAAATCCACTGTAAACGTGTCGTCTCGGATTAGCCTGTGCGGACTGCACAGGCTGATCCGGGACGACACTTTACGCACACGCATTAAGCCCATTTGCTCTCAGATGATCACCTCCCCCAAGAATGTTATGGTTGTGTTATTGTTGGCTTGTCTGTTTAATTGTCTGTTTAATAGCAACTTAATGCAAAACGGTTTGAACGAATTTGCATGAAAAAAAAAATTAACGTTGGAAATGGACCAATGGGCTAACGATCAGAGTTGTGTGATGATCCGTCTGGTTTAAGACTAAAAATAAAGAATATTCTTGAAACTGTACTGCTTTAAGAATGCTTTATTGTTGAATCTAACTTGATATTCACCATCTTTTATGAAATCATTCTTTGTTTAGAAAGAGTTGTTAATGACATACGCAACATTGGTACCCATTATAGACTACATGGATTTGCAAACGCTGAAGTATTATGTTTTGAGTCTAAGTCTATTCTTAATTCGTAATTTTAAGATTGGGTTGGTGAATACGGGTTGTATCTTCCATATTTGGAGGTATGGCAATATAGGTAATCTACTTGAAAAATTAGCATATAAGTAAGGTTAAACTGTACATTTCTTGTCAGAGGTCTCCGCTGCCCGAATGTTTCCTAGTTTTAATAGTGAAGTACTAAAGTAGTACTTTTGTTTTCTCGACTTCTACGAAGCCTATAATTTGATAGTGTACGGGGCTTCTATTGAAATAAAGTGCTAGCTACGTAGTTGATAGACTCGTAGCTAAGTTTATATGTGAACTTCCCGAGTCCTTCGACTCAACTTGGAACATATGAGGCCATAAAACAAGAGGCACACGAGTGCCTGTATCGCTCCACTGGCTTATTCACCTATCTATATTTAGAGGGGGGGAGCGGCGGGCAATCCCAGGGGAATTTGACTCATTGTATTTTGGGGGATCTAATTCCCCACCCTAGAGCCAAGCATTTTTGTATAAATCTCCTCAATGCGGGATGCTTAATTTGTGTATCAAATAGCCCGGGGGCCAGTATTACCAGGATCTAACAAATCCGAACAAAGTCTATTTCCCCCGACCCGGAATCATTCGGCATGTCAAATTTCCGCCTGTCGGGAACTGCTTTCAGTCTAAAGTCCCGTATAGGGGGGGGGGGGGAATATTGATAGGTGCATTATTAAGTAAGGAATGTCGGAAGCAAAAGAACTGTGATATGCTTTTTAAGGCAAAAAAAGCCCCACAATCGGTCGGCCATGTTTTTTAACGGAGGGGAACCAGTTGAGCAACTTTGGTAGAGGACCACCCAAGGAACGTTCTTGTGAAATCATTGCAATATCCAACCAGTGGTTTCTGACAAGAAGATTTTCAAAGTTTTCAATATGGCCACATATGGAAAAATGGCCCGCCCCCTAGTGGCCATGTTTTCAACGGAGCGGAACCACTTGAGCACCGTTGATAGAGGTACACCCAAGGAACATTCCAGTGAAATTATTTTAAAATCCAAAAGTGGTTTCTTACAAGAAGATTGTCAAAGTTTTCAATATAGCCATATTAGAAAAAATGTCGCGGCCATGTTTTTCAGTGGAGCGCAACTATTTGAGCAACTTTGGTAGAGAACCACCCAAGGATCATTTCTGTGAAATTATTTGACAATCTACTAAGGGGTTAAGGAGGATCTGTCGTTTAAATAGTTTTCTATTTATAGCTCTGGTGGCCATTTTGCGCAGCGGACTTAAACCATTTGATCAACTTTGGTAGAGGACCATCCAAGGAACATTTCTGCGAAGTTTCATCAAACTTGGCCAACGGTTTTAGAGCAGATGTTGCTTAAAGCAAAAGTTACGGACGCACGCACGACGGACGAACCGCAATGGCATAAGCTCGCTGGCTTCGGCCAGTGGAGCTAAAACATACATTCTTTGACGCTTCCGTAAACAAACTCGATATTACCGTAGTCCTTTTAATGCTTCACTTTATTTTCAGCACAATTATACAGTTATGAAAGTGGCTTTAATCAAACGAAAATACAAATAAAAGCAATGAGTACATCTTCATCTACTGCTATCAATATGATAACAAAAGCATTCACACTCGCGCATACGAGTTAAAGAAAAACTTGAAAACATCTTTAACTTCTACTGTCATTAT
The DNA here is from genome assembly GCA_027627225.1 of Congeria kusceri. Lineage (NCBI taxonomy): Eukaryota > Metazoa > Mollusca > Bivalvia > Myida > Dreissenidae > Congeria > Congeria kusceri. The sequence goes on from CM051030.1 coordinate 74,952,982, forward strand.
CAGGCACAAGGGTATTATCACTGTTGCAATTATTGATACTCGATTCATATGGAATCAATGTGCCTGTACTTGTCACAGATTAAGTGTTTGTAACATCGCCAATAGTCCCGGGACAATTTGATTGTACATCAACACGGGCACTCATTTGTTCCATTGGAATATTGCTTTCGTTTTCAAAACCAATGCGTTTGCCCTCAACGATATTGACGCCTTTCAACACAAGGAAATCCCCTACGTATCGACAGAAATCACCCTTTGTGTTATCAGTACTATTTATTTTGTTTAAATTATCTGATTTAGTATGCATTACAGTGTCCTCAGTGTCCTCGGATTCACTCCTAGCCATTTCAAGATCCACTGCACAGTCTTTTGACTTTTCAAACACCGTTCCAGAGCCGTTTTCAGAATTTGTCTTTGTGTCCTGGACTTCATTTGTAAAGTCACTTTCACTATCGATCATGAAATTGGTGTCCTTACATTCATTTGGAACGCTGACAGTAGTTATCCATACGCCGCCAAGCTGCGTAAAAACGTCTTGAACACTGTTAACATCTGTATCTCCTTTAAGAAGAACACCATCATTAATGCCTTTAAATCTTTTAGCCTCCATCTTTTCTAGGCGAGTTAGTACGAACTTCGTATTGTCCATTCCAGGACTGGGAAGTACTTTTTGCTCTTCGTTATAAGCCGTGCCCACTGGAGTCTGTATACCAGGCGTGGTAGCAGAATTCAATGGAAACCTTTGCTTGCCTGGTGTTTGAAAGGGGCTTGTCTTTCTACGATGTATTTGTCGTCCTTTGTTAAAACAATTTTTGTTCATATTTGGGTTATGTATGGATTTCAAAAGGTGCATATACTGGCACCCAAAAGTGTCAGTGCTGACACTGGTCAAGTCTGAGTCAATATGCATGTTCACATTAACGTTGCTATTCTTACCGCTTTGACGTTTGCCATGTTTATGTCCTCTATACATGTTTATTTTATATTTGCTATAAGCATTTCCATCATGTCTTCGATACACGTTTCTATCGCTCCGAGCATTTGCGTTATGAGAACTATACAATGTTTCACTCTGGATTCTATTATCATTCCTATGGTCTCTACAATACACCATTCTCCCGTGTGCATAGGGTGGGTAAGCTGGTACTGACCTCGATGCTACCACAGGATGTCCGTATGTCCGCATCCTACCTGTGGTTGCTCTTGTACATGATGGCATTTTCACACAAGAGCGATTGCAGTCTATATTACTTGGTCGCCTCATTTTCTTTATCACTGCATCTGAAATAGTTGACAAGATTCATACATATTTTACTAAAGGCAAATGCTTCACGCGTAGGCGATTGATGTCACAGCAATAATGATCAAAATACATTTTCTCAGTATTGGTTCTGGTTGGCAAAATAAAGACGTTACAACTGCCTAGACGCCATGTGCACTGTTTCGGCGAGAGTACATAAACTTATGCTATAGTTTACAAATTAACAGTTACTATAATTATCAATACATTTATATATTACATTTTCTCAGTCAATGCACATTTCTGTTAATGCATACAACAATATGCTATAGTGCTGCCGTGGTTAACTGTTAGTGTGGTAGACAGTCTTTTAATGTATGTAATTCAGATCTGAATTGCGCTATTAGAAACTCTTAGGTTGTACTACACAGAAGTAACGCGTCTCTGAAACGTAACCGTCATTCTTACTGCAGTTGCGGCTGACGTCTGGTGGGAGATAGCTAGAGGGGAAATCTGACTTGGCGCAACAGAGCGTCGTCTTTATGACGTCATTAATGACGTCACTCAGTTCAGGAATAGGAACATCTGGAATGTACCCCTGGTCCACGGCATCTAAGTACAACAGTTCCAGGTCTAGTCTGAAATGTTAAAATATATTGTGTTTTGCCTGTTCATTGACATGTATGTAAGGAACATTTCAACGCGGGTTAGATATAATTTTACCTTTTCGAGGTTAACTATACGTAATAAAAAAAAAAAATTCAGGAGGATAATGGCAGTTTGAATAAATATAAAACTACAGACCGGACTAATCTGAGATAAAAGGAAATACTGAACAACATATTTAGACCCCGGAATCACACAACAGATTCCGATTCACGGGTTTTGGGTGAACTAGACCCTAACATTTAGGGTCCGGCGCTTACAGTTTTGTCGCGGCTTTCCTGTACAACAGAGCGTAACCGATGACTAACACAACCAGAACGGCGACTATGACCCCAATGATTAGTTGTGCACTGCTGGCAGTCTTCTCGGACACCACTGCCTTAACCTGGGCTGAAACATAATATTACATATTGGTATATGTCTCTGATATGTTATTCTATACATTTTTTTTCACCTAATGGTGTATTGCCATTGTATGACGTCGATACATTTAACCAAAGTCAATTTTAATGGTCTGGACATTTTGGTTTAGCATTGAATTGAAAATCGTTCCAAAGCGAAGTCAGATACAGATTAAATATTAACATGAACTATCACTGTCAGTGATGAATTGCCCCCACGGAACATTGATACTGACTGGGTGAATTGTTTCATGAACAGGTATATCAATCAATGTCATAACTAACCTACCAACCTTGACCATTGACCCAAGGAGCCCAAAAGTAATAGCCCTGGATCCTATACTAGTCATTATTAACTACCCACCCCCCCAACCCCCAACCGCCACCAATTTCAACTTCAGCGCAAAAGGACCTTATAAAAGGCCCAATAAACACAGTTTGAATTAATCAAAAGGCTTGATCGTACTGAACTCAGACAAAGGCTTTTCCGACAGACAGGACCAATCCTTTCCCTGGGGAATTCCCTCGCAGATACAGAGCGTCCCCGCGGGTGAGGCAACGCAGTCTTTGATCTGACTGCACTTCAAATTTGAACACATGTCCGTCTCTGAAGAACGAAATGAACATATGTACCAGAGTAGTCGATTCACAGCAATGTAATTTAAGTTGATCATGTATTTGTAACGAAATTATAAATATTCATAAATAAGCATTTTGTTTAACTCATTTGACAAACGTTTGTTTAAATTGTGAGCTATTGGGACCAGTATCATAACTTGTTAGGCGCTGTCTCATTTATTAGACTATTGGGGCCAGTGGTTGTTCATCGTCCACATTTTATTTTAAAGATCTATTTAAACAAAGAATGATCTTGAAACTGTTATATTCCTTTTGAGAAAATAAGAGGCGCGTCGTGGGAAAACCGGACTTAATGCATGTGCTTAAAATGTCGTCCCGGATTACCCTGTGCAGTCCGCACAAGCTAATCCAGGACGGCACTTTCCGCTTTTATGGTTTTTTTTCTGTTTCAAGGAAGTCTCTTCTAAACATATATCCACTGTAGGCGGAAAGTGCCGTCCTGGATTAGCCTGTGCGGACTGCACAGGCTAATCCGGGACGACACTTTACGCACATGCATTAAGTCCGGTTTTCCCACGACGCGCCTCTTATTTTAAATCTTACTTGGTATACACCAAATTTAGTATTCTTTTTAAAATGATCTTGGTTAACGACTTAAACGGCCTTGTTACCCGGTATATTTGTAAAGGGGTTAATACGTGTTCTCGGTTCTAAGTCTATTTTATATCCTGAAGTCTAAGAACTGGTTGGTGAATGCGGGCCTTATTAACAACTAAACAACTGCCCTATGCAACACACAATACAACATCAAAATAAGCATACTTAAAAATAAAACTGATTAATACTGAAATCACCTTACATTTTATAAGTTCTGTGTACTTGTCAGTACCAACATAAAATGACTGCGCTGTCACAAAAGGGTAGTGACCGCGATATCCGAAGAAAAAGACAATGAATAATAAAGAACATAAATAACTCCCACTCTCATGAAAAAAATTCCGCGATACGCTGGATGACAAAAACACTCAAAGCCGCTGGATCCTGCACTCTCTAACAAATTTTCTTTTTATTGTATGCCTTTTTATGTCGTTTTGTTACATTTTATGTGCTATCTGAATGTGTAATAATTGTGGAAAAAGTCAACAACAACACGTGAAATCAGTCAATTCAATTTATCTTTCAACGTTTCGGCTTACGCCTTCATCAGGATAAAATGACAATTAAACAACGGACGTGACGTCATGCAATAACGTTACGTTATTTGGCGGAAAAACGTATAGAAATAAGTATACATGTTTAAATTAATAAAGAATTTATAACATATACGACAGTTTAGTACTATACGGATATAAAATACAGATATTTCCTATAGCAATATAATATAAAAAATCAAAAATAGGAAAAAACGCAATAGTACTAAACATATTATTTAATTTTACATGCATTTTAAGCCGTAAACAGTATTTTGGAATTAAGGCCATCTGGAGCTTGTGTTTTTAACTTATGTATCCAGAATGTTTCTTTGCATAAGCGATTAACATTACTATTTACAACATCAATAGGCATAAATGAAAAATCAGCCATACTATGGTTGCCGTCATTAAAGTGACTAGCTACAAGAGTAGAGAATGCAGGATCAGTAAAATTGGATATATCAAATTTATGACTATTCATACGTCTTGAAACGGGTTGCATAGTTTGTCCAACATATTGAATATTACACCTTTTTACATGATATTAAATATATAACATTTTTAGACTGGCAGTTTGTATTGTGCCGTAATGCAAATGTTTCTCCTGTTACATAACTGGTGAATGTCGACCCAGTACATATGCGTATACAATGTGAACATCGTTTTCTGTTACAGCTATTAGTGGAATAAACGTTATCAGTGTTTATTTTAAAATCCGAACTAACTAAATAATCATGCACATTTTTTGGACGTCTGTAAGCCACGATTGGTTTAAATTTGTCATGTACATATATTTAACACCTTCAGTCTTTGCTATGTTAAGGAGGTCCCAATATCGGTGGATAGTACCGCCTATATTGGGTAATGACGGATTATATTCCACCGTAAAAGGCAATATACTTTTTTTTCTCCGTAATAGAAGGCTTCAGAGCTTCATTCTGTGACGACTGTGATACTTTATTAAAGGCAACGTCTATCACGGATTCCGGGAAGTTTCTTTCTAAGAAGTCACGCAGTTGGTTAAGAGAGGAGTTGAACTTCTCATCATTAGATATTATTCTCCTATAGCGCTTGGCCTGGCTATATGGTATTCCGTCTTTGCATTGTTTTGGATGGCACGATGTGTAGTCCAGATACTGATGATTGTTGGTATTTTTCACAAAAATATCAGTTTCAATTCTAAGCGATTTATTTTTTGAAACTTGAACATCCAAGAATGAAACGGTGTTCTTTGATATGGTATGTGTACATTTAATATTTGGGTGAAAACTGTTCAACTCGTTGATAAACGATTCTAATTCTTCTGAGGAATGGTCCCAAATCATGAAATGTCATCAAGGAACCGAAGCCATATGGATGGTTGTACGTGTCTTGAATTGATGAAGTCCTGCTCAAGCTTCCCCATAAATAACGATGCATACGTTGGAGCCATTGCGCTTCCACTCGCTGTACCCATCTTTTGTAAGTAGTAATCGTCCCCAAACTTGAAGTAGTTATTTTCAAGTACAACTTGTATCAGACGGGCGATTTCATCAGTCGAAAAATTACGTCCATGTTGACTATGTTGTAAAAAGGACTTACATGCGTTTATACCATCATTATGTGGGATGTTCGTATAAAGTGAAGATACGTCCAGTGTCACTAAAAAAGTGCTGCTTTTTAATTTAATGTCTTTCACTTTATTTATAAAATCTGTTGTGTCTTTTACATATTAAGGTAAATTTATCAAATATGGTTTTAAAACATAGTCAATATACTTGGAAATATTCTCGGTAGGAGAATTACATGCTGACACGATGGGCCTCCCGGGATATTGTACAGGTAAGTTACTGTCCGGACTTTTGTGTATCTTAGGTAAAATATAAAAACATGGCGTACGTATGTTTACTGGAAAAGTGTCAAATTAATGCTTGGTGTCAATGTCTTTAACACAATTTGAAATATTACGTATAACAACTTCCGTGGGGTCGTTTATGCATTTCTCGTAATATTGGTCACTTTTCAGTTGTCTCAATACTTCGCTTTTATAATCATCAGTGTTCATTATAACAATCGTATTGGATTTATCTGCCTTTTTAATCACACTATTTTTATTTTGCGACAAGTGTCTTAGAGAATCTAATTCCGCTTTTGTAATATTACTAAAGCGTTCGCGTTTATTCTCCGATTGTAAAATTTCCTCAGTGATAGCATTAATGTAGAATGTTTGAGAACAGAATATCTTAGCCAAGTTTGGAGATCAACCAAATTGCCCCAGGGATTGCAGAGTTATGGCCTTGATTTATCTAAAATCGACCTTTTTAACAGTTTTCATTTGATCTTCACCAAACTTGATATGTTAAAGATTGCTTTTAACCTAGAGGGAGGGGGCATACCTGTTTTACGAACAACACTCGTTAAAACTTACCGCGAGCTGGTCGTGCTGTAGTGGTAACGATCGGTTGCGGTATGGGTCTCGGTTCCTTATTCTTATATTTTCTCTGCAATGCCAAATACATTCCTCACAATTTATGCACGGTCAACTTGTCAGGGGATAATTTACAATTCGTTGCCTTAGCGCGTGCATCAAAAGCAATACCACCTGTTATAGATATTTACGTTAATATCTTGTCGAATGTGACATCGAAGGAAACCGATTGGATAAGTACTATTTAATATGACTTTTAATACGACTGTCATTTCCTAGTTTATACAGCACATACAATCTGAGGTTCGTAAAATGCGTCTTATTTGAATTAAAGGTAACTGTTCACAGATTGACGAATTGACAATTTTTCAACTTTTTGTCACCGATTCCAAACATAAAAGAACTATGTATACATGGGAGCAAAATAACGCTACAGACCAATAAATTTACTGTAAAAGCAGTTTCGTTTATGAGTAATCATCAGTTGAAAGTGATAAAATTATAAAGCGCTTGAAACGCTAAACGATATACTAATTTGGAGTGTTTTTGTTGTTTTCGTTGAAACTGTTGACATCACATGGAAAACTTACATAAAGTAAATAATAATATTGAAATATAGAAGTCGAATGGCCAAGTGGTAAGGCGTTAGCCATTTAATCCGGAGGTCCCGGGTTCGAACACCGGTGATACCAATTGTTTTTTGTTTTAAAAAAAAAATACTTTTCTTGTTATTGTACTTGTGCTTTTTAGTTCCAATGCTTAAATCTGTTTGTTAAGTTAAGACATTTAATGGCATACTTCAAAAATGCGAAAATCTGTGAACAAGTCCCATTGAAAAGTAAACGTTTACACAAATGTTAATCATATGCCAAATAATTGACAATCATTTAACTTGGATATATTGTACACACAAGAGCACGTGGTAAACTGTATGCTATTTGATGAATGGAAAATAGTCCTTTAACAATAAGCTTGAGAAATTTAAACTATTCGTGGCAAATACTTCTTACTCAATACTGTTGAATCGGATCAATGTACTTCAAATACGATTAAATACGTGACATGCTCATGTACATAAAAATGAAAACAATAACTTATAATAAGCTAATAATAAAACGTTAAAAACAAGAATTAAATTAATAATGTCATAAACAAATTTTATAACAAGAGCTGTCATAGGACAGCACGCTCGACTGTTCGAAGTTTATCAGTTGGCACATTTGTTTGAAAGTGGAGAGGAGAAAGAAACCCACAAACATAGACTTGTTTATAAATAAAGGTAGTACATCTTAACGGTACCCTAGTAAATATCTACCTAAAGTAGAATAGACAGGTACATTTTCACTTGTAAACTTCAATCAGTAAAAATACAAGAGAGGGTCATGCGCATTGTTGAATGCAGTGTAGGATTTGATGAAAATGTTAGTTCAAAGTGAAAATACTTATGTTGTTTGGAAATTATAGCACCAAAACATTATTTTGAAAATCTAAGGAAAGAAGGAGCATTACACTGTCAAAATATGAAACAGAGTTATGGGAAAGCGGTATGTGATGTTGAAGTTGATAGCAAAGGTATATTCTAAGTTTCAAGTGAATAACGTATGTATTTTTTAAGTTAAAAACAGATATATATGAATGTAAACTTTAACCTGAAAATCTAAATGAAAAAGGGGCATAACTGTGTTAAAATACAAAACTGAGTTATGGGTAATGTGGCACTTGATGTTGGAGTTGATGGCAAAGATACATAGTTTCAAGTGAATAAATATGTAGTTTTGAAGTTACAAGACTTTTGAATATAAACTTTAACCTGAAAATATAAGTGAAAAGGGACAAAATTCGGTCAAAATACAAAACGGAGTTATAGAAAAGTGGTATGTGATGTTGGAGTTGATAACACAGATACATTCTTAGTTTCAAGTGAATAACTTATGTAGTTTTGAAGTTAAAAAAGTTATGAATATAAACTAAACTTTAACCTGAAAATCTAAATGAAAAAGGGGCATAACTGCGTTAAAATACAAAACTGAGTTATTGGGAATGTTGCCCCTGATACTGGAGTTAATGACAAAGGTATAATCCAAGTTTCAAGTGAATAACTTATGTAGTTTTTTTATGTTAAAAAGATATGAATATAAACTTTAACCTGAAAATCTATGTGATAAAGGGGCATAACTGTGTCAAAATACAAAACTGAGTTATGGGGAACGTGGCACTTGATGTTGGAGTTGATGGCAAAGATATATTCTAAGTTTCAAGTGAATAAATATGTAGTTTTTAAGTTACACAACTTTTAAATATATTCTTTAACCTGAAAATCTATGTGAAAAAGGATCATAACTCTGTCAAAATACAAAATAGAGTTATGGGGAATATTGCCCTTATAATAGAGTTGATGACAAGATAAATTCCAAGTTTCAAGTGGATAACTTATGTAGTTTTGAAGTTACAAGACTTTTGAATATAAACTTTAACCAAGATCAGAGGCCGACGCCGGGGCGAGTAAGAAAGCTCACCTATTTTTCGAATAGACCGATCCGGGATTTGCCACGAATAGTTTAAACTCCTCCCCAGCTATTGTTAAAGGATTAATTCCCCTTCATCGAATATCACAAACATTACCACGTGCTCATTTGAATCTCACAAACATAATGCACGTGCTCGTTTGTTTGAAATAGTTTAACCGCTAAACACTTGATATCCAAGTGCGATGATAACATTGCAGATTAATTTGAATATGATTGACATTTGTGGAAACGTCTATAGTCGAGCTAAAAATACAAGTTTAACCAGTATCAGTGACGGTGATTGCTCAATGAGGAGAAAAGTAGTATACATGTACTTGACGTCGAGAGACTTTATACAAGATAGACCTACCGCTAACGTACCACGTCAAAGCGACAAGACGCACAGCATAATTTCTGATCTCGTTTTTTGCAAATGAGATCCTTATTCTCGAAAGCATAATTGCGACTTTGTGGTACAAACATTTCCGAGCACTCGTATGTGTATCTCTTTCCATCGACTTGTAGATTGACACCCTTGGGGTAATCTCTACAGCTCTCGGTGTACGTCGGGATAATCAGCTCCTCATAGTCTGAAACACAAATGTTTGGCCTTATATAAATATGTTTTCAAATACTTTCTCCTCTAATTAAAGAAGCAGTCCATAGAATATAATTCAATACATCTTAAATTGGCATTTGTTCTGGTTAACGTTAATGAAGTTTATTCGACTGAAAAATGTTTCATCGAAAGGCATTTTGTAATGTCACATGTTCGAAAACGCTTGGTACGAACGGAATATACACTAATGTACGTGCTGACTTACTCCAGAGGCATCACCAGCTACCCCATACAAATAACTATACGATAAAAAGTTACCAAAATGTTATTATTTTACCGATTTCAATGCGTTTTTTTGTTTTGATCGATAAGATGTCCATTTATGATTATAAACGATTTCTGCAAAGTTTTAGTTTTATTAAACTCATTTCTGGACTGCTGCTTTAAAGTGGAAACTCAAACATATTGCCTGATTTTACCACAATGTTATACATTTATGTAATCTACTGGTATTGTGAATTTGTCATCTACGTGTGTAAAATAAAAAAAACCCACAATATTGTGTAGGTTTGTATATGCAAAAGTGATTATGCTAATTTCGGTCTGTACCTCTAAATAACATGTATATTAGACCATGGTTACGCATAAGTGTTTGCGATAATTAGTGGAGCATACGAGTTGTTCATGCCACTTGGGTAGGTAAATTGACCTTTTGACGCGTATTAGGAGATGTTGTGAGATTACATTTTCTAGAAATTAGAAATCTATTTCGGCCCAACGTTGCCTTAACAAAGCTTTAAAAATGGGCGCTAGCATACCTATCGCTTTTAATCTCCGTGTCAGTATCTTTATCTGTTCTAAAATGTCTTCATACGTCTTCCCCATATCAGCGTTTTTTCTAATAGTCGCTTGGCTCCAAATTCTCTTTAGTGAATGTTGAGAGCGGAAAAAATCCCATTCTTGTTTAGTCTCCGTACTTTTGACCTCCAGATGGCTAAGTTCTTGCTGAAGTTTCTGGCGCTTTTCCTTTACCCCTACATCTCTTTTAGTCCGAGTCGCCTTGTAAGTTTCGTTTTTAGGTGTGAACAAGACATAAGCAGAATTGTATACCTCCTTGGTTGGGTGTTTACCGTTCACGTCTAACACGGCGTATAAACTGGATGCAACTACAACGTAAAAACAACCAACTTTATAAACAAAAAACCATATTTATATGTATACTGGTTAGCGACCAATTTTTTGCCCGTACCAATTATTCGCCCATTACTGAAAACTAGTCAAAACCACAAATAAATACTTTTAACCATACTGGAGTCGATTTGCAGTGTTGTTTTGTTAAAATTATTGCAGAAATCCGTAAGTATTTCGTATTATAATATCCACGTAAACAAACACACTACTGCTCTTGTCGGGAGCACGCGGTGGGTGGCGTCATCACGCACGCACTCGTTTGCTTAAGGCGCTGGAAGGGGGTCCTGTTTTCCATAAGGCCTTTTACTTCCAGGCGAATGCATTGTCAGTGAATCGTAAATGACTCTAGATTTGTAAACGACCCTTTCCAGTTTTATCTAAATATACTTGAATTATTAAAAGTGTAAAAATATAATGATACTTGTACAAACACTTCAGTACCCCTGTTTGGGCCTCAATTGTTGCTATTTATATTTTGTAAATGTAGCTTACGCTTATATAATTAAGCATATTCTTGAGAATTGAAATTTAAACACAAATGTGTTTAATGAGGGAGTTTCATCCTTGCAATAGAAAAATAAGCAGTTTGTTAAACGATATGATTATGTTGTTGAGTATCAAGAAAATTGTACACTGCCCCAGTGTTGTGACATGTTCAGGTGTGTTAAGGCCCTATCACACTGTGGCGAATTTGAGATTATTGTTATGTACGAGTCCTGACGAGTTATAACTCGCCGTAAAGTGGACGAGTTGGCCGCGGAATTTTTTTAAGACATTTGTTCGAGGTCTCTTCAACCTTGAAACGACAATGACACGACAAAAGTACGATACTCACATTTCATCACGAGTTCAGCCGAGATATGAGTACGATATCTTTGCGACAATCGAAAATTTGTCTTCGTGATTGTAGGAGTGTGGACGAGTCTGTACGACTTGTGAGGACATGAGCACGAGTGTATGGCGACATTTTACGAGAAACGGACAGGCAGATATCGTAGGCAAGTCTTCCAAACTCGCAGCAAACTCGTGTTATGTCGTAGAACGATAATATACTGCGACACGCTACGACAAGGGAAGACATGTCTACATTATGTGTTCGAGTGTGTTTGAGAGTGCTCTAGAATCCTTCGACAAGTTTTCGATACGTCTACGAGAATAAAACGTCGCCGAGAAGCGGCGAGAATTTTAAACGGTTTAAACTTCTCGCCGCTACTAGGCGAGTTCTGGCGACATAATAAGACATATGTAGACATCACTGCGACAAAGAACGACATGTGTACAAGATCTACACGACACCAGGCGAGTTGTGGCGAGTTACAGCTCGCGCGAACTCGTAGCTGAAATTCGCCACAGTGTGACAGGGCCTTTTACCAAGTGATTGTGTGCACATTTGAACATGAAATTATCTCACAAAGCTTTTCTGGAATGAAATAAGATTACGAAAAATATTTTTTAAGTTCGCATTTGAAAATAACATGTCTTTTTAAGGTGGGCGAATAATTGCTACATTTGTTAATAATGATGCTTTCAATTATAGGTGTTTTTCGCACGTGATAAAATTCGACTTGTGTGGATGGATTTAGCAAAAAAATGGTATTGTTTATTGTCTACTTAAAGGTGCCTAACATTGCTTGTGCCAAGTTTCATTACAAACTGTAAGATGCGTGTTCGACGAAAAAGAAAACTCAATTTCCGGGCGATCGAAATGGGTCGCTAACCAGTATATAGGTAACGATATATGTAGCATGGGTTTTTATTTATTTTAATAGATACGAAAGAAGACCTGAAATAAACATATGACAATTATAAAGTAATATTTAAATAATGTAAATACATTATTAATTATAGTTAATTTAAATGCAATACAACACAATACAATTACATGGACAGGTCAACTTAACATGGTACACAGGAATATCATTATCAGGTACTGTAGTTACAAGATAAGGTTCTCTTGCCCATGTATCTGCAAGTTTATTTTTCCCTTTTAGACCAACATTTCTAACCAAGACTCTATCACCCACTTCTAAACTAGAATGTTTAACCTTCTGGTCATAACCTTTCTGGTCATAAGCCTGCTTATTTATATTCTTGGATTTATTGGCTTCATTGGATGCTACCTCATAGGCAAATTTCATTCTTTCAGATAGAGATTTTGCATAGGACGTTGCATTAGTTGTAGCACTAGTGGTATCAGTACTTATTCCAAGAAATGCAGCTATTGACAGCCGAGGATGCCAACCAAACATAAGGAAGTGTGGAGAGAAACCAGTTGCATCATTTTTGGTAGCATTATAAGCATGCACTAGAGGAGCAACATAGCTTTTCCAGTCAGACTTTTGTTCAATTGGTAAGGTTCCCAACATTCTTATTAATGTCTGGTTAAATCTTTCTGCAGCACCATTTCCCATTGGGTGATAAGGTGTAGTCTTAGACTTGTGTATACCTGTCAATTTACAGAGTTCAGCAATGGTTTTGCTATATACGACGAAATGTTAGGCCTAACTATTTTTACTTTTACCTTATGTGCGTAGCATACATTCATTATATACTAAAATAATTATAATAAAAACTCTTCGAATATTATTTCCACTGCAAAGACAATTTCAAACTACGATTTTCTAATAAAATTGTATTACTATGTTTTCAAAACCTGACGAAAAAAAACAAATTCATCAGTTTTAAATATTTATCTAGGACATTCGATTGACATGCTTTACAAACATTTACCACATACGCCGAATATTTTAAGGGTTTTTAACATATAACGTTCTAATCACATTCTTCATTAAAATTATTACCATTTGGCAAACTTTCGTGATATTCAAAGCGGCACTTCCTATACTTTCGCGTAGGCGAATCTGACTGACTGAATGACTGACTGCAATTGAGACCATCGGCATTCAAAATTAGGTACATCTGGTTGTTCTTCGAACAACTAAAAATCATTTGTCTGACATTGTGAATTTCGAACGGCATGTTGTCTTTTTATAGTCTACATGTTTTAGGACACTACTTCCTACTTTATTTAAACATTATAGCTCCGTCGTAAAAATGCATATAATGTTATTACATAATTATGTTATATCCCTTTCCAATGACATTAACCCTTTGGTCTTTCCTATCTTTCTATCTGCGGGCGCAAAGATCTTCCACGTGCCATAGTAAATAATAACAATTGTCCAGAATTGTCCATTCAGTTTTGTAACTGTAAGTTGGAGCATGCAGCTGGTTGACTGCATTAACATTAAGATAATTAAAGTATGCGTATTGTCTGCGTAAAGAAAACGCCGAACTGTACCACGCCCAGTAATTATATACAAACTTACCTGTAATATTATCCAAAACCACTACATGTCTTAATTGCGCCAGTACTCCTATTGTAAACAAAAACAGATGTTCAGTAGAAGCCATTTTGTATTTAAAAATACTGACGTAATTATGATGACGTCAGTGTTACTGACATAACCTGCGAATACATTCATTGTTAATCAATCATTCAATTAATCGTCAATATGTTTTAATTTAAAAGTACCCTACGTAAAGAGCCACTGTCGAATATGACACATTTAATAGTTGGTTTGTTTATTGATAGATCTTGGAATGGGTTTTGTACATTTAATGTATGCGACGATGTTTTTGTCGGACCTTTATGCCGTGACTCTGGCCGAATCGAACACCGTTATGACTCAACCCAGAATAAGGGGAAAGCACTCTCGTGAACGAAAAGCATGGATGTCATGTTTACAGGTCGACGATATGGAAATCTTGCAAGTCTTATCTTTTCGATTGATTGATTAAAATAGTTAATGGCAGAAGAAAAGAAAATTACCGACGTCAAGCTGACGGCGTGTCAGCAGATGATTTCGTCATGCACAGGAGCTATCATGACGTCTATTTTCGGTTGGTCAGATATCTTTAACCCAAAAGGAATGCAACATTTTGCACATAGGGACCCTCATAACCATACATTTTCTTAAAGATCATTCTACGCTGAATTGATTTAAGTAATAAAAAGGGTATGTCATGTAATATGTAAGAAAGAACTCGACACTAACAAAGTTGACTGTTTTATCACCATCTTTTTACCGGCTACTTTCTAGTTGAATGTAAACCGCCTCAGCACAAGTGTCATACTGTAGCCTCCAATCTTAAAACATATCAGTGATTTATTAGTGCATACCAATGCTTACCCTACCAACATCTCCAAAAAAGAAAATCAAAGCAAGTGTCTAAACCTAAAAACATGTCTTCGTGTTTAACTTATTGATTTATTTAGAAAGTACAGCACTACATGACTTATTTATTTAGTGTAATGTGACCATCATTTCCATTAAATGATTTGTGCTTGCATTAAAGGGGCATATCGACAGTTTTTACCATCACTATAAACACATATTAAAACAAGACATATTTTTCTCGAATATATTTTGTTGCGTATGCATCGGTACCTCATGTATATTTCATTCATATCGATTTTACTATGCTCTGATCTTCAGATACCGTTCCTCTTAATCACCATGAAATATGTTTGATCATACTTGTTTTAAAACATATAAAATACTATGGTGGCATAGAACTGCCTTACAATAACTACTTAAGGTTCGCGAAAACTTTCGTGTTAACTACTTAAGGTTCGCGATAACTTTCGTGTTAATTACTTAGCATTCACGAAAATATTTGTGTTACCCATAATTTATTACGATATTTTTCTAGATATTAAGTTAGCGGTTGCAAATATATTTCTGCTAGATATTTTATTATTATACTAAATGGCCTAAAAGTGCCCAGAACTGACGTAAGATACATTTTCTTGCGGTTGCGAGGTCTTCCACAGTATCTTACTTACACAAATTTTATCACGATAATTATTTGACAACGCAAATGTTAACACATTAATATTCCTGATACCTCTTAATTATCACAAATGTATTCGCAAACCAATTCGTGTTTTCTAACGCGAATATTTAACATGATAATTATCTGACAACACAAATGTAAACAAGTTAATATTCCTGTTACAACTTAAAATGTGCCCGAGGTCTTCCGCAGTATCTTACTAACGCAAAGTTTATCATAATAATTATCTTGCAACGCAAATCTTAACACGTTAATATTCCTGTTACCACTTAATTATCACAAATGTATTCGCAAACCAATTCGTGTTATCTTTATTCTAACACGAATATTATCATGATAATTATCTTGCAACGCAAATCTTAACAAGTTAATACTGCTGATACCACGTAAGTTTTTATTAACTGAAATTCTGATGACAGTTTTGGGCACTTTCAGGTCTGTTTTACGTTAAGCAATCTTACAAAGAAAAAATTAGCAAACGCTATCAAGATATAAGATAAATGACACGAAACTTAAGTTGTAACACGAACATTTTCGCGAACCTTAAGTAGCTATCGTAAGGCAGTTCTATGCCACCATAAAATACAAACCAAACATCTGTCTTTAATTTCAAAATATAAAATCTGTAACATGTAACTTTGTAAACAAATGACGGCGACTAGATCAGGTCAACCATTGCGATCTATAAAAAAAAAACAAGCATCTTTCGATACCATTACTTCTCTTTGTTGGGCTTATGATGTCATCTTAGGCTGGTGCACGCGGTATAGTTCTTTACAAACTTATAGAGTAATCTATTGTAATCTTAATTTTAATGAAATAATCTTCATTTTAAGTTAGAGAAAGCGATTGTATATCAATGGAAAAAGGGTACTGGCACTGCTGTTAAACCCAAGATTGGAAAATGTTTGCCTTGAAAGTAGAGCAATCAAATAGTGATATATTAACTTGTATAACATGATTTTGTGCCTTTATTACCTTGAAGACAATGTTTACATAAAATGCATATAATTTTGGACAGTCATCTCACAGAACACGCTATTATTCTAGAGCATCTTGTGAAAAAACGGTATCAAAGATATAATTGTATCTGAGGAATAAGGGATAGTACTACTAATTTTGCCACGCTCTTGAAAGTCAAAGTGTCATCGATGACCACGGTTTATATATTATATTAAATTATATATATATTTGTCAAACTTTTATCGAAGCAAAGTCATTGTATTTAACAATGCTTCAATATTAATTCTCTGTAAATGAACTTTATTTTTGGAAATGTTTTTGTCGATCACTCTCTTGTAGAAAAACCTTGCACATCTTATATTATAGTAAGAGCCTATATCTAGGTATTGTGCACATCTTATATTATAGTAAGAGCCTATATCTAGGTATTGTGCACATCTTATATTGTAGTAACAGCCTATTACTAGGTATTGTGCACATCTTATATTATAGTAACAACCTATAACTAGGTATTGTAGAAAAGCCCTGCACATCTTATATTATAGTAACAGCCTATATCTAAGTATTGTGCACATCTTATATTTTAGTAACAGCCTATAATTAGGTATTGGACAAAAAACAAAACAGACTGACAGTCTATAGTTACCAGGTCTTGTAGAAAAGCCCTGCACATCTTATATTATAGTAACAGCCTATAACTAGGTATTGTGCACATCTTATATTATAGTAACAGCCTATAACTCGGTATGGTGCACATCTTATATTTTAGTAATAGCCTGGAACTAGGTATTGTGCACATCTTATATTATAGTGACAGCCTATAACTCGGTATGGTGCACATCTTATATTAAAGTAACAGCCTATAACTAGGTATTGTGCACATCTTATATTATAGTAACAGCCTATGACTCGGTATGGTGCACATCTTATATTGTAGTAACAGCCTATAACTAGGTATTGTGCACATCTTATATTATAGTAACAGCCTATGACTCGGTATGGTGCACATCTTATATTGTAGTAACAGCTTATAACTAGGTATTGTGCACATCTTATATTATAGTAACAGCCTATTACTAGGTATTGTGCACATCTTATATTGTAGTAACAGCCTATAACTAGGTATTGTGCACATCTTATATTGTAGTAACAGCCTATTACTAGGTATTGTGCACATCTTATATTATAGTAACAGCCTATAACTAGGTATTGTGCACATCTTATATTGTAGTAACAGCCTATAACTAGGTATTGTGCACATCTTATATTGTAGTAACAGCCTATTACTAGGTATTGTGCACATCTTATATTGTAGTAACAGCCTATAACTAGGTATTGTGCACATCTTATATTATAGTAACAGCCTATTACTAGGTATTGTGCACATCTTATATTGTAGTAACAGCCTATAACTAGGTATTGTGCACATCTTATATTATAGTAACAGCCTATAACTAGGTATTGTGCACATCTTATATTGTAGTAACAGCCTATAACTAGGTATTGTGCACATCTTATATTGTAGTAACAGCCTATAACTAGGTATTGTGCACATCTTATATTGTAGTAACAGCCTATAACTAGGTATTGTGCACATCTTATATTATAGTAACAGCCTATAACTAGGTATTGTGCACATCTTATATTGTAGTAACAGCCTATAACTAGGTATTGTGCACATCTTATATTATAGTAACAGCCTATAACTAGGTATTGTGCACATCTTATATTATAGTAACAGCCTATTACTAGGTATTGTGCACATCTTATATTGTAGTAACAGCCTATAACTAGGTATTGTGCACATCTTATATTGTAGTAACAGCCTATAACTAGGTATAGTGCACATCTTATATTATAGTAACAGCCTATAACTGGTATTGTGCACATCTTATATTATAGTAACAGCCTGTAACTAGGTATTGTAGAAAAGCCCTGCACATCTGTATTATAGTAACAGCCTATAACTAGCCTAGGTATTGTTGAGAAAAACAAAACAGTAACAGGCTATAGTTACCAGGTGTTGTAGAAAAGCCCTGCACATCTATATTTTAGTAACAGCCTATAACTAGCCTAGGTATTGTTGAGAAAAACAAAACAGTAACAGGCTATAGTTACCAGGTCTTGTAGAAAAGCCCTGCACATCTATATTTTAGTAACAGCCTATACTAGCCTAGGTATTGTTGAGAAAAACAAAACAGTAACAGGCTATAGTTACCAGGTCTTGTAGAAAAGCCCTGCACATCTATATTTTAGTAACAGCCTATAACTAGCCTAGGTATTGTTGAGAAAAACAATACAGTACTAGGCTATAGTTACGAGGTCTTGTAGAAAAGCCCTGCACATCTATATTTTAGTAACAGCCTATAACTAGCCTAGGTATTGTTGAGAAAAACAAAACAGTACTAGGCTATAGTTACCAGGTCTTGTAGAAAAGCCCTGCACATCTATATTTTAGTAACAGCCTATAACTAGCCTAGGTATTGTTGAGAAAAACAAAACAGTACTAGGCTATAATTACCAGGTCTTGTAGAAAAGCCCTGCACATTCTTACAGTAACGCCTCTGGACGTGGTGAAGATCCGACTGCAGGCCCAGCAGAAGCCTCAGGCGTTCACGAAGGGTCACTGTTTTAACTACTGTAACGGGCTGATGGACCATACGTGCGTGTGCCTCAATGGGAATGACCTGGTCAAGATTCCAACGTATAAGCTTAAACAGCACCTCAATAAACAGTGGTACAAACGACCTGGCAACTTCAGTGGCACTGCAGTAAGTTATTTAAATTTGCTGGCGGTCTTTGAGTTTAAGAATGTATGACCCGTTTTATAAGATGATATGCGGCGCGTCGTGGAAAAACCGGCCTGAATGCATGTGTGTAAAGTGTCGTCCCGGATTAGTGCAGTCAGCACAGGCTAATCCGGGAAGACACTTTCCGCCTAATGTGGTGTTATGTTTCGAAGAGACTTCCTTGAAACAGAAATACCATAAAAGCGGAAAGTGCCGTCCAGGATTAGCCTGTGTGGACTGCTCTAAACCCTGTTTTCCCATGACACGCCACATATATTAACCACTGGTAGTTAAAAAAATGTACCAGTAATTGTTTTTACTACATGTATTTAAGCATGTGTAATGTTGCCTGCATTTACAAGTTATTATAATTAATAGTTGCCTGCTATACATTTTGAATCCTGTGTGAATAATGTTGTTTAATAATCTTTTTCAGGATGCATTCATCAAGATAGTGAGAAATGAAGGGATTACTTCATTGTGGAGTGGGCTTCCCCCTACCCTGTAAGTTCATACATTGATATTTATTTGTGTTTGTGCCAAATAAGTGCAATTTTCCCTACCCACAAAACTACTATTTTTCCACAAAATCTCCTCATTTTTTTCCCCATTTAATAATTGATTTACACCCTAAAATGTTTGTTTTGTTGTTTTATCAGATCAAGAGTGATAGTGTTCTGTTACCTGCAACCCATAAGTTGAAACAGTCAAATTACTATAATCATAATACCACTACTAGCCTAAAAATACATTGTTTTTTTACCATTTTAAAGGAATTTAATAATGCTAGATTTTTCCTAATTTTAGTACTTTTGGCACTGTTTTTCCCAATTTAATGGATGAATGGATTTTTCTTTATATCAGTCCATACAATCTTCTCTCCTTTGTAATTAAAACAAAAATTCAAGTATGCTAATTGTTGATATTATCAACCAATCAGAGCTTTCATTAACTTTTCAAATCTGGAAGTTTGAACTTCCTAGCCTCTGATTTTGGAAGTTTTGCTCATAATATTTGGAAGTTTTGACAGTATTGCGCGACATAAGTCCTGAGCATTTCAGAAATGTAATTAAGTAAAAAGTTCAAGGTTTGTTTAAGGTCCGTTCTTTTTCATCAGGTGTTTATAATATGCCAATTTTTTCAGTTAAAGAGGTATACGTTGAGATAAAACTTCACGTTTAATTGTTCTTCTAACTTGTTCAGCCTTACATAATGAAACTTCCATGTCTGAAATTTTGGAAGTCCTGAAACTTCCATGTCTGCAATTTTGGAAATCCTGAAACTTCCAAGGCTGCAATTTTGGAAGTCCTGAAACTTCCATGTCTGCAATTTCGGAAGTCCTGAAACTTCTATGGCCGCAATTTTGGAAGTCCTGTGATAAAAACTTGGAGTAAATTACTCCTAAACTTCTTACTGCAAGCCGTGCCAATGTAATAGGTGTTCTGCTCTGTAGAAGGTATAAGACTTAGTAGTGCACAACTGTTTACCATACAATAACCCATCTATTTAGCAGTTTTTACCATACAATAACCCATCTATTTAGCAGTTTTTACCATGCAATAACCCATCTATTTAGCAGTTTTAAACTCTAACTTTGGTTTCATGGTTTTAGAGAGTGTAAATCCTTTTTTCCAGAGTTTTATGTTATCAGTTTTGAATTTGACCTGATTATAGTTTGTATACTGTGTCATAAATTAAGTAATCAACTTCAAAAACATATTTGTGGCCCGTCGTGGGAAAACCGGACTTAATGCATGTGCGTAAAGTGTCGTCCCGGATAAGCCTGTGCAGTCCGCACAGGCTAATCCGGGATGGCACTTTCCGCCTACAGTGGATTTATGTTTAGAAGAGACTTTCTTGAAACAGAAAATACCATAAAAGCAGAAACTGCACAGGCTAATCCGGGACAACACTTTTTACACACATGCATTAAGACTGGTTTTCTCACGACGTGCCACAATTATATCGGCATTTCTTATGAACCTTCTGATAGTGTTGACTTAGCCATCCATGGCTGTACTGTAGCTGACACAACGTGTTATCAGTTGTAGGTAGATAACAGAGTGACAGCCGTTTATTGATGTGGCCTGTGTACATAAAACATAGACAGCTGGGGGCAGGTATTCACAAAGCTTCGAATGGAAATCTTAACTTATGTTGTACTTAAGTGAAAATTCCAGATCCAATGCGAAATCCAATCCAAAATTAAGTGAAATCCAATGCGTTCTTTTGACAGAAGGGTAAACTGTGACACATATAAGCAACATTTACTAGTTTGAAACATTTTTAAGTAAAATGATACATGAAACAGCTAACAACATAAGGAATTTTATGAATTTAAAAAATTTACTTAAGTTTTCCCTAAGCAGCTTCGTAAATACGGACCCAGGTTAACAAAATGTTGTGGCTCAATAACAAGATAAATTAAAATATTACAAAAAACTATCATTTCCTAACAATTCACTGTTGACTGTTCAAGTTAAATGAATAATTCAAAAGTTGATCAAGAAAATCCAGGCTTTAAAGTTTTTGTGCCAAAAACTGACAAGGTCTCCTTGCTTTAGACAGCAGTACTGTACAACAATTAGAAAACACTAGGAGAGCACAGATCTCCACCAAGGCAAAACTGACAAGGTCTCCTTGCTTTAGACAGCAGTACTGTACAACAATTAGAAAACACTAGGAGAGCACAGATCTCCACCAAGGCAAAACTGACAAGGCAGTACTGTACAACAATTAGAAAACACTTGGAGAGCACAGATCTCCACCAAGGCAAAACTGACAAGGTCTCCTTGCTTTAGACAGCAGTACTGTACAACAATTAGAAAACACTAGGAGAGCACAGATCTCCACCAAGGCAAAACTGACAAGGTCTCCTTGCTTTAGACAGCAGTACTGTACAACAATTAGAAAACACTAGGAGAGCACAGATCTCCACCAAGGCAAAACTGACAAGGTCTCCTTGCTTTAGACAGCAGTACTGTACAACAATTAGAAAACACTAGGAGAGCACAGATCTCCACCAAGGCAAAACTGACAAGGTCTCCTTGCTTTAGACAGCAGTACTGTACAACAATTAGAAAACACTAGGAGAGCACAGATCTCCACCAAGGCAAAACTGACAAGGTCTCCTTGCTTTAGACAGCAGTACTGTACAACAATTAGAAAACACTTGGAGAGCACAGATCTCCACCAAGGCAAAACTGACAAGGTCTCCTTGCTTTAGACAGCAGTACTGTACAACAATTAGAAAACACTAGGAGAGCACAGATCTCCACCAAGGCAAAACTGACAAGGTCTCCTTGCTTTAGACAGCAGTACTGTACAACAACTAGAAACACTTGGAGAGCACAGATCTCCACCAAGGCAAAACTGACATGGTCTCCTTGCTTTAGACAGCAGTACTGTACAACAATTAGAAAACACTTGGAGAGCACAGATCTCCACCAAGGCAAAACTGACAAGGTCTCCTTGCTTTAGACAGCAGTACTGTACAACAACTAGAAAACACTAGGAGAGCACAGATCTCCACCAAGGCAAAACTGACAAGGTCTCCTTGCTTTAGACAGCAGTACTGTACAACAACTAGAAAACACTTGGAGAGCACAGATCTCCACCAAGGCAAAACTGACAAGGTCTCCTTGCTTTAGACAGCAGTACTGTACAACAATTAGAAAACACTAGGAGAGCACAGATCTCCACCAAGGCAAAACTGACAAGGTCTCCTTGCTTTAGACAGCAGTACTGTACAACAATTAGAAAACACTAGGAGAGCACAGATCTCCACCAAGGCAAAACTGACAAGGTCTCCTTGCTTTAGACAGCAGTACTGTACAACAATTAGAAAACACTAGGAGAGCACAGATCTCCACCAAGGCAAAACTGACAAGGTCTCCTTGCTTTAGACAGCAGTACTGTACAACAACTAGAAAACACTTGGAGAGCACAGATCTCCACCAAGGCAGCTCATTGCCCTTATGTGCTGTGCAGTTTTACCTCTCCCAAGATAGATCAATGCCCTCATGTGCTGTGCAGTTTTACCTCTCCCAAGATAGCTCATTGCCCTCATGTGCTGTGCAGTTTTACCTCTCCCAAGATAGATCAATGCCCTCATGTGCTGTGCAGTTTTACCTCTCCCAAGATAGCTCATTGCCCTCATGTGCTGTGCAGTTTTACCTCTCCCAAGATAGCTCATTGCCCTGATGTGCTGTGCAGTTTTACCTCTCCCAAGATAGCTCATTGCCCTGATGTACTGTGCAGTTTTACCCCCCCCCCCCAAGACAGTGCATTGCCCTCATGTGTTGTGCAGTTTTACCTCCCCCATTACAGCACATTGCCCTCATGTGTTGTGCAGTTTTACCTCCCCCATTACAGCACATTACCCTCATGTGTTAGGTAGTTTTACCTCTCCCAAGACAGCTCATTGCCCTCATGTGTTGTGCAGTTTACCTCCCTCAAGACAGCTCATTACCCTCATGTGTTGTGCAGTTTTACCTCTTTCAAAACAGCTCATTGCCCTAGTGTGTTGTGCAGTTTTACCTCCCTCAAGACAGCTCATTGCCTTCATGTGTTGTGCAGTTTTACCTCCCTCAAGACAGCTCATTACCCTCATGTGTTGTGCAGTTTTACCTCTTTCAAAACAGCTCATTGCCCTCATGTGTTGTGCAGTTTTACCTCCCCCACAATAGCTTATTGCCCTCATGTGCAGTGCAGTTCCCCTAAGATAGCACAACTCATGGCACTTTTGTGTTGGGTAGTTTTACCTCCCATACGACAGCTCATAAGACAACTCATTGCCCTTATGTGTTGTGCAGTTTGACCTCTCCCAAGACAGCTCATTGCCCTTATGTGTTGGGCAGTTTTACCTCTCCCAAGATAGCTCATTGTCCTCATGTGTTGTGCAGTTTTACCTTGACCACGACAGCTCATTGCACTCATGTGTTGTGCAGTTTTACCTCTCCCAAGACAGCTCATTGCCTTTATGTGTCGGGCAGTTTTACCTCTCCCAAGATAGCTCATTGTCCTCATGTGTATGTGCAGTTTTACCTCTCCCAAGACAGCTTATTGCCCTTATGTGTTGTGAAGTTTTACCTCTCCCAAGACAGCTCATTGCCCTTATGTGTTGTGCAGTTTTACCTCTCCGAAGACAGCTCATTGCCCTCATGTGTTGTGAAGTTTAACAGAATAATGTGGCTATTTGCTCTATAGATCTTCCATAAACTTCCTGGAACCAAAATGGTGATGGAAACCACCACCAAAATCTAATTATTTATTCACTGGCCCATTTCTAACCTCAGAAAATTTCATGCAATCACAAAGAAACCAGTGCTAGGAAAAACATAACCTTCTTTGCAGAGGTAACTATTTTCAGACTACAGTACAAGTTAAACGAAACTTAACATGTTTCACGATCAAGTCAGAAGCGAGTTGATGCTGAGTACATGAGTCGTGGAGTACCTGTGTACTGCACAAAATATCACAGTGCTTGCTCCGTGTCACTCATACTCGCACTTGGAGTGATTCAGCGTGATTTCATGGCAAATATCAGCTACCACTCTGTAGATCCTACAAGTAATCACTTGAATCACAAATTCTGACTCCACAACAGTGAGTAAAATAGTTCAGGTATGTCTTGGGAAAACCGGGCTTAATGCATCTGCGTAAAGTGTCGTCCTGGATCAGCCTGTACTTTCCGCTTTTATGGTATTTTCTGTTCCAATGAAGTCTGTTCTAAACATAAGTCCATTGTATGCGGAAAGTATTGTCCCGGACTAGCCTGTGCAGACTGCACAGGCTAGTCAGGGATGACACTTTACGCACATGCGTTAAGCCTGGTTTTCCCAGGACGTGTCTCATTGGTTTTGCTTGAGCTGTATGGTAAATGGTTACCGTGGTTACCGTACTGTTCCAGAGTGATGGCTGTACCAGCTACAGTGGTGTACTTCACGGCATATGAGCAGGTGAAGAGCTGGCTGGGATTCACTTACGGGTCTCAAACCACTGACTGGTGGAAGCCAGTGATGGCTGGTGGTAGTGCTAGAGGTACACGGGGGCTGTGGATAGTTATCTCATAGTTGCTTTTCAGTTTCATGGGAAGATTTTGTAACTATTCAGTTTTTATGTAACTATTCATTTCATGGGAAGATTTTGTAACTATTTATTTTCATAGGAAGATTTTGTAACTATTCATTTTCATCGGTGGATTTTGTAACTATTCATTTACATGGGAAGATTTTGTAGCTATTCATTTTCATGGGAAGATTTTGTAACTATTCATTTTCATGGGTAGATTTTTTAACTATCTTCTACATTACTGTGAATACAGTGTTCATATAAGTTGTTCTGAAAATGTGCAGAGGACTAGTATAGTGACATGGTTTGGGGGATGTTTGAAGTGGGCAGGGATGGCTGTTATACTTTATTATTTAATTGAATAGCATTTGTTACCTGTGTATTATATTGCTAGACTACCAAGTATATAGAACAATGAATTTGAATATTTGCTCTAAAGACCAAAAATGACCAACTATAAAGAACTCGACATTTAAATGTGTACTATATAATTGTATCTGTTTGGATTCTTATTATTGGCAAGGTGACACAACATGTGTGTCACATTATTGATAAATAATTTAGGTTCCAGTGTAGATTGCAATTACAATTTCATCGTCATCCTTACTGTGTTATTTCAGTATTTGCTGTAACTGTGATAAGTCTTCTGGAGTACAAAAACGTCATCCTTGCTGTGTTATTTCAGTATTTGCTGTAACTGTGATCAGTCCTCTGGAGTACAAAATCGTCATCCTTACTGTGTTATTTCAGTATTTGCTGTAACTGTGATCAGTCCACTGGAGTGTATCCGCACGAAGATGCAGTCGGAGCAGCTTACCTACATGCGGGTGTGGGAGTCAGTGCGGGTCATGGTCGGGCAGGAGGGGCCATTCTCGCTATGGAGGGCCTGGGGGGCCACACTCCTCAGGGATGTCCCATTTTCAGGTACCTAGGGACAGTTATCGGGAAATGTAATTGTTGGTACTATAGAGGAGCTGGGGGGCCACAATCCTCAGGGATGTCCCCTTTTCAGGTACTTAGGAACTGTTATTGGGAAATGTAATTGTTTGTAGTTTATTTTCTAATTAAGCTGACAGATATATTGTTTTTAGCTTGACTATTCACCGAATAGTTCTATTCTACTCACCCGTTCTTTGGCGTCGGCGTAATGCTCTGGTTAAGGTTTGCATGCAACAAGTTCATATCTCTGTAACTACTACAGATATTCTATTGAAACTTCACATATGTCTTAGGGATCATTATATGAGGTCACTGACCAAGGCCCATAACTCTGACCTGCAATTTAGCAGAATTATGCCCCTTTTTGTACATGTACTTAGATAATTCAGGTTAAAGTTTGCGTGCAACAACTTTACATTTCTCTCTATATCTACTGCAATTAAAACTTCACACATGTCTTCAGGGTCATAATATAAGGTCACTGATCAAGGCCCATAATTCGGTTAAAGCGGAATGAATATTCGAGCGTGCTTTCCTGAGACAGCTCTTGTACTTAGAAAACAGGTTAAGGTTTGTGTGCAACACGTTCAAATCTCTATATCTACTTAGATATTCAATTAAAACTTCATATATGTCTTCAGGGTCATTATACACGGTCACTGGCCAAGGCCCATAACTCGGACTTGCATTAGCAGAATTATGCCCCTTTTTGTACTTAGAAATATGCAGGATAAAGTTTGCGTGCAAATACTTATCTCTGTAATTACAACAGATCACAGAGTCAGTAAACACCCCCTGTACTCGAGTAAAGTTACAGCGGTTTGATAAGGTCAACGGCGGTGCACAGATTTTGGGAAGAACAGACACCAAGGTGATATATTAAATATTTAAACACATATAAAGTGCTGAAATATACCACACTGTGAGCCAGTTTTATGGCTAGAACATGTGACCTTACTTGGCCGTTTTCTTTGGTAAGCTATCACCATGTGACAAAGTTAGGTGTATTTTTGTATTTGGATTATGAAAAGTATTCATTAATCATCCATATTATTATGGTCTGAAACATTTCTGATGTTCTGTTCGCAAAAGAAAGCCATTAGATTATCAATTGATCATTACACTACCCATTTCAGCTTTGTTTTTCTACAATTAATGGTGCATGAACTATATATCATATACTTTCTGAAGGTGGGGTATGGTAAAATTAATAAGTTCTACAGCGGCCATTGATAAGTACAAATGCATTTTTGAAAAAGTGTTAATAAGTATGATTGCGGTCAAATTGTTGGAGTTTTTATTAGCACGATTAGGATCAAATTGTTTATTGCAGGGAATTCTGCAGCTTATTTGTGATATTTTATGATGTTAAAAACATGTCTAATTATTCGTTCAAGTTTACCAGACATGGTGTTACGTGTAGAGAAGTGTGTTGAATGTAGAAAACTAGAAATGTGTCACTGGCATGGATACCCCATCAACATGAAAATCTTAACAGTCAGGGTAGCTCTGCAGTAAACACAAGCCAGGATCTATAGTCATATTAATGGACAAAACATTAGAGAATGTTTATGTATCAAGTACTCCAATCATACATGTATACTAGTATATTAATCGGACCACTTGTTGGTTTAACGCATAAACTATTATCTGTTATGCACAGCACAGGATCCAGTCATGAATAAACATTAACTAAGACCTCTGCAGAACAAAGGAACTGTATGAAAACAGTATGATGTAACTGGCCATGGGAAGTGAGTGGTTTTGGTCAACAAACGTTTGTGCCCTGTACTATTTAAAAACGATGGAAAATAAAATAACTTTGCCCGGAAACTTAAAAAAAACAACACAACAAATGGTCAGCCAGTCAAAACGTTACGTCATCACCTTATATGTGGCTCGTCTTGGGAAAACTTAATGCATGTACATAAAGTGTCGTCCCGGACTGCACAGTCTAATCAGGGACGGCACTTTCCGCCTACAGTGGATTTATGTTTAGAAGAGACTTTCTTGAAACAGAAAATACCATAAAGCGGAAAGTGCCATCCCGGATTATTCTGTGCGGACTGCACAGGCTAATCCGGGACGACACTTTACGCACATGCATTATGACCGGTTTTCTCATGACGTGCCACATATAGATTTTGTGTCACACCAGCCCCATTCAAGTCTAAAGGCATACTGACTACACTGCATGTGTAGGCTACTGTATATGAATATGTTCTTCAAATAAACACCAAAGTAACGCTAAGAATTTCAGAAGATTTCATCAATTTATATGAATGATAAGTACGTTCATTTTAGCTTCCAAAAACGTAAAATACATATATAAATAGAAATTTAGAATGACTTCAAATACACTGAACACAGAGAAATTAATCGATGTTTACCTTACCTTTCCTTGCTGTTTACCTTACCTTCCCTTGCTGTTTACCTTACCTTCCCTTGCTGTTTACCTTACCTTCCCTTGCTGTTTACCTTACCTTCCCTTGCTGTTTATCTTACCACAGTATTTTTCTGACCGCTGTTGACCTTATTAATTTTACCATACACCACCTTCAGAAAGTATCCGATATAAAGTGCATACGTCATTAATTGTATACAAAGAAAGCTGAGTTGGATAGGGTATTTATTAATTCTTAATCAAATGGCTTTTCGCGAACTCAACATTATAAATGTTCTCAAACCATAATAATATGGACGATTCATGAATATTTTTCATAATCCTGATACAAAAATTCACATAACTTTGTCAAACATGGTGATAGCTTACCGAATAAAACGGTAAACTGAGGTCACGGGTTCTAGCCATAAATTGGTTCAAAGTTTGGTATATTTTGGCACTTCAGATGTGTTTAAATATTTAATACATCACCTTGGTGTCTGTTCTTCCCAAAATCTGTGCACCGCCATTGACCTCATCAAACCGCTGTAGCTTGACTCGAGTACAGGGGGTGGTTAATGCCTATGTCTTTGTGATTTAAAATTTGAATGAAAATAATGAATAATGAATTGATAATCAAAATTTTAATCATTTTCTATATCATGTTTTATCGTTTAACTCCTTTTTATTCCTATAAACTTTACATTTAGTCAGAAATTAATTCAAAAATTGATTAACTAAGATTATTTATAGTTCAGCATTCGTCAGTGTTCTCCCTAACTGCCGGCTAGTGTCAATTTATGCAATCGGATACTCAGTCAATGTGCTAATCCTTTATCAAACGTTCTGTATATTCTTTTTCACGCACAGCTTTTATTACCGCAAGGCACTATGTTATCTCCACGGCATATGTTATTTATTGATGATGTTAAGTGTCGACGACCAAATGTCACTGGTCGCAATAATGGGGAAATTTTAATCGCCAGAAACAGTATTGTATTTCCAGGGAAGAACAAGTGCTTGTTGTCAATTAAAAAGAGGGTCACTTAAATTTACAATCGGCATTCGTTCATACAAAACAAGATTTAAAAAAATTTTGGTTATTAACTATTCCAAACTGTTTTATTTGTAGTTTCTATGTTTTGCTTGTGACAATACCTTTTAGCCTAAATTTAATTAGTATATATGAGGCGCATTGTGGGAAAACCGGTCTTGATGTATGTGCGTAAAGTGTCGTCCCGGATTAGCCTGTGCAGTCCGCACAGGCTAATCCAGGACGGCACTTTCCGCTTTTAAGGTATTTTCTGTTTCAAGGAAGTCTCTTCTAAACACAAATCCTCTATCGGCGGAAAGTGCTGTCCCCGATTAGCCTGTGCTGACTGCACAGGCTAATCCGGGACGACACTTTACGCACATGCATCAAGCCCGGTTTTCCCACGACGCGCCACATATATTTACTCAGGTATTTGCATGCATATTCTTGATGTCTAAGTATCTGCTGTGGAAGCTGTACGTCCTTGTCCCTTTCTTGTTGTCAGCGCTCTACTGGGGCGGATACGAGAGGCTGAAGTCACGGGTGCTCAAGGAACACGGGAGAGATAAACTGACGTTTGCAGAGAGCTTCCTGTCGGGGGCATTGGCAGGAAGTGTACGTAGTCGCAAGTGTCTCGTCTTTATATTTGTACATGTAATACTAATTTGTGCATAAGTAGGATAATTTTAATAAAATATATTCTTACTTGGTCATTACAAAAGAATTACAAAATATTTAAATATTTAATAATTGAAATACAAATAATTTCATCCAAAAGACACACAAAAAGTTTTATTCTTTATTTCATTTAATAAGTTAGTTTGTTTATGATGAATCTTCTTCCTTAACATAAATCATCGCAACAAAAAAAGTGAGTTTTAATTTATGAAAGAGTTAGCATTGACAAATACTGGTATGTATAGTATATCGCATGTGTCTTTTAATGCTGTGCATTGTACTGAATTGTTTTTCCATTTGTATCGCAGATTGCTGGAGTCCTTACCCTGCCATTTGATGTGGTAAAAACCCACCGTCAGATAGAGTTGGGGGAAGTGTTCTTCGCACATGGTGAATTGGACTTCTGTCTTACTCGGCATTATTTTATTTTGATGCAAACAATTTAAAACTATAGAAAAAATACAAGTTTATCGTTATGATGTCTTTAGAAAAAAGGCAGCCTCTAGGCTTGCAAGTTAGTATCCATTATGCACTTGAGTTTGTGCATGCACATAATATGCAACTGACGGAAATTAATTGACACATTTAATAGATTTGGATTGTAAACTCACTATTTCATGTAACAAAACAGTGAACTTGTGATAAGAAATCTGTAATTAGGGCCCCGCAAATTCTTTGCGGGTGCCCTATAATAATCATTTTCAGGCGGAGTCAACTTTTGGTTTCAGCTCTCTAACTTGAGAACAAATTGAAATATTTTAATGAAACTTCATCCATTGATACCTTATATCGAGACCTGGCTTGGGATTACATAGGGGGTGGATGGGGTCACTCTCAAGGTCACCGTTACAAAAAATAGTAAAATGGTTTCCGCTCAATTACTCAAGAACGAATTGAGCTTTTGTAATTCAACTTCATATATAGATAACTTTTATCAAGACATCGCTTGGGATTGCATAGGGGGTGGTGGGATCAAGGTCAAGGGTACCGTTACTAAAAATTAAAAAACAGAAAAACGGTTCCTCACCTTCAAACATGCTATCAGTCGGGGCCCGCTGCCACTCCTGTGACAAAGCTCTAGTTTTGCGTATTAAAATAATTTTGACCCAACAACGGTATGACGTTATCCAAATTCCTCGATGTTCATGTGGAACTTTAGATGATGTCATAAGGCAATACCCTGTCATTTAATTTTATGTTTGCAAATTAAGTGGTGATCTTGATTTTATGCTTATGAATATCCAATACTCGAAAGTCCTAAGCAGCCACCTGATATTTCAAGTATTTTAGACGGAACGCATTATTCATTTTTTAAGTCTTGAATGATAACTAAGAACACTAATATTTTCATGATATGTGGCGCATCGTGAGAAAACCGGTCTTAATGCACGTGTGTAAAGTGTCACAGGCTAATCCAGGACGGCACTTTCCACTTGTATGGTATTTTCTGTTTCAAGGAAGTCTCTTCTAAATATAAATCCACTTTAGGCGGAAAGTGCCGTCCTGGATTAGCCTGTGCGAACTGCACAGGCTAATCCGGGACGACACTTTACGCACATGCATTAAGTCCGGTTTTCTCACGACGCGGCTCATATATACTTATTTAATTAATCGTGTATTACACAAACTTATCAAAACAACAACAACAACGTAACAAAAGTGGCAAATCACAGTTGAAACAACAACAACGTAACAAGCCTATTATTGTACTGGCTGCTTACGACTTTTGAGTAGTGTATATTCGCATTTTTAATACATGAAATGAAACATAATGGACTGTTCAATACCAAACCAATACTACCAACTATTTACAAAAGTTGTATAAGTTGAAAACCGTGCATAATAATGCCATTTCACTAAAATAATATTATTATTGATAATCTAAACTTAGAATTTACGCATGTATTTGTTAGTTTGAGTAGGGATATTCTTTGGGTCAAATTGCGTAGAATTAAGACACAAGAAATTGCGTCATTAAATACAAAATGATGACAGAGTTTTAAATGTGAATTTGTAGGAGGACACAAATTTATTGGATAACCGGTAGATGCTAATGTGTTTTATGCTTGTTAATAAAAATTGTTCTTAAGAAGTAAATCTGTTGAAGTGACATTTTGTATTATTATACCTCACTTTTGTCTGCAATGATAAATTCCCATTACCCGAGAAAGACATATTTTGACTGTCAAAAACATTTCAACCTTTTTGACAAGTGACCAAGCGAAAGTGACTGTCAGGTCATGTGACCGCGCTGACATTTTGAATGTCATATAAGGGCAAGTAACTGCGTCAGTTTTTAGCCACATCATGAACAGATTGTCTCCCTTGTTCTGACATCACTATTCAATTTGTAAACAAGCGATTCTCTTCAAAGTTAATTGTTAGAAAAATAGTTTGCAAGTATTTCTAAAGATGAAAGAAGATTTAGACATTCTTTAATCTTGATAGGCAGAATTAAGCATGTGACCTTTTTAACTCAATTTTGTTCGGTATAATAAAATAATTATCAAATGGCAGCGTGTGTGAAATTGATATTGTCAGCCCTTGAAATGGAATGTCACCACTCAGCATTCGCCTCGGGTGACATTCTGCCCTCGGGTTGACAATGTCAATGTCACACAGGCTGCCATATGACATTTTGTACTGTCCAAGTGTCTGTTTGATTGTGTAGCTATTATAAATTGTTAATGCTCCAACTTCTTATCCTGAAGTAACAGTACATGGAATTATGCTTTTAATTGCTCTTTTCACATATTTTCACACACTTTTGCAGAGAAAAGGGAGGTGCAGTCTACATGGAAGTTGATTCACAATCTCTACCACAGAAATGGTATAGGTGCATTATTTTCAGGTAGGCTTGCCACTGATTTCTCTTTTAAATAGATTTTTGTATTGAAGGCAATTGTTTTAAGGTGTTTTCTTCTCTGTTTTTTTTTTGGCAAGCCCATTTGCGGTCAGCTGGATTTAGTTTTCACAATGGTGGTTCGGTGTATGTGCGTCCATCCGTCCAGTCTTTTCCGGACTGTTAATTCGTATGCACTAGGGAATTTTATAATAACTTGCCACAAATGTTCACCATGTGGAGACGGCATGTCACACGCAAGACCTGTGTTCTAAGCTCTAAGGTGGAAGGTCAAATATGGGCAAAATACAGCTTGTCTGGACTTCTAATTCATCATTTCATCAGGGAATTTTTAAATGGCACGTCACAAATGTGCACCATCTGGAGACAGTATGTCGCATGCAGGACTCGTGTCCCAATTTCGAAGGTCAAGGTCACACGTACAGGTCAAATATCAGCACGATACAGCCTGCCTAGATTAGACCTTTCTGTGTCCCAACTTTTAGAGGTGGGGAATAAACATTTGCCATTGTCCGTCCGGCCGTTGGATTTTTGTGTTGTGCATAACTCACCAAGTATAGCTGCTAGAGTGATGAAACTTGATCAACATTTTCATCAGCATGTGTGTCTAGTTATTTTGTTGCTTTTTTTTTCCAATATCAAGGTAGTTTTTAAAGCAAAAAATGATATTTTTGGACTTTTGTCGCATGTAACTCAAAAAGTGTAACTGACAGAGTGATGAAACTTGATAAATATGTTCATCATCATGTGAACTTGTGCACCTGAGTATTGTGGTGCAGTTTTTTCTGACATCAGAGTTATGGCCTGCTTTTTGCAAAAAGTGACATTTTTGGACTTGCGTTATGTGTAACTCGAAAAGTATTACGGCTAAAGTGAAGAAATTTTATAGACGTGTTTATCACCATGCGAACTTGTGCACCTGGGTATGGTAATTAGGTTAGTGACAACCAACGTAATGTGCAGCCACTCGTGTCCTTTGTACACGTGTCTAGTTCATATGTGGTTTGTGGTTTAAATAGTTTTCACAAATGTTTACCAAATGGCAACACCATGTTGCGCGCAAGAAGTGTGTTCCTGGCTCAAAGGTCAAGGTCACACTTAGAGGTCAAATATGGTCAAAGGTCAAATCATTATAAAGCTTGTCCGGATAAGATATTTTTTATTTGTGAGTAGATTTTGAAATATCTTTCCGGCCTTTTTCTACTGCTGTCACGGGTCCGATAGTCGGACCCGTTCCCAATGCCAAATATGCATAATTTTTCCCAATTCTGACCCAACAATTCCCAATTGTAAAAAATCTGTTTGTTTTTTTCGAAAATGAAAGTGAAAATACGATTTTTCTATACTTTACAGCCGATTTTTTCACACTGGCTTTACATTTGGATATCATCTAATTTTATTGTTGACATTGTTTACAAGGGGAGAACACTCTAATAGCTGTGTAATAAAATGGGTAACAAAGAAAAACTATTTTTTTGTCCTCTATCATGATCAAATTTAACATGAATTATGGGCAAACATTTTGTTATTTACACAAGTGGATGTGTCAGTTAAAGGAAGGATTTAAATATAAGGAGGTAAAAATTTCTTTTCAAGCTATCATGTTTTCGCGACCTACGTAGTGTAGGCAATACACGATGTTTATTAA
Source organism: Congeria kusceri (assembly GCA_027627225.1). Lineage (NCBI taxonomy): Eukaryota > Metazoa > Mollusca > Bivalvia > Myida > Dreissenidae > Congeria > Congeria kusceri. The sequence continues at coordinate 74,987,953 of CM051030.1, forward strand.
CACATCATTAAAACTAAATCATGTAGACAGTAGATCCCACAATTTTATTTTGGTGAAGTTGGTCAGATTTGGTGATGCTTTTTTAGAAATATAGACATACTTATAGGAAATGAGACATGCATATGATTACAAACTCATGGTTGCATAGCTTACATAGGTATTTATCACAATTTAGAGTTAAATTAAAATTATTAGTGCTGTTAAATTCTTATTTATTGATTCAAAACTGTAAATTTCTTCATTATGCTTACGATTTAGCGATACGAATTTTTACCAATAATGAAATTTTTGCGTTGTGAATTTCCCTATTAAACCAAGGTACCTTTTCCCCAAAAGCTCAGAAAAAGGCCTGTCTTTGTACAATTGTTCGCCATGATGAGATTGTATGTTGCTGTAGTCAATTATAATAGTCCTTGACATTAGGAAAGTTTTTTAGAGGCAAAATAGGATGAAGATTTGCTTGTTTGAAAATGTGATTTTAGAATAATTATGCCCCCCTTTGAAGAAGTGGGGGTATTTTGCTTTGCACCTGTCTGTCGGTCGGTCCGTATGTTGGTCGGTCGGATGGTCGGTCTGTCCGTAGACCATTTCGTTTCCGCACGATATCTAGAGAACGCTTTGACCCACGATCATAAAAGTTGGTATGCAGGTTACTTGGGAGGAAAGGAAGATGCCTATACATTTTGAGGTCAAAGGTCAAAGTCACTGTTGCTAAATATAGAAAAACGGTTTCCGCTCAATAACTTGAGAATGCATAGAGATATTTTAATGAAACTTTATACATAGATACCTTATATTGAGACCTCGCTTGGAATTGCATATGGGTTGGGTGGGGTCAAGGTCAAGGTCACCGTTACTAAAAAAAGAAAAACGGTTTCCGCTCAATAACTTGAGAACGCATAGAGATATTTTAATGAAACTTCATACATAGATACCTTATATTGAGACCTCGCTTGGGATTGCATATGGGGTGGGTGTGGTCAAGGTCAAGGTTACTGTTACTAAAAATAGAAAACGGTTTCCGCTCAATAACTTGAGAACGCATCGAGATATTTTAATGAAACTTCAAACATATATACCTTATATTGAGACCTTGCTTGGGATTGCATATGGGTTGGGTGGGTCAAGGCCACCATTACTAAAAATAGAAAAACGGTTTCCGCTCAATAACTGTAGAATCCATAAAGATATTTTAATGACACTTCATACGTAGATACCATATATCGAGACCTCGCTTGGGATTGCATATGGGTTGGGTGGGTTCAAGATCAAGGTCACCATAACTAAAAATAGAAAAATGGTTTCTGCTCAATAACTTGAGAACACATCGAGATATTTTAATGAAACTTCATACATAGATACCTTATATCGAGACCTCGCTTGGGATTGCATATGGGTTGGGTGGGATCAAGGTCAAGGTCACTGTTACTAAAAATAGAAAAACGCTTTTCGCTCAATAACTTGACAAGCATTGAGATATTTTAATGAAACTTCATACATAGATACCTTATATTGAGACCTCTCTTGGGATTTCATATTGGGTGGGTGTGGTCAAGGTCACCATTACTAAAAATAGAAAAACGGTTTTCGCTCAATAACTTGAGAACGCATAGAGATATTCTAATGAAACTTCATTCATAGATACCATATATCGAGACCTCGCTTGGGATTGCATATTAAAAGAAAATCTGAACAATTGCACATATTCACAGCTTGGCTGCAAGTCGGGGGCATACATGTTTTACAAACAACTCTTGTTACAGTATAAGTTGCTTTCTTGACAACGGGCTCAACATGTTGCCAACAGGCATCTAGTTTGTACAATCAATGCTGTTTGGGGATTTTCAACTGATTCATTGCAGTCGGCAGCTTTATCACTGGATTCCTGTTTCGTTCTATCGTTTGGTCATTTTTTCTTCTGCTGGTATTTTAAAATAATTGATGATATATGGATGACGATAATTATTTATAAATATACCTCATGACAAATGATGCATGCAATTTCATCTGCAAAATTAAATGTTTTTGCCATTGCAATCTGGTAGATAGATTTGTCATGCTATGAAGGACCTGTTAATTTGATTTATTTTATAGTCATTTGAAAATTTTAGCTCGACTATTCGAAGAATAGGTGAGCTTTCCTACTCGCCCCGGTGTCTGCGTCTGATCTTAGTTAAAGTTTATAATAGTATTCAAAAGTCTTGTAACTTCAAAACTACATAAGTTATTCACTTGAAATGTACCTTTGTAATCAACTCCACCATCAAGTGCAACAGTCCCCATAACTCAGTTTCGTATTTTAACAAAGATTTTTAGATTTAAGATTTTATTCAAAAGTTGTATAACTTTGATAGGTGATTCACTTGAAACTTGGAATATACCTTTGTCGTCAACTGCACCATCAGGTGCCACAATCCACATAACCCGGTTTTGTATTTTGACAGAGTTATGCCCTCTTTTCACATAGATTTTCGGTGTAACGTATTTTTTCTAATAAGTTCTAAACTAGATAAGGTATTTACTTGAAACTTGGAATACATCTTTGTAATCAACTCCAGGATTAGGTGCAACAACATGCAATGCCCATAACTCAGTTTTGTATTTTGACAGAGGTATTGCCCACTTTTCACATAGATTTTGGGGTTAAAGTTTTTGTTCCAAAGTCTTATAATTTATAAACTACATAAGGTATTCGCTTATAACTTGGAATAAATTGATGAAATAATTGCATAACTCAGCTTTGCATTTCAACAAATTTATGCTCCATCCACTGTCCAAAATATGTACCAACTTAAATACTTTTAATTCTCAAGCGTGCTGTCCTCTGACAGTTCTGGTTGTAGAACCTAATGAGTTCATCATAAAATATTTATTATATGAAGCGTGCCGTGGGAAAACCGGGCTTAATGTATGTGCGTAAAGTGTCATCCCGGATTAGCCTGTGCAATCCGCCCAGGCTAATCCGGGACGACACTTTCCGCTTTATGGTATTTTCTGTTTCAAGGAAGTCTCTTCTAAACATAAATCCACTGTAGGCCGATAGTGTTGTCCTGGATTAGCCTGTGCAGACTGCACAGGCTAATCCGGGACGCACATGCATTAAGCCTGGTTTTCCCACGGCACGCTTCATATGGAAAATATTGCCTATGTGTAACTCCTCATTTCAGGTTTAACTCCACGACTGATGAAAGTTGTCCCAGCATGCGCCATTATGATCAGCACTTTTGAGTTCTTCAATGCCTACTTCAAACAAATGAATTTAGAATCGGATAAGAATAGCTGCTAGTGATATTAGGCAACAACAGTCGGGAACATTGAATGTCTTGCATGAACATGGTCAGGCTCAAATGCGTGGCTTCTGTCAGTGACAGGTTAATGGTGGAACATTCCTCGGTCAGTTACAGATAGCGCAAGACTAAACGATGTCCTGGGTGAACATTGTCAGGCTCTTGAAAATGTGTTGTTTCTCACTGTGGAACATGGTGAAACATCCCCTTCAAACGGCCAGACTGAAAGATGTTGAGCCTTCAAAGTGGCAGGACCATTGTGGCCTCTGCGTTTGTCAGCCTTTGTGGCAAACTCAGGTTGCCGTGTCATTTCTGGTTGTGAAGCAGCCGACTAGTATGGCTTTGTTTATATTTAAGTGTTTATGTGGGTTATAAACGGACGGATTACAGTACTCACACAAACGTGCTGTAATGTTTGTGTCTTTCATGTTATAATGTGTGTTTTATGAGCAGTCTCTATTTCTGGAAATGTTAGAATTTGGGGTGACACAATTCCCCCCCCCTCCCTCCTCCTCCGAGACATTCATGCATCATCGTATCATCTAGATTTTGAATTTCAAAGATGGGCGTGGATACTGCATACTATAGTTGTTACTTGAAAGTCATGCAAGACTGGTTCTTGCAAGAAATAAACATTATCGACATTAAAGGTTCTATAATACTGGTTGCACATTTTAAATTATTATTGAATGTATTGTTTTGTATTGCTTGATTTTGTGATGCTAAGTGTTTGATTATCTGCCTTACAAATATATTTGTTCCTTGAAAGAAAATAAGACCTGGCCAGTGGACAGCAATAAGTAAACTAGTAAAATGTTCGTTTTGTTCGCATTGTCCCTAATTTTAATTTTTGCCAGTCGAAATTTTAAAATGATTTTATTGTCGTTAATGTTAGAAAATACTGTGCATTAACTTTCCTTAAGCGCCAAAGAGCTTGTACTGTGAAATATTTAGATAAAAAAATTCACATACCTTTTAGGATTATACTTTCTGCTTTATGGTATTGTTTGTTTCAAGGAAGTGTCTTCTAAACATAAATCCAATGTAGGCGGAAAGTGCCATCCAGGATTAGCCTGTGCAAACTGCACAGACTGATCTGGGACGACACTTAACGCACATGCATTAAGCCTGATTTTCCCACGACATGCCTCATAGAATTATTGTATAAAACAGCTAATTGGTGCATACCCATATATGTGGCATTGTGTTTTTGCATTTTCACCATGCTTATATTAGATGTTTGCATAGTTTTAAGAGAAAGAAATGGGCATAAAAGTGTATTTGTATTTGAACTATTTCTGTTTGTTTTACCAACATACTTTTACCCTCCAAACCTTGTGCAAACCTTAATAGATTTGTGTGCATCACAACATATATTTTGTTGATTTGAATTTGTTTGAAGTTACTACCTCCAGTTTGTTTCTCTCGTTGAATGTTGATCTGAATTCGTTAATACAATAGTAACTAGTAACTCCAAATCATTTGATACTGCTTGCTTATTGATTTATTTGGTCATTGCTAAATGCACTCCATACAAGTTGGAAACCGTTCATATTAGGTGTCAATTTAACCCTTAACCTAGCCCTAACCTCCCTGAGCAATATCTAACTTATAATTGCCTGTAATAACTTAAATGGTGGATATTTAAACATAACCTTCCAAAAATCATACATACCTAACTTAAGGTCACAATACACTAAATAAATAAGTCATGTAGGGCTGTACTCTCTAAATAAATCAACAAGATTAACTCGAAGGCATGTCTTTAGTTTAGTCACTTGCTTTGATATTCTTTTTTGGAGATGATGGTAGGGTAAGCATTGGTATGCACAAATAAATCACTGATATGTTTTAAGATTCGAGACTACAAATGGACACTTGCACTGAGGCGGGTTACATTCAACTAGAAAGTAGCCGCTAAAAAGATGGTGATAAAACCGTCAACTTTGTTTATTGTCGAGTTCTTTCTTACATAATACATGACATACCCTTTTTATTGCTTAAATCAATTCAGCTTAGAATGCTCTTTAAGAGAAGGTATGGTTATGAGGGTCCCTATGTGCAAAATGTTGCATTTATTTTTGGTTAAAGTTATTGCTTTTACATTAAATAACATAAGGATTGGAATTAGTGTATTGTAACCTTAAAAGGTTGTTCTTACTGAAATGGTGGGCATTCAGACGTTGTGGTGCTGAAGTCATTATGTACATTTGTAATAAGTCACTAAGGAGTCTCCAATGTTTGTTAATATGCTCAGATTTAAATGAAATTATAATTTGTTACATACATATTTCATAACCTTTGTGTCCACTACAAAGCACATTGTTTTTATTGTGTGATGATTTTCACAAGTGATATATGGGTACCTGTATTTCGTAGAGCTTATAACTTGACCGCAGCCGGGTGCCTTTTGTTGAATCAAAATTGGTTATCACAGGTACATAAAACTAGTCACATACCCCCCCCCCACCCCTGCCTACCCATATATACTAGATCTATATTTATAGTATATTATGGGTTGTGGGGTATGTGACTATAGTTCATGTACCTGTGGATATTATCATATAATCTGATGATATAGAGGATATTTGTTTAATACAGTGTAAGATCGTATTTTATTTCATGAGTCGTCATAGAAACAACATCTAGTTTCTGTTACCACGAATGAAATAATATATGATCTTACACTGTATTAAACAAATTTTCTTTTTATTTCATGCTTTTGAATGATAATAAAAAATGCGAGAGATATGTTGAAGCGTCACAAATTCTGTGTATTATAACGTCATCAATATGACGTCATTATGATACCAAAATTGTCGATCACTATTGTGATGGGAAAATAGGTCCACTCTTACTATGTCGTTGTCTTTTAATTATATTTGTATTGCATTTTATTACATGTTTTCTGTTGTTTAAAGAGGCCGATGTTTACACTGACGATCAGGGTATTCTCATACTTTCAAAAAATAAACATAAAAACAAAGTTAAAAGTAGTTCCATATAACCAAGAGTGAAATGATCCAACGTTATCATTTCACTCGACCTAGAGTGAAATGATCGGGTTATCATTTACTGGTATTCTCCACTCATTCACCGCATAGCATGAAATAAAAAGCATATCACGACAACTCGTAAGCATAACACAGTACGGTGTTAGCAATGGTCAGTTAATACAATAAACTTTTGTTCAAAAAGAATAGATCTGCATTTAAATTTCTACCTATTCACACCTTTAATTTTAACAGTAAGATATTATTGATGGGTCTGATTTCATGTTCATGTGTATGCAAAAAGCTGAATCTTTGTGCGTTCATATATACCCTGACATTATTTTCAGAACTTCTGTGCTCATCTTGTGATTTTCCATTTGTAAATTTAGCATTTACTAGCCTTAACTGGTCGTCTGTAGAAGTGATGGGACGATGATAAGAAAAAATCCGCAGCGCGTAAAAAAAAAATCGATGTCGATTATCGATGTCACAGTTATAAAATCAATCATCGGATTCGACGTGCGAAATAAGGACTGAGATGGGAGTTCCAAAATTTAGACCAAATTAGTTTGATTTATTTTACAGTTTTGACCATTTTTCCATGTTAAATTAACTTGTTTTATAGGCCTACTTGTTTTATATTTTCAAAATTGATACGAAACTGTTGGCACATAAAACTGCTGTTATTTAACACACATACTGGTATATCCATATTTAAGTACATTTTCCACATTAAATGAATAGAAATATTTATATTACAAATAACATTTGAAACTGATTATAATTGGTAAAATCGCATCGGAAGCGACAACCGACATCAATCCGATGATTGCATTTTCGAACCAATGTCCCAACACTAATCTATTATAGCAAAAGATGGTGGACAAATGTGATATTCATATGTATTCATCCAGCATTAACAATGATAATACGATTGATTTATTTACACAAACTGATCATTATAATTTGGTATTTAGAATTGTCGTTATCAATTTCCTAACTATGCCTCCCTAGTTATCATTCTATGTATGGTTGCCATTTGTCCAATTATGTTTGATAACTGGAATGTATTAATGGTAGATCTATTAAAGCATTAGGTTTTAATTCATTGAATGGAAGATAAACATTGAGATGGTTAGGGAAACTTGCGTTATTTTACATTTTAACATGATACTCGCTAATTTTTCTATAGACAAAGAACAAAATTATCGTTGTTGAACTTCCCAATAAACTATGCAAAAACAAGTCTGATTCTGAGCGGAGAATAGTATAAAGTAGTTCCAATTACAATTTAAGGTAGAAAGCCTCTAATGGGACTTTTTTCAGACCTTGACTTTCTTATTATCTTTAATCATTTAATATATTATGAGACTAAACTGTGAAATATAAACAAAAATCTAACCACACGTTTTGACAAAATTGCGATATTTGTCATAACCCCTCATTTTTCTACTTCAACCTAAAATTTTGATGGGGTACACTTACAAAAATAACTGATATAGTGTGAAAATGTATTTTATTTATTCCTGAATAGCTTTAATTTATACGTTAAAGATGTATCTTATGAAAGAGTATAACAAACATAAGTACTAAAGTTGACAAACAATACTTATGACATTAAATTTGGCTAAGCATATGGTAAAAAACAACCGATTTCATTAAGTAAAAATATGCCAAACACCAATTTTTGTATTTTTTTAAAAACTTTTATTTCATAGTATGTCAAAATCAGTAATACCAAAATATAATAATACCTTATCTGAGAGAAAAAAAGGTATAAATTGACATAGGTTCACCACAAAAATCTCAAGGTATAACAGTTAGAGTGAAGCAACCCTATGTGATAAAAAAAAAAAAAATTATGAAAAATAAGACAAGTAAAAAAGCAAATATTTTCCTTCTATGTTAACATATATTTAATTTCTGTTCTAATTATAATATAAAAGCACTATCGATATTGAATGAATTATTTTTGCATTAATGTTAAAGAAATAGTGTTTTGTGTAAACATTTTAAATACTAATGTAACTAGCTGAGGTTCACATATCCTTGGTTACCAAATTCAGAAACATAATTTAAAAAATTATACGTGTGTGTTTCAAAAAATTAAATTGACATTTTCATTACATTGGGTTAACAAGAGTTTCAAAAAACTGGCAAATCTTTGAGATAACTTCATCAAGAATTTTCTTGGAGCTTGTGACTATTGGTAAAATGTCACTGTTTTTGGATAAAAAGGTGTCTCTTAGACCATTCTCATCATTTCGCAGATACATGATGCGGTAGATCTCGTCAAAATTCCTCAGTGGAACAGGTCCAAGTTTACACAATAAACAGTATTTTAAATTATCCAACAGAACACCAAACTCAATCACCCGACGTCCCGCTCTTCACTCCTCACGACCGACTATTTTTCCAAGTTTTTGGTGTGAATGAATGTTATTTCACAGCAAGGAGCATGTATGTCCTTCACGCAGATGTGTTTTATATACGAATAATTAGGTTCAATAATACTAATAATCCTTGGACGTTTATTTATAACTATTTTAACTTTAGTGTAATGAAATACACCAGACGTATCGCGAAAATGTCATGTAAACAGAAATTCCCAACAATTACGTCATTTGAAGGTATTACCCATGCCAGAGTACCTTGTTTTTGTTCAAACTACATTTTTGCTTTCATCTTTAGACACAAGCATTTATTTCACACATTTAATTGAAAATAACATTCGAAAAGTAATGTTTATTTCGCAAAAATAATTTCTGTTTCGGATCAGATCGATTAGATTTACGGTCAGTGGCGAATGGGCCGAAGTTAACCGATATTTCACGAGTATTTAGGACCTTTCTACCTTAATTAATTGCAAAAATATATGTCAAATTATGTTAGAATCGAAATAATTTTCGCATTGTCATTGTTTATCGGCCAATAAACATTACTTTGTAGTTTTGATGCGTGGCTATTAAACAACACAGGCTAACACCCTCGTGGTTTAATTCCTACGATCAGAACTCCAAATCATTGTTTATTAGCCAATAAACAACGATAATCATAAATCGAATATTATTGCTTAATTAGATTTTATAACATTAAAAGGCAGTAAATTTTGTTATATTATTTATAATGTAAATATAAATTGTATTACTGTACAGTAGGTATGTCTTTTGTAAATATTATGTTTAGCATATTTTACTGTCTGAACAAGCAGATGGTTTAATAATGTATTAATTATTCTGTTTTAGAACATTTCGATGTTTAAAAGGTTATCTGTATAAAAATCATGACAAATAAAAACATTGATAACAATTTATAATTGAATGTCTTCATTTTACAGATTGCACCAAAATAGTTTGCAATAAAACTAGGAGTTTTTGCTTATATCTGCATATAAAACACATTGAATAAGTGAAACGAATTTTTGGCTGAAAAAAGTCCGGCTGATACGCGAGAAATTACTGTCAGAACAACCTTTCCCGTTGTTATTTTCAAGACATCATCAAGTGACAACTTGTAACACCTCGTCGGTCTTTTGGAAACTGTTGCTGAACCATCAAAAATCATGAAAGCATGTTTTCACAAAATGCAAGCAATCGTCAATGAGTTTGAACTTTGTATTCAATTGGATAACAAACAGCACGGTTTTAATATTTTATTTTCATGAAAACTTCTTGTCATCCTAGTAGTAGGCTGTGATCATACATGAAAATTGTCAATATAAAGTAATTCTACCTATAACAGAATATTGTCTCATACATAACACACTGGCACTCTGGCAGAACATTAACACATACTCGACATACGCAGTAAATGCTGTTAAACTAGACCACATACCCGTACGTCTCGTATAATTACCATATCTCAAACCATTTACGGATACAAACCGGTTAAGTTTCGAACTCCAGTGCACCAGTGGGATGCATACACGGCTATAATGTTTGCAGGCCAATGTTTACAACCTGTAACAAGTCAGCTGTAGTTTGCTAACTGAACATGCTTCTACCAGTGCAAAGACAACTCCCATGTGAGTGTCCAACAGGTATTGCTGCAGATAACATGAACATCAAACTGGTGGTATTAACCCTGAATGTACTTCTACACATTTCATCATTCCACTACAATCACTTTCTTCTCTTCTTTAATCTTGATTTTCTCGATTTTCGTCTTCTTTGACGACTGGGGATACATGGGCACGGGGCCTTCACTTTTCACCGAGTCTGGTGGCCCAAAAATATCGTCCAATCGTGTGGGCGCCTCACGGATTTCTGGACCCAGGGAGGACCAGATATAACAGAGATCAGGAGTGTTTTTGATCGTTGGATATGGCGATGTCTTGTCGTGGAAGTAGTCTGAGGGGGCGTGGCAAACAAACTCAAGGTACTCCATCTTCCTGGGCAGGTCTTCCTCTGGTCCTGGGTGAATAACAAGCAGGAACCAAGGTTTTATTGTTTAAATATTAATAAACTATAAATGGAATATAGAGAATAAGGTTTGAAAAACTTTCAGAAAGTTTATCCAGTGAGTCATAGAAAATGAAAATTGGACGCGTTTTAGCGAAGGTCACTGCTGAAGGTAAAACATGAAATTCATTAACTTCATTATAAAATAAAGACAATCTCTTAAAACTTCCTATTAAGACAATATACTTTAGCGTGGTTTTTTTTGGATATATTGTCATAAATAACACAGTTGATATTTAAAAATTTAGTGATACACAAATGTAGAAATTGTTTAATTTTCTGAAACCAAAAATACATTTTTTTATAAATACAATTGCAATAATGTTAAAATGTGAACCAATTCAGCTGAAATCACTTACACTAAAATCGTCATCTACATTGTATATTTAAGGCATAACTGAAGATTTACATTAAACAAAAATACACATATATGTACCTAAAATATATGTGGACGGGTCAAAAATACACATACATGTACCTAAAATATATGTGGACGGGTCAAAAATACACATGTACATAAAATATATGTGGAATGGTCAAAAATACACATATATGTACCTAAAATATATGTGGACGGGTCAAACTTGTTTCTGTCCGAGTTCTTAGTAGGTAGCAGCCAAGTGATGACTGCACTCTTCTCATAGTATTGGTCCTGTAGAAACCCTCGTATCTGCGCGTAGTAGAGATTCTCATCATCATCTATCAGGGACACAATATCCCCTATCTGGAAATAGGTGCCCTGGAAGAATGAAATGAGACGTGTCGTGGGAAAACCAGACTTAATGCATGAGCATAAAGTGTCGTCCCGGATTAGCCTGTGCAGTCCACACAGGCTAATCCAGGATGGCACTTTCCGACTACAGTGGATTTAAAGAGACTTCCTTGAAACAGAAAATACCATAAAAGTGGAAGGTGCCATCCCGGATTAGCCTGTGCAGACTGCACAGGATAATCCGGGACAACTGTTTACACACATGCATTAAGTCCGGTTTTCCGGACATTTAATTACAGTAATTAAATACATTTAATTACAACTTATAAAGTAAACAGCAGATTGAAAGACCAAACATTGATATTTTTCAATGGACTTTATAATATATTTAATTTTGCCCAAAACTAGGTGATCTCCCTTGGAAATTACCTCCCATTATTGCGAATTCACATCTGCCAATTTGAAACCAGACTTACGGTGACTTTTTTCCTAGCTTGCCATATAAAGTACTATAGATCTAAGACCAAGCGACTTTCAAAACTTGTAATGGAAATTTTTAAAACTATGTTTTTATTAAATACTACAAAAAATTCATAGAGGATGTAGGTTACAAAAAGAATTATTAGAACTAAATGTAGTATCGTTTTAAACTCATTACTAACACCACATGTCCGTATGACAGGTATCTGGAAAAAAAAAGAAGTGTCATTGCCTCGTCTTAAACGTTTGTAATCCATACATAAATACCACGAATAAACACATGTTCTCTCAATGGATACTTAGTTATCCGTCTAAAGAGGGGGTCGTAAAAATACCAAAGCCATAAACCACGGGGATCTTATCAAATTGCCCTTAGAACAATACTGCCAATCCGTGCAATTGCGTAATGTTTTGTTACATTATATGTCAAGATTATAACGAAGCATGTTCAAGAATATCTGCAACGAAAATAGCTTAAAAGTTTAACACAAATGGTTATGGCATTTAAATAACAAGTTGCTGTCACAAACATCGGAATTACACCCAAACTTTCTGTGATGATACCTTATTTTCGTAATTTTAGTCGCCAGAAGAATGTTAGCTTAGAGTTACTTAGCAAAATAATTTTACTAAAAACAGCTTGATTTATTTATTTTATTTAATAATGCAAATTTAATACAGGATGAAGGCAGAAGTTGTTTAGATAATGAAATCGCTATTTTTGTGTTTTATTGCATAATAACCGTTAAACATACTGTGTACAGTTTGTTTGTCAATCTTCAAAGAGTAGAGAGTATTGTTAAAAATCAAAATAACAATTTAAATAAAGTACATGATGTATAATATATACGTATGTTGATATTTGTAAATTCATTTTTAAAACATCAACACAATTTTAAGATTGAAAATCAAATATATTGCATGTTTTCCGGTAAATATGAATACGCTTATGCCTCCTTATAATCAATAAAAGTCGCCGGAAGTGAACTGGGGAAATCAATCGTAATTTAGCAAGGGAAGTAACGTAGTTTTGGGAAAGGCTTACATGCATCTTCTGATTATAATCCATGACGTTGTTATAATATATACATTTCAAGTAATTAACACATACCAAGTATACATACTTTATTTCCAAATAATGTGACTAATGAAGTTGAACACGCAACTTACATCTTGGAAGATACTGCTCCCAGTAACTACAGTGGAAACTGCTGTTGGAGCCTTAACAGGTTGCTGAAATAAAATACATTGATGTTACAAGTAATTTAAAATAGTTAGCAACAGGCACCATTGTTATATATGCTTATTAAAGTATTTCCACAAAAGTTATTAACAGTTTTGTCCTTAAATATTTATGACAACTTACTTCAATTAGCAGAAGGCGAGCCAGGACAGCCCATGTTGTTGACGGAACAAACCATGACCATGTTATTTAAATTGTGTTAGTTAAGGTGTGACAATAATTTAATAGAACTTATTTAGGCTTGACACATGATCAAATTAGGGAAAGACCTCAACCAAAATAGCAGGGTTTTTATCCTAAGATACCCTATATCAAATATACAACTTTGCATGATCAGTTTTTTAGGACCAATTTGGGGGCGAATTTCGGCCCTATTCCCTTACTTAAGAAGCATATGAGGGGCGTCGTGGGAAAACCGGACTTAATGCATGTACGTAAAGTGTTGTCCCGGATTAGTCTGTGCAGTCTGCACAGGCTAATCTGGGTCGGCACTTTCCACCTACAGTGGATTTATGGTTAGAAGACACTTCATTGAAACAGAAAATACCATAAATGCATTAAGACCGGTTTTTAAAGTGTAATGGTTTCTTTTTTTAATCGAATGTCATTAAATAACTCACACGTTCACAGAAATGCTCATCAAGTGTAATGGTTTCTTTTTTTAATCGAATGTCATTAAATAACTCACACGTTCACAGAAATGCTCATCAATTGTCTTCAAATGTGCAAAGTACTTTGTTTTTCATCGAACCAAACTAACGGACAGACAGACAAACATGTTTTACACAAAATATTGTGAAAAAGTATGCGTATATGATTTGGTTGTGAAATAATACGGCTAGTGATACTGACGTTGTGTCAATTCCGCTGACATATGGTGCCAGCAAAAAACATGAACTCGCGAGGAATTGGAGCCAACGTTGTTGACACCCTTCTACTTTATCACTTTATATCTTTTTATGAATGCATAAAACAAATAAAATTTGGTGTGATTGCTAATGGAACATATAATATTGAACAAAAAGTGTGTCGATTGAGATTTTTGGGAACTAAACTATTGATTGAAACAAAACTGTTATAACTCGAAAGTATTCAGTGATTTGACTCGAATTTCGACTTTAAATCATATTTATTAGAACACAATAAATGTCTTTCATATGGTATCCTGTACCAACAATGTATTGCATGTGACATTTTTATATAATATTAAAAAAAGAAAACAATAAAAAAAATATAAAGGTATATATACTCATTGTCTATAGTTTATCGTTTTCTATAAACTTTGGCACCGCTACTATGGTGTATGTAAGAAATCGTAGAGGGCGGGATAGGTCGGGTATGTTTTAATGAAGTTGATGTGTATCTTTTACCAAATTGAGCGAGCGAAGCGTGCAATTATTTTAGCGTATTTATCTAGTTTTGACCGTTTTATGTATGCCCATATATGTATAGTCCGGGAGTTTTAGGGGGGGCGTGCGCCGGGTGCGCCCCACCTGGATCCGCTAGTGACCGTTTAAACCGTATACCTCAAGCCTTTTAAAAGCAAAAGCGTCATTGTTGTTGCGAAACTGAAAGTCATACTTTTTTCCGATGTTTATGTCCAGTGGGCATCACATTCGCACAGTGACGTCATGGTCAAACCCACTCTTTGTTATCAAATTTTTAGGTTACACTCGATCTACTTACCGAGCCTCTGTTTTAACAATGTTGAAAGTAGTACTGATTAGATAATTGGTAAATTTGTAAAGATCTTGATTAAAATACATGTATATTGCTTTGTTCATGCATAAACGTGTGGAAAATTTCCTCGTGCAAGACATGCCTACGCGTCAAATGTTACAGACCTGTATTTAGTAAAGCACATGGTCGGTACACGCACACTTTCCATGCGTGGAACGTGACGTCGTGGTTGTCAGCAGACATTTCACACTCTTTTGTAGAAAACACGCGTTTTACATGGCATACATGTACATAAACAATACAGCTTGTGTTTAGGATACTGCAACAGTAACACTGGATAGGCTTTTCAGATTCCGATTTCTGAATGATTTTTCGCAGTTTATTTGTTTACACTGATTAAATTCATCAAATAAAATAAGTGTGGATAAAATAGAATACGAAAGGGGTGAGCAATCTTTTTACGATTGACAATACGCATTGAAGCGCGGTTACTTGTGTGTGGATACATGCCTATTGCGCTGACTGGTCAATCATAATGTCATTCCAAAGCGAAGATAAACTAAGCGTTTGTATTGGCTTACATTTATTTTACTGCATGATGAAACTCAGCCTACAGGGTGGTGTTTCAAGGTGATCGATTGCGGCTTAGGAATAACTGTAAATTGTTAAAATTTGTGGCGAAGTGACACTTGCTTTGATCATTCACCAACTTCATTGAGTGGGTGTACATGTTTCTCGAGTGAAAAACAGCCATTGTGACGTAAGAGATAAGCTTTCACAGCAGAAATTGTCGGTCTGCTGCAGTCAACACAGCTAACTAATGTAAAAAATACAGGTGCCCCGGGTGATGTTTATAAGCGCAACATCATTTTTAGGTGCCCCGGATATGTTCAAGTTAAAATTTAAGCGCCCCGGCACTGGGGCTCTAAAATGGCCTGGGGAAATGGAAATGGACAGTCCTGACCCGACACCAATTAACATACGTTTTGAATTCATCTGAGAAGCAGTGGGATAAGTAGTCTAATTCATGAAACTGATGTGAATTTAGTGTTACTTTTTATATAGGGCTAGATTCCCTGGAACGTCTCCATCGCCGACAAACCATTTATGTGGTGGAAACCTAAAAGTTTAAATTTTCATAAATTTCCATTATTAGCAAAAATAGAGTTATCTATCAACGTATTTCACTTGAACAACACCAAAATTGATTAACATGAACCGAAATTTACCTTATATATGCAGAGTTCTCGCTAGAATTTAAAAACATGGAGTCCAGGACTCCTTCCTATGAAAAGTTAGCGTCCCAGTATCTAATCGTACAAACAGACCCCTACCCCACCCACTTAAAAAACACAACTACAACAACACTTTGTGTCAAAAATCTTAATTAAACAATCTGTTTATTAATTACCCGCAATTAAAAAATTAAATAGGACTTTAATCATTAAAAAGGAACACCTCAAAAAAAAAAAAAAATTGGAACAAAAAGAAAAGGACGCCGACATTTATTTACTTTCACTTTCGACAAGTACTATAAACTGTCCCTAACTTTCATTCAAATGTTGCCTCAGCCAAAGTGTTTGCATATAATCCGTGTACAGTGATGATTTTTAATAGCTATTTAATTAATAAACACTAGTAGTTATAGTTTTTTTAACAAATGAGGACATAAGCCTGATGTGATCAGTGTACGCAATTTGTCAAGTTACACAGATTCATCTTAATTCTTATAATTTGTAAACTCGCATAAATAAAAATTATATTGCCTTCTTTAAATTTGTAGCAATTTATTAAAAACGTGGGTGTTAATGACATGCACATAACATAACGCATACCTAACGGGAAAGTGTTACAAATCACTTACACCTTTACTAATTCAAATTAGATTGAGGGCGTGATCAACTTCCTATCGACTACACTCATTTGCATACGCGTTCTTATTGGCTGACTGGTTAGCTGTAGTTAAGCTGACTCTGTCTGCGTCTTGATTTTATCGATATATAATACACTGGTGCAGAAGGGAAATGTGTTTAAAGCCGTGTTTATTGCCGAGTAGGCGTTCTTTGTCTTGGGAAAATATGCGTACGCCAGAGAAAAGGATTGCGTCCTAGAATCTAACACCAAGATTGATGGCGTCCTTTGCATAAAAGCATGCGTCCAAATACGCCGAATTACACGTTACTGAGAACTCTGGTATGAATTTAATTCCGATTTAAACTTGTGTATAAGTCTATCACATGTATGTAGAAATTCCCAAAATTGCAGCCTTGTTTAGCCCTCAAACCAATCAGAGTGAGGCTATCCTGATATTGACCAGTAGAATGACGTATCACTTCTACAGTGTAGCAGAATATCGATTAAAGTTTACACAGTGGAGGACAGCGCGATTATTAAAAAATGCAATAGTGTGTAGGTTTAAATGGCTCAGGCATGCAAAATGAAAGTGTTTTCATACAAATATTTACGGAACATTAATAAGAATGGTTTATCTGTCCAGGTATGTAACTTTTATTGCAATCCGTTGACAATAACTATCTAATTTCGGGACATGAAAGTAGCAATCAAAATCCTGTCGGAACAATATAGACAAAGAAGGAAAACTTTCCACCACAGAAATGGTTGTTCCCCGGTACAGCCCGTCAGCAAACATTGCCCATATAAAAAGTAGCTCAATGTTTGCATTGGGCTTACATGTACAGCTACGGGATAAGTAAATATGCCTTACAGTTTTCTTGAAGATTATCCGACGCCCTTTCCCTTTGGTAGCTATCGGCTTGGAATTTGCAACTCTGTACTTTGAAGGTTTGTTCCTGGAGCTCTTTCGTAGGACGCGGTCTTGTGCACTTTCTGTGCTTGAAGCAGCTTTCTTTGTCGGCGCAACGCCATTTAGATTGGAGTCCTTGCCCACTTGGTTGGGTTTTGTGAGACACACATTGCACATTATTTCACCCTTCTCTCCTTTGCTCCACATCGTGGAGTTGCTGCTCTTACAGCCTGCACATACAGGCTTAACACCAAGCGGCATTTTCTCCTATATTTGGTCCCACTTATGCTAAAATTCGACAAAAAAACGATTCTACAAAACAAAATAATGAAGAGTATTCAAGGGTAGCTAATTAGATTCCGCTACAATTGACCGAAAGAGCTTAAAATGACGTCAAGTCAAAGGCTACATTCTACTACAAATATTGATTTTATTTTAACATCCTCATTATTACCGTCATTATCCAATCGTGATACATCGACTATCTCCTGAATGCTCCGTAAGATAGATCTCGTGTCTATCATGGAGCCATCTTGGTTACGCATGCGCAAATAAATTCCGTCATTGTTACATATAAAATATTCAATGTTTGATCTCAATTTTCACCTTGACCAAGCGAGCAATATATCACCATACATTTTGGAAAGAATAAGGCCATAACCTTTTGAAAAAACAGCATCAAAAATTTCTATACGTTGTAACTCAAAATATTTACCTTAGAGTAAACACAGCGGTTTTGACAGGCCCCATGCTGCCATTTTGTGCATGAATACATGGGCCAAAAGTTATTAAGCTGGGAACCATTTAAGACAAAGTAGTGCCTAAAACTGTCTTTTTTCTTATTTCTTACATATATACCTTTAAATTGATACCAAAACATATCATTTAAACTGTATTTTAAAAATCATATGCATTATACACTGAACCCTATGTGTTTATTATCTAACTGTAACCCTGAGGATGTGACTTCCGTTTTGGTGTAATTTGACCTCTTGGCTTGATACACCCAACGGTGATCCGCCTGTGTTATAGGGCTATACACGACGCGCGTTGAAATAGCACCACATTTTGATTTCGAAACGATGATAAATGAGGAAAGGTAGATGTACATTTCATCATCATCATCATCTCGAGTAATTGCCTCACTCTTGATAGAGTATATTCGCAATTTGTTATTATACTGAACATGCGTAGCAATCAGGATTGACTTAACAGTCCAAATTTATATAAAAAAAAGTTCCTCTATATACAGGATTTCTAAAAACAGGTTAAAAGGAGCATCTTGCAGTGTAGCAGGACAAGGTTGACAGGACCGACTTGAAGCCTTCAAGTGTGGTCTGATCGACGGCAGCTTGTGGGAGTTGGTTCCACAGGATGATAGTGGCCGGGAAAAAGCTGTGTTGGTAGATTGATGTTTGGCCCTTATTTGGGAGTAGCGTTAATTGTGACCCCGGGTGGTTATGGCCGGGCAGAGTTCGAGAAGTGGCTCTGGGTCGACATGAATGAGGTTATTTCTTAATTTGAAGAGCATGGTTGTCCTCGTGATGTCTCGCCGGTGTTTCAATGTGTCCCAATTCAGGTCATGGAAATCTGTGTAACGCTGCTAGTTCGGGCATAGTCATGTTTCACAAATTTAGCAGCTCTACGCTGGACCATTTCGAGTTGCTGGATGTGGTTTGCTGAATAAGGGGACCAGACTGGAGAGGCGTATTCTAGGGATGGCCGAACATAGGTCTTGTAGACATTGGCTTTAGCTTTTGGAGGGCTGGATCGAATGTTTCTGCGAATGAAGGACATGGTGGAGTTTGCCTTTTTAGTGATGTTTCCTATGTGAACTTTCCATGATAGGTAGTTAGAGATAGTGAGTCCGAGGTATTTGGCATTGTCAGTGGATTGGAGAGTGGTTCCATGCATACTGTAGCTGTAGTTTATGGGTTGCCTCTTGGTGGTGACATGGATGACCTCACACTTGTTGGGATTGAAGGCCATCTGCCATTCCTGTTCCCACTTTTCCAGGTTTTCAAGGTCCACTTGGAGTTTGTGCGAGTCTTCGGGCGACCGGACTTCCCTGTAGAGTAGGCAGTCATCTGCGAAGAGGCGGACTGAGGATTTGACCTTGGATGGCAGGTCATTGATGAAGGCCAGGAAGAGAAGTGGGCCGATGACACTGCCCTAGGGAACGCCGGAAGTGACGGGAGATGTGGCTGAGCTGGAGCCCTCTTGGGTTCTAAATGATAGGAAGTCTTTTGCCCAGGATAGGATGTTATCTCAGATACCATAATGGTCCAATTTCTGCAACAGACGGGTATGCGGCACTTTATCGAAGGCCTTAGAAAAGTCGAGAAGTATGGCATCAATTTGTTGGTTGTTGTAGATGGATTTTGTCATGCATCTTGACCTATTATCCAAAAGGCTTACTATGCAAATATAAGTTCAAGAAATTATAATCTGGTATAGAAACTGATTCTAGTGTTTACAAACTATCCAAACTTAAAGCGAAACTAGACTTAATAGTGAAACAGACGTTAAGTTAAATTACACAGATAAAAACAAGGTTTTGAGGAAGAATCAAATAAAGCTAATGAAAATGTCTACACAATACCCGCTGCCATTGCGTTTTACTACTGGCTTTGAAAAAGGCCTTATTTGTCAGGTAAAATTACATGTTTTAATAAAATATTTATTTATTTATTTGTAATTTTATGTATTTATTTTATAAATTGTATGTTGTTAATGTTATTATCATAAAGTATTGTGATATTCTTCAGTATATCCAGTTCGTTCATTTGTATACAGTCATTTAAATATATGCAATTCAATAGTATTTCTGTTATTCTTCTTCTTCATTTCTTCTTCTTCTTATTATTATTATTATATCATTTGTTTCATTTTATTCATTAACTTTTATCTAATGTCCATGGTTTATTATTAGTAATTTACCAAAAGTTATTCTGATTATAGCGTTTTTGCAGCATTACTATTATTACTTAAAGCTATGAATAGTTGGCATAATACTTGTTAACTAGTACAACTAATTTAAGTCTAAATAGTCTTTTACTTTTTGTTTATGTTTACATTTACATCGCATGCTTAATTACAAAATGTTCCTTGAGCCGGGCCGGCTAGCTCAGTTGATAGAGCGCTGGACTACAAAACGAGGATCGCGGGTTCGATTCCCAGCCCGGCCACATAACTTGTGTGGGGATTGGTCATGAAATTATTTCTACGGCCATTCTCCCCTACCTCTGATTCAAGTAGTGCAGCTGTCAGTTACTGGAATAAGTATGTGTACTTAGTACTGGAAAAGTGTGAGTAGGTTAACTGACCGCCGTTATATGACTGAAATACTGTCGAATACGGCGAAAAACACAAACAAACAAACAAACAAAATGTTCCTTAAAATTTAGTCACACGTTTACACACTTTTTTAAATTTTGCAAGTCTGTGATTAATATGGTCATTTCTCGAAGAATATCAAACCTGGCTGTGACTGGTATCCCTACAAGAGCTCAATGAGAACAACTGAAACTCGACTAGAGTGTAAATCATACATGCCATAATTTTTTCAAGCCAAAACGGGACATTGCCAAAAAATCGCCGGGACATTTGACAGGGACACATTAATATTGTCAGTTTGTCGGGAAAAAAAACGAGTAATAATAATAGTTTGTCGTATCTAACCTAGGTCCTATTCCGTTTCGTGGTCTATATAGCTATAGTTCAAACAATAAACACCCAAAATGAATAACACAAACATACACACGCATATATTTTAATCATATTTATTCAATAATATAGATGATAACATGTATTTTTAATTATGACATCAAAGAAATTATACGAAACACGCAAATATAAACACTGATTCCACTATACACTGCGTCATTAACTGCATCAAATTTTGCGATGTGAACAATACGAATTTAAAGAAAGTAATGATTGTTTTTGCATCTTTAATTCTCGAAAAGTTCTCTATTTGCATACTTACCTTCAAACGTTACCAAACTAATTATGTGATAACACCTATTCCATTTAAAATCAAAATAACAACAAACACAGTTCCTTTTTTATTCCGAAACAATGCAACAATCAGCAGCAATTAGCGACCGCGGATATATGACCCCATCCCGCGAAAGTGTGACAAACGCTTAATAAATCGCTAATGGGGTATCATTACTGCTCCTCTTTGATTTTTCGAAAATATTTGAGAAGTGATAAAAAGTAGTAAAAAGTGGATTAATAAATGCATTCTACGATATAAGTGAAATAAAAGTGAGGACTTTATATAGTGAGACAATTGTTTACAAGGAATTAACATTTCTGATGACAAAAAAGCGTAAAAACTCCAAACAATCACCCTGCGACCAACAGCAAAGTCCAGACAAACGGCGGGAACGTAAACAAAGACAAACAATGGATAGTGAGAAAGGACAAAAAGGTCATAATACGACCATAAACAGTCAGTACAAAGTGCCACAAACCCCACAGACGCAATATTGTAACCCGGGGATTGGTTATATGTATCCGCCAAATATGACTTTTTCTTCAAGCCCTTTCCAACCATGGGGTGCGGTGTCCCCAGGGGTTTCAATGAACGGACAGCCAACCCAGCTAACACAATAACGTTGTATAAACGTTGTTTTAACGTTACGGATAACGTTGTAATAACGTTAATTTACAACGGACATATAACGTAAAAAGGTAGACTCCAAAAAACGTTGTGACAACGTTATGAAATGACGTTATAAAGTAACCGAAAGACAACCTTTATACAACCAAACTACATTTGTTATGAATAATTAAAACACAACATTATTTTTATATTATTTTATTATGACATCAAACATATACATTTAAATCTATTATAATATGCAGTATGAAACAATGAATTTATCCATTGAAACTTCGATTTTCACTTAGCACAACTTGTCTCTCTTTGTTAATCCCTTCCTTTGTGTACGCGCGCGCGTAAATGAATAGCCGCAAATTCGATTTCAGAAAATAATCAAATTTGATTTGTTGACATGTCTATTTAAGCATATTTTAGCATAATAACGTATCAATATATACGTACGTATTGTATGCAATATATATATATCATCATTTCGTGTTTAAAACTATTACACGCGGCCGTTTGATATTGTGAAAGTCGAAACTTAAAGCTAGCTCTGCATCTTTATCAAAACAGACATTCATTAACCATTGATCTTTGATAAAAATACTGTTTTCAAATATTAGCATTAATAAAACAATAACATGCAAACCCAAAGTACAACGTTGCCATAACGTTGTGTGAAGGTTGTAAAAATAACGTTGTCGTGTAATGTACATATAACGTATATATAACGTCCAGTCCTCGTAATAACATTCACAATTAAAAATGAAATACCAGATATATTTATTCATTGAAATTCAGTCTTTATCACATACTAATAATACACAGGATGATCACAAAGTTGTGATCATAACGTTGCCACAACGTCCGTAGTAAGGTTATTTCACAACCTGACCAGAATACAACCAAATCGTAACGTTACAATAACGTTATGTGTTTGCTGGGAACGCCCACCTCACCAGGTACAGTTAACAACGACCCGATTACCATGCTCATCAAACGATTGGATAGTATGGACAGTAAACTTGCTCGACTGGATTCCATTAAATCAACTGTAAACAGTTTAAATTCCCCCATGCAAAACATGGAAAAAACGATCAATGACCTCGAAAGCAAAGTGCGTGACATTGAACGGAGCAGAGAGTTTGACAGCCAAACTATGACAGAAATAAACAACCAACATAAACACCTTGAAATCTTTATAAACAATTACAAACAAAGTGGAAATGAGCAGTCAGAAACTGAAAACAAACTAAAAATAAAATTCAAGATTTAAAGTGTCGCAGTATGCGTGACAATCTTTATTTCACAATTTGCCAGAGGAAAAAGATAAATACTGCGAGCAAAAAGTGCTACAATTTATTCAAGAGAAACTCAAGATCGATTCACAACTCATACGGCTACAAAGAGCACATCGTGTTGGTCCACTCAAAACCAATAAAACCAGACCAATTGTTTCGAAATTTAGTGACTATCCTGTTCGAGAGAATGTACGACGAGCGGCAAAACAACTTAAGGGAACAAACTTTGGCTTATCAGAGCAGTTCCCCAAGGAAGTCGTTGAGAAGCGACGACAGTTGGTTCCTATCATGCTGCAGGCCCGGAAGGACGGTAAAGATCGAGGCGTACCTAAGGGCTGATAAACTCTACATCAATCACCAGCTCTACCGCAGACCATGCTAGGACACAAGTGAGAGCGTATTAAAGTGTCTCTTATGGAATGTAGTTAAGGACTTACTGCTGAGAAGAAACTCTCAAACTATTTTATAAATATTCTTTGTGAATATGACATTATATGTCTAAGCGAACCATGGACTAATATTAACTCTGCCATTGATGTTGAGGGAGTCTCAAACCCCATTCACTCTTATCGAAAATATCAAAATCGCCGCGCAAAACGATGAAGTGGCGGTCTCATTGTTTACATTAAAGAGTGTATCAGAAAAGGTGTAACCCTTGCTCAAAACTCAGTAGATTGTATTATTTGGATTAAACTTGATAATAATTTTTTAAATATGAAGGATAATGTATATGTTTGTTTTACATATATAGCTCCCGAATCATCCCCGGTCCATAACATGTATAATGTTGATATTTTCACTCAACTAGAGAAAGATATTTTATTGTTTGAGGACCGTGGGAAAATATTTGTGTCTGGCGACCTAAATTGTAGAACTGGTATTAAGCCAGATGATATCCAGTTTGATCGCAATACAGGTGAAGATGACGTAATTGTTATTGCTCCACCCACGCCTCGGAAATCACGAGATCCCACCTCAAATCATTTCGGTGAGCGTTTACTCGATTTGTGCAAAGCGACAAATCAGCTGATGGTTGACGGTCGATGGCCAGGCGACGGGGGCAACTTAACTTGTATGACTCATAACTAGTGTGTTAGATTATTTGTTGACACATCGTAATAATTTTGATCTGCTTGCCAATTTCACTGTTGGGAATTTTACAACTTTTTCAAATCACGCGCCACTCTCATTTTCGTTTAAAATAAATACTGTGTGCCGGAACGCAACTGCATCTCAAATGCATCTCACCGGGACGACAGGACAGACCTCGCGAAACCGGGACAATCCCGGTGAGACCGGGACGTATGGCATGTATGACAGTGTAAATACTCTGGCAGACCAACCAAATATTATCCAAGGATATAATGAAAGACTGTCAGTTTTATGTAAATATGACTACGATACTATGACAATTTGTTAATTGAAATGAAAGGAACACAGGTTGAATTTACCATCATGTACTGTGACAATTTTAAGCTGTTTTCAGCTTCTGTGTCCTGAACTTGCAATACCTTAATGTATTTGAAGCACATATATTTTATAACTGGTTATACATTTATATAGCTTTGAATAATGCTTTGATATATTTCCCATATAAAATGTATATAATAATAATAATAATATTTATTTTTATATATTAATATAATTATAATGTTAATGTAACCGCCATTATAACAAATGCGATAGAGGGAAATTAGAATATTTTCAAAACACATAATCACTTACAAACTTTAGAAGTGATATGAAAGAAATAAAGATATTTTTATGTGCCTGAACTGTGACAATATGACAATTTTAAAATGTATGGACACATCCAGCAGCTACATTTTGGAATTAATGAAATCAGTAACATAGCGTTATTACTACAAGCAAGTAAACAACCCAGACAGGACATTTTCTATGATAGTACACAGTTATATCTAGCCAGTAGAAACACATGAAATATGATTTTATTAACAAGATTACCAATTATACTGTATTTAGTGATGTATCTGCAATGATGAACTTTGAAGGAAACAGTATGCATCTATATAGTGTAATGAATTAAATGGTGATAAAGTAAATCACCTTATTTGTTGTAAAGTTCTGTTTTTAACAAATTATAACCATTTAGTATCAATTTTTTCCTGAAATCAAACATGAAAGTGACATTTACACAAAATATGAAATATAACAATCTGTACTCATCTAGTTTATTTAACTATATTTTTGTATGCATTTATATGTAAACAAATTGAAGTACTGTCATTATTTTGTTTTGTGATACGCTGTTTAAATTAATTCCCAAACTGAATTGACATAATTACTCTCAGTTGAATACATGGTCAGTGCGGATAAATGATTTTATTGATCTTATGGTAGATATTTTTCAGTATTTTCGTGTGTTCCAAAGTTGTTTGTGATTATTTTTTTCAATTAAAACCAAATATGAGTGTTATAAAAATATTATTTTTTAGTGCTTTTGAAGTTGGCTTATTGAAAACAAGTGGATCAAAATGATGCAGGGCACATTATTTGCTTGAGTCAGAAATGAGAAAATTGCAATTTGGTTGCATCAAAAAGCAGGATTTGGCATCAATTGAAATCCCTATCCAAGACTGGGTGTCCATAATAGTATCAAAGTGAGTGGCTTTCTTATAATACATTTGATTAATATTATCCGGTGCATGTTGGTAATATCATTAAGCAAATAAAAAAAATTAAGTCATATTATACCGATATATGAGCTAATTTTCAACACACAATTTCATGCGGAAATGGCAGGTTTATTTTACATTTCAAATGTGCAGGGCAGTTGATAAATAAGTATGGATACAACTTTAATATTACAGATTCATCAATCAGTATATTTGACAAAAGCAAAATTTGGTAGTTTATACAACATTTATTAAGAAAAGGAAAGCAAAATAACGGTTACACATTCTGCATAAACTTAAAACATCTTTACCTGTGGACAAGTTACATTACGATCAAGGTGTTGAGTGAATTATGTCAAAAGCACCATAACTATGAAACACTAGTACTTATGTTTCAGTGTTTCACAAAATTGATGCTGAAGAAAACTCAGCATATTTCCAAACTCCAGTTGGCTTCAAATTGAGCTGAATATATCATTATTTCTTAGCTGAATGGCATCTCATATTATTTACCGTACTGTTATTTGGGTAATTATTACCTCCGACCACTTTATTTATAATAATTCCCAATAATTTTCAACATTTTCGTGTGCATTTGTTGATCGGAATTTCAATACTGTAGCATATGGGCGCAGCCATTTTAGATGATCATGTGATTGAAAGTAGTCCAAAATGTCGCATGATGTACCAGAGGCGATTTATTTTTAGAATCGCCTGTGTACCCAGAGTGCGTCATTATCGTTACTTTGTCGTCTTCTTCATCATGATCATCATCGTTGTCATCATCATCATTATCATCATTTATCATCATCATCATCATTTATCATTATCCATCATTATCATCATCATCATCATCATAATCATTATCATCACATACTTCAGGACTTGTAGTCGCACAGAATCTACAGTATGGTCCTTTAAAATGAGAAACAAGTATGAAATTTTATTTTTATAAATCTTGGTTTGAACTTAAAATTGACTTGTTTTAGTTTCTACGTATTGCTTTGTTCCAGTGTCAGTTCTATTCCAGGGTTCATATAGACCTGGAAAATGGACTTTGTCTGGAAAAGTCATGGAATCTTGATAATTTGATTGTTTCATGGAAAATCGTGCTCTGCTACACCCTCGCAGTATTCGCCAGGAAGCCGACCGATTCTTAAAGGCTGAACGGGCACCTGTATCGTGCCTGTCGATTGCCGAGCAAACAACCGAAGTAATCCGGCTGGTATGTGTCAATTTGTGGTCAAGCTGCGTACATCTTTGACCAGCTCAATGAACCTATATATCAGTCGTACAGACGAAGAAAAAAAGAAATGTGGTGATTACTTTATTCGCTTGGCTCCTCTTCTTTCCCTTTGCATGGCATTTTGTGAATTTGAAAGTTTACCCGAAAAGCTGTGACGGCGGCATTAAGATACAAGAACCAGCCAGTGGACAGCCAGTCATCAGCCGTGAACAGGGCGGTACATGCCGTTGTTTGTCCGATTTCTGACCGGGTGCTGGGAGGTCAGCCACTGTGCCAGACGGATATATGTACAGATTGAATGGACCAAAATATATCCCGGCGACCGACCGATGTGCCAGATATCTGGTCGGACATCGTTGGAGAAGATGACTTTCAGATGCCCGGCGTCGGAGCTGATTTTAACCCCAAAATGACCATGCAGTCGGCAGATGCGCCGGAGACCAGTCCGTCGGAGCTTTATTGTGTCTGGAGAAATAAATTATAGAACTTAAAAAACCCATCAGAGTACACAGAGTAGAGGCGATCTTCACGATATTATGGATGTTTTTATTAATGAGGGCAATGGTGGCGTTCATGATGATGACGTTTATGGTGATAATTGAATACGGTTGGTGTTGTTGTTGTTGTTGCTACTTCTGCTGATGATGACAGTGATTATGATAACGCTGATAAAATATTAATGTTGTTGCTTCTCCTGATGTTGCTGCTTCTGCTGCTGCTGCTGCTAATGCTGATGGTGATGCTGCTGAGGCTGCTGCTGATGATGATGTCAATGATGATGATGTATGTTATGCATGGCAATAGGGCTGTTTATTTCTGGGAAGGTTAACATAAGTTCATCATACAATATAACGTTTATTAAACCTCTGATATTACAACGATTAATGACTTACACACACGTCTGTTACAATGTAGAACACATACATGTGTATATATAGAGGATATTTGTTTGTTTTCGGTGTGACAACGCGTTATATCATCACTGGAAAGGGAGACAAATAATATTTTCACGAGCGCTTGCGCGAATGAAAATATGTATCCCTTTCCAGTGATGATATAACGTTTATCACACCGCAAATAAACACATTTTCTTTTTATATTATGCTATGGAGTATTTGTTTTACTTTTTTTTAAGTAGTCGAGCACAGTGAGTGATATAAGAATTTATCTCACTGATATTTGTCTATATTTCACCACTTAGCATAAAATAAAAATGCGTATCCACATTCGTGTATACATGTCGGTTGTTCCTTCATTTAACACGTAGCGAAATAAAAGAGAATTGAAGCAGCAATGCAAAACATCAGCGTAATATTTCTTAATCAACATGTGATTAATGAATATTCGCAATATAGGGCACATGCATTAGAAATGCGATGCAATTACCTAAGATATTATAGTTAAATTGCATCTGGTGCACATATATAGAAAACAAGCTGAAATAATACTGATATACGGAATACGAATTCGTGCAAATAACTTCTTTTAATATATAAGGGGTTTCTGTTTCATATTATACATTGTTACTACAACTAATCGATAAGCATGAACATGTAAAAATGACTGAACAACATATGATATATACAACAGCAATATTACTTTAATGGTCACATTTTCACTGGATTTAGAATATAAATGACACATTACACCTCATCAAAGGATTTGACAAATAGGATGAATTTACACTATCTTCTGTCTTTGTACGAATGAATGTCTTGACAAGATGCCCGATGTTGTCAGGCATGAAAAATGAGAAAAACGTGAACAATGATAACTGCAACAGTTTGTAACTAATTGAAGTTTATAACAAATGTTACCACAACCGGGATATATTACAATGCCCTGTGAAGATTGCATTGGTTTTCATAATTTAACCTGAGAAATAAATCACAACATACAACCACATTGTGGTCAAAATCAAAATGGCCGCCTGGGATAGGTCACGTGACGATCCCGCGCTGACGACAACGAGGTTGCCTCGCAACGGGAAGCCGTTACAGTTGTTGTTGTCCCTGCAGCACAGCCAACAGTCGGGGCTTTTGTCGGAACAGTCGTTGTTGCATTTGGAATGTTTCACCGCGCAGTGTCGCTCCAAGGTCAGTAAGGTCATCTCACCGGCCTTGACCTCAAATTCTGCGTGAGTCTGGCGAGTAAATACAACAGCGAAATTCAATTTAGGTTCTTGATTGATTAGATTAATTTGACACATGGCTAGCTCCTATAGCTTAACTACAGCTACAGCAATATTATATCTCAAGGCTTGTTTCAATTTTTATCTGCCAATAAGTTGCCCCTTTTGCCAATGAGCATGTACAAAACATACTGTTAGTTGGGAATATTATTTTTATCATTAGTCCATATAAACAATCTGACAAGTTTACATTGCTGACATTGAGAAACAGGGAACGCTTCAGTTGCTAGACAGAGTGTCGCACTATATATGTGTAGGTACCTGACACATGGCGATCTGCCCGGGGGATGTGTCCGAGGGGCAGGGGAGAGACGGGGCTCTGTAGGGTGCTCCCAGGCAGGTGTCGTCGATAGTGTCGTTCTGGCGGTTCCAGTCACACGTGTAGCAGTCCAGACCGAGGCTAAGACCTGTAAGGCATATAACAACTTATATTTGTTTCAGGTTACATGATACAAAAATTAGGGTAGGCAGGTAGGGATTATTTTTTAAACTATGTTTTTATTTAGTAAATGGTCAACTTGAAAATTCTAAAACTGATTTAATATTTAAAACATATCTTTACATATCTTAAACATTGTTTTAAATTCATTCTATCAACAACAACAAAATACTTATTTAACCCAAAATACATTTAATTATTGCAAAACAGAAATAAAACAAAAAATATCTGACAACCCCAATAAAATGTTTTCTTTTAGGGAAGGTCGGGTAACCTGAAACAAACATATATCTTTTTTATGCCTAAGTAACGGCCAGTTACGTTGTTAATTTGATTCATACTTCACCAACGCAAATGTTAGCATTGTTTATTTAAAATGTTTTATTAATGACAAGCGAAATTGGTATACACTTAGCATTTCTGTGAACCCACACGTACTTTACCTAATTCTGTGAACCTACACGTACTTTACCTAATTCTGTGAACCCACACGTACTTTACCTAATTCTATGAACCCACACGTACTTTACCTAATTCTGTGAACCCACATGTACTTTACCTTGGTAGACACTTAGCATTTATGTGAACCCACACGTACTTTACCTAATTCTGTGAACCCACACGTACTTTACCTAATTCTGTGAACCCACACGTACTTTACCTAATTCTTAAGCCTAAGAATGGGTTGGTAAATAAGGGCTTAGGTGAATTAATGTCAGATAGGTTTACGTAATTCGAACAGCATTTCCTCGGTTTTGTACGAGGGTTGTCCCATGTATGTCAGATAGGTTTACGTAATTCGAACAGCATTTCCTCGGCTTTGTACGAGGGTTGTCCCATGAATGTCAGATAGGTTTACGTAATTCGAACAGCATTTCCTCGGTTTTGTACGAGGGTTGTCCCATGAATGTCAGATAGGTTTACGTAATTCGAACAGCATTTCCTCGGTTTTGTACGAGGGTTGTCCCATGAATGTCAGATAGGTTTACGTAATTCGAACAGCATTTCCTCGGTTTTGTACGAGGGTTGTCCCATGATTGTCAGATAGGTTTACGTAATTCGAACAGCATTTCCTCGGTTTTGTACGAGGGTTGTCCCATGAATGTCAGATAGGTTTACGTAATTCGAACAGCATTTCCTCGGTTTTGTACGAGGGTTGTCCCATGAATGTCAGATAGGTTTACGTAATTCGAACAGCATTTCCTCGGTTTTGTACGAGGGTTGTCCCATGAATGTCAGATAGGTTTACGTAATTCGAACAGCATTTCCTCGGTTTTGTACGAGGGTTGTCCCATGAATGTCAGATAGGTTTACGTAATTCGAACAGCATTTCCTCGGTTTTGTACGAGGGTTGTCCCATGAATGTCAGATAGGTTTACGTAATTCGAACAGCATTTCCTCGGTTTTGTACGAGGGTTGTCCCATGAATGTCAGATAGGTTTACGTAATTCGAACAGCATTTCCTCGGTTTTGTACGAGGGTTGTCCCATGAATGTCAGATAGGTTTACGTAATTCGAACAGCATTTCCTCGGTTTTGTACGAGGGTTGTCCCATGAATGTCAGATAGGTTTACGTAATTCGAACAGCATTTCCTCGGTTTTGTACGAGGGTTGTCCCAGAATAGCGTATAATTGACATGTAGCTAATGCCGTTCTACAAGAATATTTAAAAATCATGTTTGTTTTACTTTAAGCCATGCATCTTACACATCCTGTCAAAATAGTATGCGTGTGCCTTCAAAAACAATGAAGTTATATAATTTTTAGGAACTAGGACCCCATAGGAAATAAGCTTCAAGCTTTCATTGGCCGTCCTAGGTTACCACACACTATGATTAACTTCTATCTATTTATTCGCATTAATCGATTCCAACAAATGGTTATATTGCCGCGTAATAGCTGTTCCTCTAGCATATTCAAATGTAGTTGAGTAAATTCAAGTGCTATTGCTTTTGATAGTTTTAAGAATCACTCGTTAGTTATATCACTGTTTCTATAACTGAATTTGTAATGTGTTGTAAACTTGTGTGTTTTAACCTGAATCAATCTATATATCTGTCTGTCTGGCTGTCTGGCTGTCTGGCTATCTGGCTGTCTGTCTGTCTGTCTGGCAGTCTGTCTGTCTGTCTGTCTGTCTGTCTGTCTGTCTGTCTGTCTGTCTGTCTGTCTGTCTGTCTGTCTGTCTGTCTGTCTGTCTGTCTGTCTGTCTGTCTGTCTGTCTGTCTGACTGTCTGGCTGTCTGTCTGTCTGGCTGGCTGGCTGTCTGTCTGTCTGGCTGGCTGTCTGTCTGTCTGTCTGGCTGTCTGTCTGTCTGGCTGTCTGTCTGTCTGGCTGTCTGGCTATCGTAATATGCAGCATTTAAAATAAAAAAAACACACTATTATACAGTGTGGGCCGCAAAGCTTTGCATAACATTTGAAATTCACATGTTTCAAAGAATTTTATGATTAAAGGGACTCAAATTCATTCTGCAGATGTAAAAGATACAGATATTACATGTACACATGCTCAAACAAATAACATCATGATATTATTCTTTGATATTACAAATTATACGCTATTTTGGGACAACCCTCGTACACGCATTCCTTTTAAAGTGCCATTCTTTCTCTATAGTACTATACTATATAATCCATTCTACATTTTACGAATTGTTCAGTGCAGCATGTGATGGTAGCAGTACTAAGATTCAGGCCAACATAACCGCAGCAAACCATTCTTATCTGAATACAAGTATACATTCCACAGAACGCACGGTAATTCGCCGTCGAAACAATTTTGTAAAACAACAGCAACAACAGAGAAATACAAGTAACTGCATTTAAATATAAATGCCTTAAATAATCTGTATTTTGTGAAATAATGTTAGTCAAAATGCTTTTAAACCATCAGCCACAGAAACTATTTATAAAGTCCCATAACATTCATCAACATCCCCAAAGGAATTCTGCAAAGAAAACGGTTTTATGCCTACAGAATAATAATGGTACCAAGACATTCATTAATGCAGTCAGCTGTCAGTTCGTCTTCCATAATAGTTAGGTACCATTTCCTTTTAAGGAAGGAACAGTGTTTCACCAAACATACCGTAAGTTTCGTATACTGTATTATGTCCCTATCAATATTTTCCTCCAGGGGGGAGGGGGGGGGGGGGGCGGGGCGGCGGGCTGACCCAGGGGATTTTGACTAAATGTTTTTGTCTTGTAGTCTTATTCCCACCCTAGAGCCAATCATTTTTTTCTAAATCCCCTTAGTGGGAGGTGCCATATGAGTATCAAATGGCCCGGGGGGGGGGGGGGGCAATATTACCGGGATCTAAAATCCGACCAGTCTATTTCCTTGCACCCACGGGGGGGGGGGGGACAATATTGATATGTGCATTATTCTATCGTCACAAAAGCCATTTATCAATACACTTTTGTCATGAAAATACGATATTTTGTATTTGTTTTAGGCCGAAAGAGACTGCTTGATTTTGTAGCGATTAATGAATTTAAATGTATCTAATTATTGTAGATTGTTTGCACGCAAACAGCAAAATATAAGCACAGACGATTTGCATGCATACAGCAATATATCAGCACAGACGATTTGCATGCAAACAGCAATATATCAGCACAGACGATTTGCATGCAAATAGCAATATATCAGCACAGACGATGAAGATTGTCTAATCACTTTCTTAGCTGTGTAAATGATACATCATTGCTAAGCTGCCAAAGATTATCTCCAAACATTTTAAAACGACTCAGCGGCTACGTTTGTGAATATAACACATATTAGCATTGATTTGAAATAGCGTAGAACTATGATGCAGTCGATGGTTGATTTATTCATAGTCGTATATATTTCTAATGTAATTAAAAATATAATATTTCTTTTAATACAGAAGTGTTTTCTATTTTTATTTCTATGTACATTGTGTTTAGAAATTCATATTTTTAAAATTATTTTTCTTTCTTTTGTAGTTACACATAAATATAGAACGAACATTTAAATCGAACGTTTGGGGCATTTTCATGTATCGCTTCGTGTTCAGTTTAACACATTGGAATGGATAAACAAATTACACATTTAATCAATAACTGATCCATTACTGAACCTGTAGACTCAATCGCTACACGGTTACACTGTTAACAACTTAGGCCGTACCAATTCGATTCTCCGTTTAGCTTCCTCGGGCTGGTAGGTTTTTGGATGCCTGAACGAAAAAAGCAACAAGTTTGCCAATGTGAAAAAATTGAGTTGGAAAACATATAGAAATGTGAAGAAATTTGTAAAACATAGCATGCAACAAGTCAATTTAAACAGTTAAAATACTGTGTTACATTAGGTTCCCACCGTGAAGATGATATTTATAGCAGTTTTGCAAGCAAACATTTGCTTAAGCTGCACCACTGCCATGAATAAGTTGTGAAAAAAAAATGTTTTTTTTTTTGTATTAACTTGTTTTTTGTTGTTTTTTTCCTGCTCGCTTGGTAGGTTTCAAAAAATCACGAGGACGCTAAACATAGAATCAAATTGGTATGGCCTTATTTAAGGCATACAGTGAACACCTTTAAAGCTATTCAAAGCCTACCAGCTTTGGCGATAATTGTCCAAAAAACCAGCACATGCACATGTCCTGTAACATTTCGTAGCAATGTAAATACGAATACTGTTGAATAATGTTGTTTGAATTAACAAAATGACCGATTACACGATTTGGTGAATATGCAAATGGTTTTATGAAACAAAAAAACATCAGTATATGTATTTTAAGAAAATATGTATGTGAACACCATCGAATATATCAATAATGAAGACTGGTTGTAATTACATGTGCATATACATTCTCGTGTAAGGCCAATCAAATGTATATGTACTTACATACAAAAAAATACACAAATAATTGTCTTACATTATAGGATAAAAGTCCTTTTTCAGTCCGTTAAAGGGAACGAACAAAAGCGGTCGGTTATCGTAAAAAAAGGTGTATTATTCAGTAAATTCACGCCAATAACGACCGGCTTATTGTTTTACTAATGCGTTAACCGCCCCCCCCCCCCCCCCCCATGTTACTATATTATTAGACGCTTGCAAGTTCGTAATTTTGGTCGATATCAATAGAACACGATATCATGATGTGACAGGATCGGACTTTTGACTTACATTTTTAATTGTTGAATGTAACTTTTTTATGTAACCTTGTACAGCGAGGTGTCGTTTTATCGCTTTGTGACTTTCACGCCCGAATCGTTCATTTCTTGCGAAGACATTTAGAAAGGACATTCGCAGCTGGGTACTGCAGTGCATGTAAATATTTTTAATCTGCTGTAGCCGTATTTCTCAATGTCTTTGAGTTGGGTTGTGCATGTTTTAAAACGTAATCGTTATATAATATTATTATTGTGATTTGGCATGTGCTAAGCCTGATGCAAAATGGCAGTTTCTGACGTTCAAATAGCTTTTACTATTTGAACAGTCACTTACAAATGCATTTACAGGTATTCTTAACTTGCAGTTAACATCACACGGAGAGAGAGAGAGAGAGAGAGAGAGCCAATTCGATAGCAGTTCAAATCCACAATTTGGTAAGCATATGTGAATGTCAATGTGATTCTGTTTATTTGTTGTTTTATATGTTTGTACCATGTATCATTGTCTTTGTATGTTTTCGATGTTATTGGTAATATAAGCATTGTATTTAATAGCTATTTCCTAGGAATTTTTATCGTTGATTGTTAATATACATTGGCCACTAGTATACCGCCTTTTATTACAATTACGACATGTTTAATATATTTTCTAGAACGAGTAATTTTATATAAGCCTATGTAAATCATTCTGTACCATTGTTACTATTGATCTTTATTTTATTTTCAGGCCGCGTTTTGAAATTTAGAAATTGTGAAATACAGTATCCAGACATCATATATACTGTAAGTATAACATTATTAAAGTGCCTACCAACTAGATTTGTTCATTTTAACTGTCCCATCAATCCACAAACCCAAGAATCCACAGAAAGTTACAATGATATGTATACTATTTACTTCATACGTGATGCACGCTGAAATCCAGGGTAAAATCCAATTTTAAAATTCTAATCGAGGAAAACACTTAAACAAAATGACGACCATATAACTAGTGCAATTTCAGCTCGGCTGAACACGGCCCTGGTAATGCAATATAAAAAACGTGTTTGTCTGCTCGGTAAATGACGTCATAACGGTGCGCGATTTTGGGTTACTCTGAACTACCAAAAAAATACGATTTTATAGTAAATAACCCATTTGTTTCGGTTTTATTACTCTAGATGTATGTTTTTATGCTATAATAGCGACAATACACCTTTTTTCCATCGTTAATGTCCGCAGAGGCACTTTAAACGCGTTAAAGCCCTCGTGCTACGCACTTGTTTAACCAATGTTTCTGGCCTCTGCGGACGTTAACGTGCTCAAAAAGGTATATTATCCCTATAAAAGATCTCAGTCGCATCTCAATGAACTATCCATAACCCTAATCCCTAACCCTAATCCTAACCATAGATGCTGTACGAAGTGAACTCGTCAAACCACGTCAATAATATGTACGGATATACGCTTTCAGAAAATATCATTCTAAAGCTATTTTCTATCAATAACTTCCTGACCATCTTCATGACAAATTGGACAGTTCAGTTGGTTACACCATTCTACACGAGGATCAATAACTCATTTGAACGCTGGGTAATTTCTCGCTGGCGTATTTGGCTTTTATTGTCAATAGATCTGTTGAATTATACTATGTAATGCAAGTATTTACGGCTCGATTATGTATTTGGAATTGCCTCCTTCTATGGCAGACACGACTGAATTGTGACCAATTGCCATTTACATGTACATGTATAATTAATTAATAATGTAGCAGGCATTGAAACTTGTATTTAATATATTCATTTAACAATTATCCTTATCAACTATATAGATGAAACCACTACTGTCGTTATACTGTTCTGAAACAAGTACAATTAACCGGGTCAAGACATAGGAAATCAGCTTAACAATTTAGCAGGTCTGGCCCGAATTTCTCGGATATTCTTAAGTCTGTTATAACAGAATTAGCTTACGCTCAATATTTTCATATTGCAATAAGGGTTGTATAAATAATATTATTAAGACATATGACAATTCTAATGGAAATTGTATATCAGATAAATCACACAAAATTATATATATAATATGTAATATCTAGTTCAAATAAGAATTCTGATTGATAAAATAAAAGACTTAAGTTTGTTATTGGTAAGAAATTTTGAAAAATTGGACCCAGGTATTCACAAAGCATGTTAAGTCAAATTATATCCTTAAAACTGAAAACTTCCTTAACTGCATCATTCCATATGGAAACAGTGCAGCCTGTATTAAGAAGATATGAAAATGACATTATTATTAAAATATATTTTAAAGATTAATAGCAACGCGTGAATGTTTTTATTTACTAAACAAATACAATTCATTAAAAATTTACACTTAAGTGAAAATGTTTAAGAAATCACTTAAGATGCTTTATGAATACCGGTCCTGTACACATGTACTACCTAATATTGTCCTTTTTCCTCATCCTTTAGCAGTATCGATTTTGCAAGAGGTTACATGAACACTGTCGACTCTGTTATATAAATATGAAGTCATAATGCAGTAATATATACAGTTTTGTAAAATAATGGAGCTACTTTGGCAGAAAGTTAAAAAAAATCTGAACTGTTTCTTTAACTTTCCAGAACAAGTATAGGTTCACAAGGTCACAGTGAGAACCGATTATAATCGATCGCCCCCTTTAGTTTCTACATCTTAGACATTTTTGGCATCGCAATTTTAAAATGCATTTATTTTGAGAAAGAATAGCGTTTGTTGTTTATTTAATACAATATACTTGCTCGAAGTTGGAACATTATTAATATAAAAGTGTCTTTAATAGGCGTTGTATTGAATTTTTTGCTCAGTGTCAACTCTCATTTACCGAACATCAATATATAATTATATACTAACGTAGAGAGTGATTGTAAATGGCGAAATCCTGGGCCCGTATTCACAAATCGATTTTTAGACTTAAGAATAAAAAATATTATTGAAACTGTTCTGGACCCGTATTCACAAACCGATTTTTAGACTTTAGAACAAAGAATATTCTTGAAACTGTTCTGGGCCCGTATTCACAAACCGATTTTTAGACTTAAGAATAAAGAATATTCTTGAAACTGTTCTGGGCCCGTATTACAAACCGATTTTTAGACTTCAGAATAAAGAATATTCTTGAAACTGTTCTGGGCCCGTATTCACAAACCGATTTTTAGACTTAAGAATAAAGAATATTCTTGAACTGTTCTGGGCCCGTATTCACAAAGCTCCTGAGGGAAAACCTAAGGAAATTTCTTAAATTCAACAAATTCCTTAAGCCTCTGACTGTTTCTTGAATAGGTATTTTTACATTTAAATATTTTAAACTAGTAAATATTGATTGGTTGCTTTGTATTTTCCCTTTTGTATACAGAAATCATTGGATTTCAATTAGAAAATGTGACCCGAAATAATGACTTAAGTACAACCTAAGTTAAGATTTCCCTTAGGGGCTTTGTGAATACCGATCAAGCAAAGCTGTTAGTTTGAAATGTACTCGGTATTCATAATCGCTAATTTTAGCGTTCTTTATTTAGAACGATTTATTCTTGACATAAGCAGCATTGGTGTTTGGCACATGCGCAAGTATTATTTCTTTCCTAAGTCTAAGAATGGGTTGGTGAACACGGGCCCTCATTAACCCTCTTCCACCAAAATCTATTCTTTAATAAAAATGCAAATGATTCTAAGCCACCACTAATGAGCTTAACTCAATTATACTGTAACACGGACTTGCTGATGCAAATAAGGCTTATGGTGGAACTGAGTTCATATCTGAATGAGACTATGAAGTAGATACCAGTCCATTTCCACAACTGAATGAGACTATGAAGTAGATACCAGTCCATTTCCATAACTGAATGAGACTATGAAGTAGATACCAGTCCATTTCCACAACTAAATGAGACTATGAAGTAGATACCAGTCCATTTCCATAACTGAATGAGACTATGAAGTAGATACCAGTCCATTTCCACAACTGAATGAGACTATGAAGTAGATACCAGTCCATTTCCACAACTGAATGAGACTATGAAGTAGATACCAGTCCATTTCCACAACTGAATGAGACTATGAAGTAGATACCAGTCCATTTCCATAACTGAATGAGACTATGAAGTAGATACCAGTCCATTTCCATAACTGAATGAGACTATGAAGTAGATACCAGTCCATTTCCATAACTGAATGAGACTATGAAGTAGATACCAGTCCATTTCCACAACTAAATGAGACTATGAAGTAGATACCAGTCCATTTCCACAACTGAATGAGACTATGAAGTAGATACCAGTCCATTTCCACAACTGAATGAGACTATGAAGTAGATACCAGTCCATTTCCACAACTGAATGAGACTATGAAGTAGATACCAGTCCATTTCCATAACTGAATGAGACTATGAAGTAGATACCAGTCCATTTCCACAACTAAATGAGACTATGAAGTAGATACCAGTCCATTTCCACAACTAAATGTGACTATGAAGTAGATACCAGTCCATTTCCACAACTGAATGTGACTATGAAGTAGATACCAGTCCATTTCCACAACTGAATGAGACTATGAAGTAGATACCAGTCCATTTCCACAACTGAATGAGACTATGAAGTAGATACCAGTCCATTTCCACAACTAAATGAGACTATGAAGTAGATACCAGTCCATTTCCACAACTGAATGAGACTATGAAGTAGATACCAGTCCATTTCCACAATGGCTGAGTAAAACAATCCGGACCATGATGATAAACACATTGGCTTCATAATCTTTAACGAAAATCCACGTGCGCTAAATAGAAAAATAACGCCTAAATATTAAACAATGATGGTTATGTATTTATTTCAAGAAAGAGACCGCAGCATAGGATGAGTTTCAACAGAAACGACAGTCGGTTTTTTATTAGTACTATTATCGGATTATGACCTATATAAAAATAGACACTCAACAACAATTTCACGTACTACTTTATATTAATTTAAATTTGTCACTAATTTTCAAAGGAGGTTTTACTGTTCACTAATAGTTAAAGAGCCTACATCTTTGCACTGATAAATTCAAAACGAAACGTTATGGTCGATCAACCTCTTTAAATTATTCAACAAGAACCCACCAGACGTTGCGTGTTACATTTATTATCAACTGATTGCTAATGCATTTCCGACTGCTACCGAGCATCGTGTATTACTCATCTTGCTAAAGATACACCGCTCCACTGGCTCTAAAACCAGACAGCGTGTATCTCCCAACACCAGATCAGATATCACCTGAATGCACGCGTACGCATGATAATTACACGAGCTTGACACTTGGAAACGTAATTTAGAACAAAATACAAACTCCTTTATAAACGCGCTGTCGTTTAATCGATAAGCCTTACGTAATATGAATAATAAATAAAGGCAAACAATAGATCTTACTTATCTTATTATTTTGTTTCATTCAATGCATGGAATTCTGTTTAAAGGGTTATTTATTAAATTAAATTCCACACAACACACTTGTGCACAAAGATTTCGCAGAATACAATTCATTGTTCTTTTTTTTATTCAAAAGACCACAATGCTGCAGCAATTGTTCTGCTGTTGTAAAATGGACAAACAAAAGCAGAAAACAACATTTACAGGTCAGGCGTGGCTCACCAATAAAGGTCATAAGAACAATGACTTTGCTTCCGGTCAGTGACATTTCAGCGATCGTTCATGGAGCATGTAGACAATCCCACAGCTTCCGTTTTCACATCGCAACCTCCAGACTGGCAATGCTATCCCGTTCCTCTTTCAAATGGTCTTGCATTCGATATGTATCCGATAGGCTAACGCGTCCAGCAGTT
The DNA here is from genome assembly GCA_027627225.1 of Congeria kusceri. Taxonomy (NCBI): domain Eukaryota; kingdom Metazoa; phylum Mollusca; class Bivalvia; order Myida; family Dreissenidae; genus Congeria; species Congeria kusceri. The sequence goes on from CM051030.1 coordinate 75,028,974, forward strand.
CGTTTGCCTCAGATTCACAAAAATGTTAAATGCACTCAATTCCTAAAATGCTCTGTCAAGTTCAGTGATGATCACAAGTTCACAATTCCTATAGTAGTCTCAATTACATGACAGATATTGACATTCCAATACCAGTAAAACAACAGCACTGACACCTCTCTTTTAAAAAGTTCAGATTTTTTGACATCAGCTCAAGTAACACGAGCAATATCGGCTAATATATGCGCTCAACTAACACCAGTGTCCACTGTCAGTAGGAAGCTTTGTTTCTGTTATAACCACTTGCGACTGTATTAGCATGAACTGCGAACCCGCGAGTGAATTCAATTCACAGAAACGTAACTAAGCAATCCGATAGCTGAGTTGTTTGCATCCACTCTATGTATGGTATATTGCAGCAGTACAAGTCTTTTACTCCGATGTTTGAGAATCCGAGATACACGATTCTCTGCTTCTCTTTTCAGTCGCAAGCTATCGATCTACAAGACCTATTTCTGTGCAAGAAAAATACCGCATTACCATCTCTATCCGGCCGGAAAGTTATTCAGCGCAAGGTTCTGTCACCGAGTGAGAAAGTCGATACGGAAAATGATGGGGGGGATTTCAGTTAACTCTGAGCAGGTTTGAAAAAAAAGAATCAGTGTCAAACAATTGCCCACAAATCGATGATATTTATAGCTGTCGCTGTTGCTACTTTACTCTGTCGCTACTTCAAATAATGAAACCGCTAACAATACCGTTTATTAAATAAATTTATTTCAGCAATTACTAGTAATAATTATAAGCAATGATACACTATTTCAAATGATGCAAATTTTAATAATAATCGTTACTATACATGTATATAATGTCGCAAAATACGCTGGGGTACATGACAAAACACGTTCAACATATGGTTATATCATTTCAAGCTTGGTGTATGTATTTCATGACTTCGCAAAACAACGAACTGCCTTCACAGAGCAGGACAGAACAGAAACTGAACTGAACTGAATTGAACAGAACTAAAATGAATTGAACGTTGATTCACATCTTTGGCATTGATCGGCATTGCTCTCTGGAAGTTACATTGCTGAAATAAGTCCCGCCTCTAAAAATTTAGGAAAACCCCAGTTATTAGCATTAAAAGCCAAAGTTAAAAAGAAAAAAAACATAAATGCCTGAGTGGGATAATGAATGAACAAACGAACGAACGAACGACTGAACAAACGAACGAATGAATCAGTTATTAAAATAAATAAATAAATGATTTTTGGCAATCACATAACAATAATATTAACTTTCTTGCCATCTTAAAATGCTGCGATATTGATCTATTTTGAAGCCTTTGGAAGCCGTAAACTTAAGCGAACAGTTGCAAATTTGACTTAAGGAACATTAATTCTGTAGCGAATACTCCATTGGAGTATATTTGGTTGTGTGGTCAGTAGACCGAATCATACTAAACAGGCTGCTTACACTCGCGTATGTCACCAGTCATAGAGAGCGTATTACCTGTAAATTTTAGTTATACATTGCACATGAACTGCAATTAATATTTAACGAGATTTCTTACAATTAATATATTGTGGATTTGGGTAGTAACCGTAGTATATTGTGTTTCTGTGCTACATGCATAAGACGTGGTATTATACACAATAGTTGAGGACGATCTTCAATGTAAAACAGGTACGTGTCTATCCTTGTTTTTGTAAACTTAATTATTAACAATTTGACATAAATATACTGTACGATGTAAGATATATTTTCATTTCAAAATATATGTTAATAAATAAATCAACAATTCACATTTATTAAGTAATTCAACTAGCTGGATTTGAATTTAGGTTTTACATGAACGCGTGCTGTCTATCATGTACAAGACATATCTGCGTATATAATATGTATCTTAATAAAACCACATGTACCAAAATAAAGTACATTCTGAATGGTGTACTTAATTTATATTTGAGGCATGTCGTGGGAAAACCGGGCTTAATGCATTTGCGTAAGTGTAGTCCCGATATGTTTATTTGTACGGATATTTTTATCATGTACAATGTACACATTGCGTATATAATACATGTATGTATCCCAACAGGAGACATTTACCAGCATGTAAAGTACATTCAAAATGGTGCACTTTAATAATTGATACTTCTTAGTCAACTACTCTATAACAATGTTATGATAATTCGTTTTCAATATTAAATAAGACAGTTGATTACGACTTGTAAACATTTAAAATGCATATATGACTGTATACTTAATAAATTTACATTTAATGTTATGTGATATTGCATTGGACAGAAACAATAAATTAGGTAGAGGTGAAAGTGATAATATGTTATAATATAGCGTTATATATCGCAGCTATATAGGGTTAAATGACGCACTATTTCTCGTCACTACATTTGTTGCCATAATAAACGTGCATTTATTGGCGTTTGTATTGTATTTTCCATATTTATTATATCATTATAAGGCGTCGTTATTTTAAAGAAATTGGTTTTAAATTTATGGACTTTTTTTGTGTGAAGTTTAATTGGTTTACTTCATTAGAAAGCCAAAGGAAAATGCCAGTAAATATATATCCATAATGGTACGTACTACGGATAATAGGTCGTATTTTATAGTGTTTCCGTAGGTGTATTAAAGGTCTGTTATTGTTTTTGTTCGATAAATGACGCCAATTCTTTAAACCAAATGCAAATTTTTCTATAAGGATGTAAATAAATCCTATGTACAAACGTTTAAACCGCAAGCAATGTTTTGTTTCCAAATTACTTAAACGAACTCCAATAGATGTACGGAGTCGTTTTTGAGTCAATAACATTTAAGCCTGGACCTCTTTGCATTTGACATGACGCAAATAGTATTTAAATTAAGATCGTTCAATCACAAATAAGTTTTCACTTTCTTTGGAAGTAATCGATACATCCATTTTGTATTTTGAAAAACGAACAAACTGGGTAGGTATAAAATGTGCTCTCCTGATGTAATTGACGTTTCACTCGAAAAACATATAAGATAAACTTGTACTTAGAATATCAACTTCTTTGTTTTTTAGTTGTCACCGCATTGAGTTGCTCCCAAACAGATGAAGAACACATATGACAATTGTTTAACAATAACTGTCTGACATCTCGAATTTAAATATGGTGAAATCAACTAATATCAATCACAAATATAAACACTGCACTGAATGAATACACGTATTTAACCTCAACGTCACATACTAGTATCATAACTATAATATTTAAGTATTCACATTATTACTATTATAAATCGAGTGTATCCGTGCTTTAATTGGGGTGTGTCGTGGAAAACCCGGGCTTAATGCATATGCGTAAAGTGTCATCCTGGATTATCCTGTGCAGTCCGCACAGGCTAATTCAGGACGGCACTTTCCGCTTTTATGGTATTTTCTGTTTCAAGGAAGTCACTTCTAAACATAAATCCACTGTAGACGAAAAGTGCCGTCCCGGATCAGTCTGTGCGGACTGCACAGGCTGATCAGGGACGACACTTTACGCACATGCATAAAGCACGGTTTTCCCACGACATAACACAATTGTTGTTGCTGTTGCTGCCTTCTTCGCCATCGTCGTTACATCACCCAAGAGATTTTAGAAGCAAAACTGTTGCATTACAGGAAACTATTTACAAGGAAGAGATACATGCAGTTTAACGAGGGGAATATTGATTTTTCATCGCTTTTGGGACATTTGGGAAACTTGGTGACATTGTAATGTTCGATACATCCTGGTTTCGATTCTATAATTTACGTGTGGAGCTTTATTTTTAAGTACAGAAAATATCAATGATAACTGTAAAATTATTACGTTATGCGAAATACTTTTATCGTCTTGTACAAATACAGCACTGCTCGAGATTAATTAAATGTCCGTGCACGTGTTATTGACAATTCTAACATGATACTCGCTAAATTTTTTTATAGACAAAGAAAAAAATTATCGTTGTTATACTACCCAATAAACAACGCAAACAGAAGTCCCGATTCTGAGGGGAGCATAGTAAAAAGTAGTCCAAATTACAGTTGAAAAATATATGTCAACTCATATAAGAATCGAAATAGTTTTCGCATTATCGTTGTTTATCGGCCAATAAACAACTCTTTGTCGTTCTGATGCGTTGCTATTAAACAACTCGAGCTAACGCCCTCGTGGTTTAATTCCAACGCATCAGAACTCCAAATCGTTGTTTATTGGCCGATAAACAACGGTAAATTGAAAATTATATCTTAATCCGCTCCTGTTAGCCACGGCTGACTGAGATGACATGCTTCTCGACCCCGCCCCTTTGCGTGTAACATTGAAACGTAAACATGGCCTTGTAAACCTCATACCAGGCGAGGTCTCGTATTGAACGCATTTATAGCCAAACTATTTGCTGTCATTACATACTAAACCTTTTGTTGTTGGAATTTCAATTTATGAATGTTGCACCCATTGATCCGAAATCGTACATCGCTTTTACATGCACGTTTATCTGTTCTCGAAACATTGCAGTGAATTTGTTTAGTACAGTTAAAACCGATAAACAATATGTACGTACACATTGCGTATAAAAATAATTCAAAAGATTTTTTTTTCAAGCCTTGATTAAAAATCTATATAATTGCTAGAACAAATTAAAAGTTATTATTTCCTTATTATACATATATTTATTACTGATATACCAGTATTCATTCGGTTTGTCATTATCTTGTTTACAATACAAATGAAATCCTTTTTGTTTGCTTCCATGTCAAGTTACCGGTAAGTATCCCACCGGAACTATGATAAGAGAGGCGGTCGTTGGGCTGCTGCTGCTGGTCACCATGGCCCCGGAAGTCCGGGGTCTGGGGGAAAAGGTTCTACACGGGGACGTCTACATCGAGGTGATCCACAGCATTTACACTGGGCCCTCGTGCGCGACCGTGGATCCGGAAGTGGTCCAGAATATCCAGGCTATCAAATGGACTCTAGAGCAACTTAATAATAAAAACTTCTTGCAAGGAGTCACCATGGGTATGAAATTAACAGCTTAAATCATATACCCTGTGTATAGAGCAAATATAAGTTGGCACACATTGTCGGGTTGTATTTTTTATGACTGTCTGACTAAAATCATCTAATTCTTTGTAAGACTGCTGATGAGTTACAATATAGATTCAGGGTTTCTCGTAGGCCTGTTTCGCTTGTCGGTCCTGACATGCCTTCAAAGCAGTTATTCAGTTGCCGACATGCTTAACTAACGCCGACATGCTTTAATTTTAAAAGCGACAACCCTTAATCCCTTTATCTATTACACCAGTCTTTAATCGGTGACTGAACTGTGTAGTCCCGCCCACAACGATCTCATTAGCCAATCACAAACGGCGATTTTAGGGCGGAGTTTATACCTCACTAAGAAATAAAAACGTGTTCGACAACAAATACTAGCGTGGCAGGGAAAAGTGAACAGGCATTTTAAACATTTGATTATTATATATCTAACGTTTTATTTTATCCCGGTTATTTCCTTGTCCATTTCACGAATTGACAATCAAAAATATGGAAACGAATAATGTTATAGAGAGCCTAATTTTAAAACACAATTTAACGTCGTCAAACGTAATTTTGTTGTCATAAACCAAACTCCTCGCAGTGGTTACTTCCCCTTTGGTACTCTTCAGTCATACCACTGCCACAACGAGTTAAAAACTTACAGATTTGGAAGTTTACAGTGGAGACGATTATGAGGAGATTGAAGATTTATTTTGCACCAAAATTTAATTTTATCATTATTTTTTATAACAATGACACAGACATGTTGCATTATTGGTCTAGGTATATACATTAAGAGTTAAAATGAAAAAAATAAAGAAATAAAGAAACATAACAACGCACGGATTTTACGATGTCCGCGTTATGCTCATGCGCTTGTCCACGATTTTATTTCGAGCCATGTGTTTGCCTATGGTCACGTGGAACGTGGCGGCAGGGATTTAAACCAGCTATGGGCGGAGGTTGCTCATAAACCCTGCAATTAAGCAAGTGACCAGTACACGCACGTTTTTCAAGAGGCATCCGTGACCTTGTGCCTGGCAATTTTCGCGCGCTTTTCTAGCAAAACACGCTTTTTACATGGAGATACAGGACCGCATAGTCAAGTATTTAAAACCAACGGTGATTTTTTCGGCTTTTAATGTCCGCATGTATTATAACTAATTATTGATTTCTTTTGCATCCGACAACAATTGATTAAATATAAAACAGTTTTTGAAAAAACCAGCTGTCAGGACAGATTTTCAAGGCGTATAAAAGCTAGCATATCCAAGCTTATGTACCATAATCGGATCTAGCCTTATCGCGCTAATCAGCTGAGCGTTTACAGAAGATATTATATATTCAAATGCAACCTGTGCAATTTTGATATTTAAATTATTAACAAAAATATGAACGTTTGAAGTATACAGTTCTTTATTTTCCTATTCAATTCAGAGTTAGGTCCACACGTTTTTATTCAATTCAGAAAACCGCGGTCCCAAATAAAAGATTGTGCAAAGAGAGGTGCTGGTCGAGCAATAGGCTAGGTAGTTAAAGCGATAAAGGGCGGTGGTTAAAACGATACTGCCTATTTGATCGCCGCCGGGATTTCGAACGCCACAGCCGACTTTGCGTCGGGCGATGCGGCAGATTTCAAAGAGGTGTGGGTCAAACGGAGCGGCCGATTTCTGGAGGGAGGGGCTAAGGGGTCAGATGGGAAAGATCTCGGAGAGAGGGAGGTTCGAGCAGACTTTTGTCGCGGGTGGTGGTGTCCGGGATGCCGACATGCCTTCAAGAAATCCTGCGGGAAACACTGAGATTTAGCGTTATTAAGGCCAAAAAATTAAATAGCTGGTTTCCGCTTACATCTCCGAAACAATCTAGAAGGGGAGTTAAATATAATTTTATTTTGCTTTAACTTCTTTTTTCTTTGCAACATATTCAACACACAGTTTCAGTATATTGGACTGCATGTAAAATGTTTTTAAACGCTTCTCAAAAAAGAAACTGTACATAAACTATAAATAAGGTCATAGAAAAAATGATTTCTGGCAATAAACTTTTAATATAAGCAAAAAAATCAGAAAATGTTAGTAACTGATAGGCAAAAATCTTTTAGGGTCGGCAGAAAAAACTAGGGGGGTGGGGTCTGGTAAGTGGAAACCAACAATTGTTTACGCCTCGTGTCGACTGACACGAGGTACTGTGTACTTTTATGTCGGTTTTTATATTCCTTTATGACAGCATTACGACCAACGTTATAATTAAAAGTAATCAGCGATTCTTTTTGTAGGTCTGAAGGTGAGCTACACGTGCGGCTCGGTGGAAGTCGCCAAACAGAGGGCGCTGCAGCTGATTGTGGAGACCAGCACAAACGATACCAATGACGTCATAGGTAGTGTGACGTTTAGTCCTTTCAAATAAATTGTTACTAACGGGAATATCTGGATTTGTTAAAATTTAATTCCTCCTTAAGTCTTATGATTGTGATATTGGCAATACAGGGTTATGTCCCATGCGACACGTCTCACCATACAATCTTTCACCCTTCCCCATCCAGGTGTGATCGGCTCTGACTACAGTTCCGAGTCCGAGGCCATCTCGCGCATGCTCAGTCCGCTGCCTGATAGGCATCGCCTGCTGCAGATCAGCTACGCCGCCACTTCCGCCTCACTGCGCAACCGCGAGCTGTACCGGAACTTCTTCAGAACGATTCCACCAGACGACATCCAGGCGGAAGTAAGTAGTATTGTATTGTTCATATGGCATGAAGTAATAGCACTAACGATTTAGTGCCTCTTAGACAGTTTCGTCTTAAACTGCTTTAAACGAACTAGCATGTTTGAATGAATTGTTAACTAAGTAATTAATATTGGTGCATGGCTAAACATTTTGCTTTGGCATAATAACACACTCGCTTAAAACATACATTTCTATTTTACCAAGTATTCGACATAAACCTTTTCGTTTTTTATCATTTGTAGGACATTATTTTATTACATTTTATAACAAAGCACATATGGGGATGTCAGTTATATCCTTGCCAGAGTGCATTGGTCCATTTCAAGCGTTCAGGGACATGTTCTGCAAATCCGTTTATAAATACTTGCTTAAAATTCTAACAAAATCTGCAAAGAAACATAACTTCCTTGGTGGGGGTAATAAGTACACTTTCTACTGAGTTATTTAAGAAATAAATTACGAGTTTAATTTATTTATCTGTAAATAAACAACGATTTTGAGTTCTGATGCTTATCAATTAAACCACGAGGGTGTTAGCCCGAGTTCTTTAATATGCAATTACAATGCGAACTGTAATTTGTAGTTTCGGAACTATTTTTTCGGGTTGTTTATTGGTAGTTTAACAACGGTGAATTGTGTTCTTTGTCTATAGAAAACTCGTGTCATGTTAGGATATTCATTATCCGTACTTGTTCATTATGTCCAGGTGATGGCCCAGTTCATGGATAAGCTGGACTGGACCTTCGTGGCGGTCATCTACGACAACGACTCCTACGGACAGGGCGGCCTGGACACTCTGACACGCGCCGTCAGCGGCCTCGACGTCTGCTTCGCGGAGACCTTCGCCGTCAACTCGGAGGCATACAATGTGACAGAGATGGAAAACATTATAAAGTCGAGAATCTATCGAGTCGGCCAACAGGCGCCACCCATCAGTGGAATTATTGTGTTCGGGAGCTACTTCCTGGCGGAAACCGTTCTTAAAGCAGCAGAGAATATTGAGAAGATGAACGTCACTTCCGGAAGCAAGCGACCGACGTTTCTGTTTTCGGAGGCGGCTGGGTACATCGAGGGTCAGGAGATAGGAGTCTCTCTGGGATCATTTGTTCTCAGTCCTGCGCGACGAAACATGGCTGAGTTTCAGGCATATTGGAAGCAGCTGCTGACAGACCCCTCGGCTCTCCGACAGGAAGAAACTAAAAACAAGTTTTTCAAAGAAATGTTTGAACAAGTAAATAATTGCTCGTTTAGTGAAACCAATATCAGCGCTGATGACTACTGTAAGCCACTAAGCGACGCCGCGTTTGTAAACACCATACCGAAATCAGCTTACAACCAGTACGCCATTCAATCCGCATTAGTTGTTGCCAAGGCAACTGAAAGAGTACGCAACACGTACTGTGGAGCAACAGCATCTTCGTGTAACATATTAAAGAACTCTAAAACCATTCCAAGGTCAGAGTTTATTTCCATGGTACCGGGCACGAATATTAAATTTGATACTGATTTTGGTGCCTTTCGAATCAGGGCATTCCAGAGTCCGCCGAATTTTGGGATCCTTTTTGAAAATAGCTCAGAAGCCATTGTGTTACCCGCCGACACCCCGAAATACGAGATAGAAAGTCACCAAAACTGCTCTGGACAACAGAAACCGTGCTTTGTGAAGGTAAGATATGTTCAGTTATATGCAATTTGATATACAACATGTACGGGTATTCACTGTACATACACCTTATAGCTGTACACAATCGAGGGTTAAAATATTCCTGCAGTTGTTTCTGATAATGGCATAATATTCACAGATGTTTGAGATATTTAAAAAAAAGTAACAAATCCGCAAACAGAAATTCAAGCTGTTTTGAAAGTAAACAGAAGTTTTTTTCCCGTTATTAAAGCAATATACTTACAACCTTTATTGAACACTATACTTATTAATGATAGATTGTGTTATTGCAGAATCGGGAGCGTTATTTCGCTGCTTATCTTTGTTCGTTCTTTTTTTATGATATGTTATCCATAAGAAATTTGTAAAAAACAAAAAAAAAAGAACTAACCCGTTAAAAAGTCCATATTACCGTTTTTCAGACGTTATTGTTTTGGCCATGCCACCATTTTAAAGCATTTTTGATCAAACTGCATTAAATCTATTTTATTGTCTTTCACAAGATTGCAGAATACAAAGCGTCGGAGTTGACGATCAGTTACAACCTCGTGCGTGACTATGATGGGAACGGCGCTGCCACCCAGTGGCCGAACGTCCGGAAGCCGCAGTGTCCAGACGGTTTTATGTGTGAACCCTGTGAAAGCCGGCGGTTATCGGACTCCGTGCTTTTCACGCCCGGCGACCTGTACGTCGTCGGCATTGTTCCGGTACACAATATTGGTCCGAATCCTTTGGAGTGCGGGCGAATTAAGAGCGGTGGTATAGATGTTGTAGAGGCGATAAGAGTCGCGGTGGACGAATTTCAACATTTGTTTCATGGAAAAATCGGCGTTATTATCATCGATAGTTGTAATGATCCACAGATAATACAGGAACATATTCTGACGCTGCACAGACTAGGTGTGTATGTGAAAGGTCAGTATCAACCAGTGAATGATAAAATCATCGGCTACGTGGGTGGGTGGTCTAGTGATGTGAGCAGTGCGGCTGCCCATTTGACCGGTCGACTAAAATACGTACAGATAAGCTACGCGTCAACTGCTAATTCCCTGAGTCGACGTACCGACTTTCCGTATTTTCTACGCGTTCCAACTCCCGATCAGAATCAAGCGTTGGCACTTCTTAGTATTATCAAAACTCTGCATACGGCCAAGACGCAGATTCAGATTCTCTACAGTGCTACCACCTACGGCGAAGGGGGTTTGGCGGTCTTGAAGCAGCTTGCGACAACCTCAGAATACAATATGTGCGTTGTGAATGAAATACAGGTGTCAGCGGGTACAGTGCCATCCTCTATCGTCAGTGACCTAAGGACTCACTCAGATGCCAGAATAGTTGTAGTCTTCTTGGGCTCATTTGATGTTGAAAGAGTGATCGAGGCTTTAAATAACATAAACGACGGGGAGTTCTTATTCATAACCTCCGATGGCTGGGGATTGCGCCAGCGTATTGACAGATACCCGAACCTGGTTGGCTCCATCACGGTGGCCCCCCGGCTGTGGGTGTCGGAGCGCCTGGAGGACCGGATAGGGAGTCTCTTTCCGTCCGAGAACTCCGTGAACCCCTGGGTGCAGACGTACTTAGAGTCCCAGTTCGGCTGTTACTATGAATGGAGCTTCAATAAGTCGTCCAATAGGAAATGCAAGTAAGAAAAATTCAAGATATTCATTTTTTTTCAAATACTTAATTAAACAGCGTGACCCAAATAGTACATGACTGAAATATGTGGTTAAGGCAAACACTCTTGTCATTGCAATTATCCTGTGTAATTAAACCCCTAAAATATGTTTTATTAGTTAAGTTTAGTTTAAACCGATTTATTGAAGCTCGATTGTGTCGAAAGCCAGAGGCGTATTGAGACGCGTTCGAGTACTGTTCCTGGGTAGAACCAGTACTTGATGTATTTTGGGAAATATCATTCGAAGGCTCCCCGAGGAGGGATCGAACTCACGACCACCCGATACTACAAAACCAGGGTTGGCAAGAATTACCTACCACCGGGTTTTCCCGGCGGGTTCTACCGGTTTTTTTCCGCCCCGGTCAATACTCTGAAAGTGGGTAATACTGGGCAATACTGGGCAATACTTTTTTTTTCAGTTAATTTGCAGTTTTAATTGTTTTTATAAATCTAAATGCTCAGTTCACTTATGTTATTAAGAAAATGACTTGTTTAGTTTTGCAGATCCATTATATGCATAGATACAGTATTTGTGTAAGTGCCGGCACATATCCACTGGTTCATTCATTCACTTCTGATGGCACAGCTTATCATATATTTTATATAATGTTCGTGAAATGATTCCACTTGATATTGAAATATGTCTACACTTGTTGAAGTTATTCATCCTTATTTTTTTCTTGCATTGAACTGTTCCTTTTTGTAGGAATAATTATAGAACTTAGGGAGGCCTTTTCTGTCTGGACATTAACGCAAGCCTGGTAAATATTATTATAATCTGATATTGGGCAATACCGGGGATTACTGGACAAATCACTTATATTCTGTTTTCATTACTTACTTTCAATTTTCACTTTTAAAGCAGGATAATGATAATAGTGAAGCAAAGATTAAAAATATTTTTTTTATACTGATGCTTAATTAATAGCAGGAAACAGACATTTAAGGTGCCAATCAATGCATGTTTTCACATATTGTGGATGGGTCATAAAATTAATGATATCACAATATTGTGTCATTAAGTTAATGTACTGCATGGGGCTGCAATAGGGTCTTGTTGCAACATGATATCGACTAACTTATTTTATAAATTAGAATTGTCAAAATTTTCTTATACATTTATTTCTCCTTTTTCTTTCATAAACATAATTCTGTTAAATTTTGCACTAGTATATACTTAGAAAAATGTAATGAATGTGTTTAAAAACACAGATGCCAAGTAATTCTCAGTATTGTCCAGACTGACCAAAATATCCAAATTAAATTTTGTGAAAAAGAAAAGAAATTATCAATATTTTTCCACATGAAATAGAAACAAACAATGTAACTACGTGATATAATTGTTTATGGATGTGTGTTCATTATGTAGATACTTATTATTGGTATGTAATGTAAACATAATTGTGCAATATCTTTTTTCCCCAGTATAGCCCACTATTGCCCAGTGAAACCCTGTAAAACCCTGTTTTTCCCAGTATTACCCGCCCGAGACGGTCAATACTATAAAACCCAGGTTTTATGCCAACCCTGTACAAAATGCCTTAAATTCAATTAGGATGCATTGAAAAAGTATGCTATAGTAGCCATAAATTTTCGTAGTCATGCATATGCATTTGTTCCATTAATGTATTCGTATTACGCAGCGGTACGAAGCTTTTGGACCCAGGAACGAAATACAACATCGACTCCTGGGCTCCTTTCGCTGAACGCGCTGTGGACACGTTACTGGGCGCCGCCAAGGTGAAACTGCAGGCACATTGCGGCAATACGTCTACCGTGTGCAGAGCGTTCACAGATGACGTAGCAGGGGTAGGTCGAGTAGTTTAGATATTATATATGTGGCGTGTCGTGGAAAACACGGGCTTTATGCATCTGCGACACTTTCCGCCAACATTGGATTTATGTTTAGAAGAGACTTGCTTGAAACAGAAAAATACCGTAAAAGCGGAAAGTGTCGTCCTGGATTAGCCTGTGCGGAATACACAGGCTAATCCGGGACGACACCTTATGCACATGCTTTAAGCCAGGGTTTCCCACGACACGCTTCATATATGTGACGTGCGAAAACGGAATCAAACGTTTTTAGTAAAACAATTATATAAACTATTTAATATAAGCCAGTTTCTCATGTCTGTGAAAAATATTGCTACAACCGTCTTTACACACAAATCATGGTTGAGGGCGCTTTTCCATATGTCCGTATCCGCATCCGCATTTCGCAAATCCGCAAAATATCGAACAAGTTGAAAACAGTTGTTTCCATATGTCCCCAGTCCGTATCCGCAAAGCTTATCCGCAAAAACCGTCCGCAAGAAATCGCGCGGTGAGCGATTGTATGCGGACGCGGACGACATGATATCTAACTTAGCATGTAAAACAAAGGGCTGTTATACACAAAACATTGGGAAAATAGAAAAAATAGTCTAGATACACCTGAATAACTCAACCTTAGACTCGCCGAATACAATAAATCGGTGATAACGGGTAACCTTTGCATGAGTCATGTCTGACGCTGTAGATATACTTGTTGGATGCCTCATTTATTTTCAATGTACCACAGGTAAATCGACGTAATTAAAAATGTTTGAAAGCTTCTTACTCAGACATTGTAATTATTTGAAAATAGAAGACAACTAAAATATTCAACGTTTATTTGCGGATTCATTGAAAAGCGCGTCAGTATACTTTTTATGCGGATACGTATACGGATGCGGATACGGACCTATGGAAAAGCGGCCTAACACGGGGAACATGATCCTTAAAAAAAAAAAAAACTAACGTTATTTAATGTTTTAAATGGTTTTAATGTGTCATTATGTTAGGTACTATTACTATTCTATTGATATATAACATGTTTTATTTGATAGTTATGAATTAATGAAAATTATTGCTAGTTACATTGTTGTATCGTAATAAGTATCAAGTATGCCGGTAGACATACATTGTTTTGAATCGCTGCTTAACTTTTTTTCAAACATTTTAAGGAATAAGGAAGTAAATAGTAAATGTGTCTGCGGAAATTATTGTTATCTTTTGTTATCAGTTCATGGAGGAACTTAAAAAGCAGACGGCCCGTAGGGAGCAGCAGGATGTGAAATCATATCCGGTCTATGACATCAACGGCGACGGCACCATTGGCTACCGGATATACATGTTTGACAGTGAGGGGGAGCCGGTGAAGGTGGGCACGCCGGTCGCGTTTGATGCGACTTGTATACACACATTATGAATTACTAACCATAAGAATATACAATTTATATTTGTAATCTCATTGCGTTTAAAAATTAACACGCAAACATCTAGAACGCGAAGTGGAATGTTTTCAGATTTCCGCGCGATTTTCAATACGCGAAAATTACCGGTTATAGGGGCCTACAGTAATTTTTTGTACTTTTGCAACTATTAAATAATGGATTTTACAGTAAACGCCAAGCATAAACAGAAAAGCTTCAAACATACTGAGCGTTGTGGTTAAAAAAATACAATTAACAAATGTTGTGAACAGTTATTGCGAATCGTAATATATCGATTTCAAGAAAGCTCGACGCGTTTCAATGATCGATTGGTTATCATTTCAGATTGGCACCAGTGACAAGGACATTTTCAGCTTGCAGACGATTCAGTTAAACCCTCTACGGCCGGCCGCCACCTACCGCTCTTCCTGCGGTGGCTCAGACGTCTGCAACCAGTGCTTCCCGCCGCTGAGGTACCAGAAATGACGTTCGCGTCACGTGGCTCTGCGTTCGGGATATAATCAAACTGTCTTCTTGAAATCTTATATTATCGATAGAATTTCAGTATTTTGATTCTGGGCTCATTGAATTTCAGTAGTTGAAAAAGAATTCAACAGTTAAATTAAGTAAAGAAAACTTGACCTGTAATTAATAAGGCACCTGTGGAATTAAAACTCTAACAGGGAATAACGTATACAACATTGTTAAATTTAGCATGAATCATCATGCAGAACAGGTGGAGAAGTTTTTTAAACATTAAGATCGTATGGATTGTCCAGAACGAAAACGCTCTGGCTTCAATGCTAGTTTGGATAATGCAAACATATGCAAACATGTTATTTATGTTTACTGTGCAGTTGTTTCCCCATTCAGCCCCGCCCCCTCCACATCGACCAGTGTTCCCCCGGGGATGATCGCAGCCATCGTGGTACTTGCCGTGTTCACCCTGGTCCTCGTGGTTGCCGTAGCAGCGATGTGCAGACGACACGGCTGCTGCGTGGATATGCGTACGTACAGGCGCCAGGGCCCACATTTGTAACGACTCTTAAACTATTAAGTGTCAATATTCCAGTAACATTTCATTCTTAACCTTAAAATTAACAATTTATTTAACTCGTTAATTCTTTTGTTCAGTGCATTGTGCTTACTGTTTATTCATTATATAGTATTAATGTGTGTCTATGTCAACCTAAAAAGAATCATGAAATTATAAACAGGTTTTAAAGTACATTGTATAACAGTTTGAAATTTTCAACTTAAGAGGAATATGTTTAGATGCTTCTAGAATATGGCCACTGAACTAAAGTTGAAAATTAGTCAAACTTAGATTTTGTGTTTGAAACGCTAGGCTCTTTGGAACGTGAGAATAACATATACTGAAAATTAATTCAATTAAGAAATACTTTTTGGTTAATCGTTGTTTATCGGCCATTCTGGTTCGTATGAATTAAACCACGAGGGCGTTAGCCCAAATTGATGAGTTGTAGCGCATCAGAACGACAAAGAGTTGCTTATTGGTCGATTAACAACGATAATGCGAAAAATAGTTCGATTATAACATAATTTGACATGTTGGTTTTCAATCGTAATTGGAACTACTTTTTAATATGCTCCGCTCAGAATCGGGACGTCTTTTTGCGTTGTTTATTGGGTAGTTTAACGACAATTGTGTTCTTTGTCTTAGACAAATTAGCGAGTATCATGTTAGAATATAAATGATCTTGCCACTTCTGTGTCAATATCTTCACACAGTGTATTTATTTTTTTAGAAAATCCAACAATAAAAATCCAGAATTTTAAGATTGTTGTCAATTTTTGACCTTTTTTTTATATAAATATCAGCCCCGTTTTGAGCAAGCATGTCCACAAATAATGATCATTTTGCGTGAACAACTGTGTGCGGTATGTTTTGTCATTTTCATTTGCGCACCTTCAGGTAATAATTTTGATCAGATGGATTTCCTTTGCTGATTTTTAAAGTTGCAAACGGTCCGAATAATACGTGGACTAGAATAAATGGCAAATGATGAAATGATGAATATCATGGGAAAACCGGGCTTAATGCGCGAGCGTAAAGTGTCGTCCCCGATTAGCCTGTGCCGTCGGAACAGTCTAATCCAGGACGACACTTTCCGCGTTTATGGTATTGTCGTGATCATAGCAACAAATAAAAGCACATTATTTACGAAATTACTTTTTGTATATAAATCTACAGTCGGTACAAATTGTGTTGATAAGAACGGGGATCAGCCATTTATTGTAAATAGGGGAATCATGATTTTCTGTTTACAAACACGATGTAATCGTCCGTAATTTAAATTGTTCGATTTACCTGTATCGATCAGTCCATGTTTATAACGGTTCTCACGTAAGTTCTGAAGATTTAATGAGTAGTTATGTTTTTTGCAGGATACGGGCGACCTGTGCTTACTGAGAACTACCTAACACCCGTGTACCTGGAGAGAAGTACGTATTCAATCGACCATACCGACAGCTCCAATCCAAGAACAAAACCGCCGTTACCCCAGAGACCGGCGACCCAGCAATACGACAGCATCAGCTTGACCCAGACGCAAGACGGAAGTAGCGCGGAGACGTTCGCGAACAGCGACAGGAACGTTTCCATGGGTTCTGTCAACAAAATGTTCGAGAGTGGAACCAGTAACGAAAGCGCCGGGAGGCAGCCGACTTTAGGAGCCGGACAGGAGACCCCAAGTATCCGGGTATCGAACAGCGGATACCTTGCCGCTACACCCGCTGCTCACACGTTTATCAAACAAACGCCGCCTAATAAAGAAGTTCCCCCAAAATCCGGAAGTTCAGAATGACGTCGTGTTTCATCCGGACGGTAGCTACAACACGACCAACACTAACCCCAGCACCGCGACTGAACCGTTCAGTGCTAGTAATACCACGAATGCTAGCGCGGCGCTATCTGATTCCACTATTGCCAGAATTAAAAGTGAGAAACATTTGAGGTATTTAAGAAGTCAGCAAAGCCAATAATGGGGTTTTGTTTTGTGAACCTTTGTGTGTAACGTACATTCGAGTCGAAAATTAATTAATACTATGTATTCTAATAGATATATGAACACATTACATGATGCCATAGTGTTTCAAAATGAATATGAATTTATTTTGTACCAAGTTGGTGGACATATTTTGCATTCCCGCATTGAAAATGCCAATATTGTTTCTACTTGTGATTTTTGTGATAAATGTATCTTTCTACTGAATTGAATTCATATTATTGTGTTATAACGCTAATAGGAAAATTTAACATTTGATAAAAAAAAATTAACTGTCATGACTACTTAATGGCGCCGGTAGATTATTATTCCAATTCGTTTGCTCTTTGGTTATGCATCGACGAAGAAAAGGATTTGACTGTTTCCAATCGTGGATAAACGTGGATAAACAGTCATACCCCCCCCCCCCGCTCAAGGATCAAAAGTTAAAAGCAACACGTTTTGTTCAACTATGGGTCAGTTTGACATTAACCTTTGACCCTATGACCCAATTATTGATAGGGATCTACTTGTAGTCATAACCAACCTACCTACAATTTTTACGATTCTATGCCTAATTAAGGGTTCCATAGTTATTGCCTGGACATGGTTTTACAACTATTGGTCAGTTGACCGTGACCTTTTTGCCCAAGGACTCAATAATGAATAGGGATCCTTTACTAGACCAACCTACTTACTGGGGTTGAAGAATCTAGGCCCAAGGGTTGCGAAGGTATTGCCCGGGCAGGCTTTTACACACAAAAAATTAAATAATTTTTTGGTCGTTTTGACATTGACCTTAATCCCCAATGACCACCGAATCAATAAGGAACCTCTACTATTCATACCCGACATAGCTACAAAGTTTGAAGAACCTAGGCAAAAGTGTTCTGTAGTTTTTGCCCGGACAATGTTTTATAATTGTTCAACATTTGGTGTTTTTTTAATCTTTGGTCGGTTTGACCTTCACCTTTGACCCAAGGACCCAATAATCAATAGAGATCCCCCACAAGTAATGACCAACCTTCTTATAAAGTTAAGAACATAGGCCTCTGGGCTGCAGAGTTAATGCCCGGACAAGGTCTGACAATTGTTGGGTGTTTTTTTTAACTTTTGGTCAGTTTGACCTTATCCTTTGACCCAGTGACCCCTGAATCAATAGGAATTCCCTACTAGTCGTAACCAACCTTCATACCATGTTTGAAGAACCTATGTCTAAAGATTTTGTAGTTATTGATCGGACAAGGTTTGGTCTACCGACAGACCGACAGAAATTAGGACGTATATACGGACCGACATTTGCAAAGGCATATACCCCCGCTACTACTATTGATCTTTCCCGTCGTTTGAAATATAAAAGTGTTTTGCAGAATGAGAAATTAAAATCCGTCGAAGTTTAGAGAATAAGTAAGCAAATCTTTTAATCCAAAAGTCTGTAGGTCTTGCCTACATAATGCATGTTGCATGTATCTTCAATATGCTTCGTTCGCATTAGCGTAATGGATATGGGGCCCGCCTTGAGATCGAGAGGTTGTGAGTTTGATCCGTACTCGGGGAGTGTTCTAAATCTCATTTTCAAAAGACACCATGTACTGGTTCTACCCAGAAAACGGATTCGAAAGTCTCTCAGGCCTACGATTTAATCGAGCTTAAAATAAATAGGTATAAATTAAACTTATTTTGCTTCGGATTTCGTTTCTGATAAAAACCTATAGTACGCTTTCCTTTGTTATTGTAAGTAAAACAACACACGGTATGAAGCGATGAAAGTATAAAAAAGACCATGGTGATATAACGATTCGGTAATCTCTCCGTTAAAAATAGCCCAAAATGCACCCTCTCCGTTAAATCAAGACGTTTTTGGTGTATGCAAGTATACAAAACACGCGAATATGGCAATTATTAATTTAATTAATTGAAAATACATTATGCACGGAACATTAGCATGTTTCAGGTGTGTAACGGCATAGCAGATATTTCAACAAACGCAAACGTGAACTAAACTGAAAGAAAACAAATTCAGACAGTCTTAAAATATACATATTTTTACATCTGAAATAAGTACCTTATTGTGTATTGCGTTCTACCAAGGCCTATTGAGTGTATTGTTGGTCCGTATCTTTTAACGCAAAAATACCCCAAAGCGGTAAATACTGCTCATAAATAATACATGAAAACAGCATCAAAGGAGTAAAACACAGACACCAATATGGAGAGGTTACAGGTACTTTTCAATTCTGACCGCCGCCACAAAATATGATATTTACAGCAGTTGTTCACTTATAAAGTTATGGATAAAAATACATGTACCCCTCGGGGAGTCATTTAAAGTTGAGGCAAACTTCAAAAATGTAATATTTTAATGAAACAAAGGGAATAACGATCGAAAATAACGCGGAAATTGCAAACGGCAACGAAAGTTAACAACAGTGTCTACTTTTTCTAGGAAATAGATCATGTAATCGTATAAATTCCTTTCTGAAATAGCAGTTCTATGCCCACAGTGTTCCGTGAAACCGAAATATCTCAGAGTTTTGGCGACAGCAAGCTGCCTTTTGAAAAACAGTGACTTAGTCGTAGTTCTCAGAGATGATTTCTAACTGAGAGGGTGCATTTTGGGCTATTTTAACGGAGAGGTTACCGATTTGTTTTAACACCGTGAAGATGTCAATGCGATGAGCTTTCGTGTGATTACTGGAGCTCCACGACAACGTTTGTTTCACGCAGTTTGAATTCTTTGTCATACTCCATATTAAACATGTGTAAATTCATAAATACTAGAATGACATATTCCGTAGATCTGACACCCAAAAGATATATTGATAAACATGACATATTCTAGTAAAAGTCTGTAGATTTGTTCTTAATTAAAGAGACTTATTCACAGTTATTATTTTTGCAGTTTTTAAGTATGCCATTAAATATCTTAATTTGACAGATTTAAGCATCGGAACTAAAAAGCTCAAATACAGTAATAAGAAAAGTATTTAGTAAAAAAAAGGAAAGAAAAGAAAAGGTCACGCCGGTATTCGAACCAGGCACCTTCGGATTGAAAGGCAGTCGCCTTACCCACTCGACAATTACGACTTCGATTTAACGTTCTCCATTATTTACTTTATGTAAGTGTTCCATGTGTTGTCAACAATTTCAAGGGAACAAACAGATACACTCCATCGTTTAGCGTTACAAACGCTTTATAACTTAATCAATTTCAACTGATGATTACTCATGAAACAAATGGTTTTTACACTACATGTGTAGGTCCGTAGTCTTATTTTGCTCCCTTGTATACACTGTTCTTTTAATTTTGGAATCGGAGACAAAATGTTGAACAATTGTCAATTCGTCAATCTGTGAACAGGTCCCTTTAAAAAGCAAACGATTGCTTTATGAAAGTCTTTAACCATGTTTTATATACGTACATCGACTTGCCGGTACATGGTGTTTCAGTGTTGCATAATGTGCCGTGTATGTACGGTGGCACAAACGTGACATGTGTGTGCCTTAATAACTCGTGGCCACGACTTGGTTACTCGTGGCCGCGAATTTGAAAATTGTTGTAACGATATAATTGACCAGCCAAAAAACTAAGTCGTTGCTACGAGATATAAAGTCGTGTCCACGAGTTATTAAGTCGTGACCAAGAATTAAAAAAACACGCACACGTCACATTTATGCCGCCGTATGTAGCCGATTGGTGACTCGCCTTAAATCGTTTTATGACACTTTTTCGCCTCGTTTAGCTACGTTGCGCAACGTGGCAGGTACGTAGTTCAACGTTCCCGTAACACGCCTCATCGTGGAACAAATTGGCAGGTACGTAGTTCAACGTACATGTTCAAAATACTGCTACGTTACAGCACAACGTACCTATACGTAGTGGTACATGTGAACAACGTGGCTGAACAGAACGAGAGTCCTGTCCATTAATACGTTATGCTGCGTTATTCGCTACGTTTAAATTACGATACGCCACGCTTCACTCTCGTTATTGTTACGCTTAGCTGCGCTGTGTACTGCGACGCAACGGCAAGTAATGACACGTGGTACGTCGTCAATTGCAACGGTAGCGTAGTGATGGCGCGGTAACTACGTAGTACACCGAGGTGCTATATTCAACCTCGTGGAATAGGCGTTATATTAAACCTCGTGGAATAGGTCTTATATTCAACTTCGTGGAATAGGTCTTATATTCAACCTCGTGGAATTGATTGTATATTCAACCTCGTGGATTAGGTTTTATATTCAACCTCGTGGAATAGGTATTATATTCAACCTTGTGGAATTGATTGTATATTCAACCTCGTGTAATAGGTTTTATATTCAACCTCGTGGAATAGGTCTTATATTCAACCTCTCGGAATAGGTATTATATTCAACCTCGTGGAATATGTCTTATATTCAATCGGAATAGGTCTTATATTCAATCTCGTGGAATAGGTCTTATATTCAATCTCATGGAATAGGTCTTATATTCAATCTCATGGAATAGGTCTTATATTCAACCTCGTGGAATAGGTCTAATATTCAACCTCGTGGAATTGATTGTATATTCAACCTCGTGGAATAGGTTTTATATTCAAACTCGTGGAATAGGTCTTATATTCAACCTCTCGGAATAGGTCTTATATCAACCTCGTGGAATAGGTCTTATATTCAATCGGAATATGTCTTATATTCAATCTCGTGGAAGAGGTCTTATATTCAACCTCTCGGAATAGGTCTTATATTCAACCTCGAGGATTAGGTCTTATATTCAATCTCGTGGAATAGGTCTTATATTCAACCTCTCGGAATAGGTCTTATATCAACCTCGTGGAACAGGTCTTATATTCAATCGGAATAGGTCTTATATTCAATCTCGTGGAATAGGTCTTATATTCAACCATGTTGAATTAGTCTTATATTCAATCAGAATAGGTCTTATATTCAATCTCGTGGAATAGGTCTTATATTCAATCTCGTGGAATAGGTCTTATATTCAACCTCGTGGAGTAGGTCTTATATTCAACCTCGTGGAATTGATTGTAAATTCAACCTCGTGGAATAGGTTTTATATTCAAACTCGTGGAATAGGTCTTATATTCAACCTCTCGGAATAGGTCTTATATTCAACCTCGTAAAATAGGTCTTATATTCAATCGGAATATGTCTTATATTCAATCTCGTGGAATAGGTCTTATATTCAATCTCATGGAATAGGTCTTATATTCAACCTCGTGGAATAGGTCTTATATTCAACCTCGTGGAATAGGTCTTATATTCAATCTCGTGGAATAGGTCTTATATTCAATCTCGTGGAATTGGTCTTATATTCAATCTCGTGGAATAGGTCTTAAATTCAACCTCGTGGAATAGGTCTTATATTCAACATCGTGGAATAGGTCTTATATTCAACCATGTTGAATAAGTCTTATATTCAATCAGAATAGCTCTTATATTCCAGCTCGTGGAATAGATCTTATATTCAACCTCTTGGAAAAGGTGTTATATTCAACCTGGTGGAAAAGGTCTTATATTCAACCTCGTGGAATAGGTCTTATATTCAACCTCGTGGAATAGGTCTTATATTCAACGGCGTTAGAATTGTTTGAGATCGGATTGTTAGATTTTAGTCTGCCTATATCTACCCACTTCAAGGCGCCATGCTACAATCCATGCGACCTTTCAAGTAAATGTAAAACCTACGTAGAGTCATATCGTATCCATGTTATTACATGACCCTATAATATTGTAAAAAATATCTATATGCTAAGACAATGTACATTGTACACGTCTGAATAAACATGTCTTGCCTTATCTTGTCTTGTAATACGGCTAAGTACCACCACTCATCCAAACTGTTGTTTTTTTCAGAGTAATTTTAAAATGTAAATGTTTAAGCAGTGTCTCTGTCCAATCAACATGATCGCCAGGTTAAATGCTACCGGGTGCTTTATTTATTTCCATTCAACGAAAACATTTGCTTTATGAGACGTCGTTCTGGTGCAGCAATGTTGGCCGAGTCATGTGGAAATCGTTATAAATACAGAATGCTGTAATAAGAGCCGGTCAATACCAAGTAAGATTTAAATTTACAGGTGCTCTTAGAATATAACAGTTTCAAGAATATACTTTAGTCTTAGTCTTAGTCTAAGAAGATGTTTGTGAGTACGGGCCCTGGTCTGTTCAATTCTGGTCTGTTCAATTGTTTGTTAGTTTATCATTATTATTATTATTATTAGCATTATTATTATTATTATTATTATTATTATTATTATTATTGTTATTATTACTAATATTATTATTATTATTATTATATAATTATTATGATTATTATTATTATTGTGATTATGTTTATTATTATTATTATTATTATTATATTTTATTATTATTATTATTACTACTATTATTATTATTATATTAAAATATGATTATGATGATACTGATGATGATGGTGATTATTAGTATTATTATTATTATTATTATTACTATTATTATTATTATATTAAAATATGATGATGATGATACTGATGATGATGGTGATTATTATTATGCTTATTTTTATATCATTATTATTAAAATATAAATTATAAACGTTACACTTGTATCGCGTTGTGTTTTTATAACCACGAGTTAACCCGCGGCCGTGGATACATTGAGAGTGCTTACAAATCAAAATGTATGTGCAGCGGAGCGTGAGCGTGTTAAAATAGTTGCGAGTGGCGACAATTGGTGCGTATTATATTCGCCTGTTTTGAAACTTGACTGTTTATGTTGTCGTTCATAATGCGTTTGGCTGCACACGATTTGAAGGTTGGCAAGTGTGTTAACCGACGATGTAACTTGGATTATAAACAGAAACATGTGTTGGACTTACGTTAATAAATAAACATGTTTATATGCGTACGTTGTAATTATACTGTATACTGAATGTTAATTTCATAGTGATACACATTTACAAAATCAAAATCCCCAGCAATATATCATTGCCTACGACAACATCCAGCAACAACAACAACAACAAAGTGTCCTCATCATCATAGCCGTATCTAATTAATTCGTCGTTGTCGTTAAACTTGATCTATTAAGCGGATGTCTCGTTTACTCGATTTCGAATATTATATTTACCTTGAAAGTATTTCGCAATATCTAAAGGTGACAGCGTGTGGATCAAGGGTGGTAATCATTTCGCACGCATTCCAAAGTTCACATACTGCCATTCCAAAGTTCACATACTGCCATTCCAAAGTTCACATACTGCCATTCCAAAGTTCACATTCTGCGAAGAGACTACCTTGAAACAGACTATACCATACCGCGGAAAGTGTCGTTCGGGATTAGCCTGTGCCGACTGCATTTAGCCCGGGTTCCCACGACACGACACGACTCAAATATTTTGAAATAGCTATTTGGTATTTTATAGCACAACGTACGAATGTTGCTGCCCTTTATTCAAAGATCGTTATAACAAATGCGACGCCACCTCCGTTTTTGTTGAAAACGTGACAACTTGATCTTAAGTTTTATGCTTGCAGTATGGCAACTTAGAATCGATTTAGAAAACGCTTGAACACATGAGAAATCGGCGATATTGAAGTTGGTGCAATGATAACAGAAGATGGGGGTAAGATTTTACTTTGAGCGATTAAATGTTTACATATCTTTCTTCTATTTCTTCTATTTCTAAATAGTCCATGAAAATCATAATTAAGCGGGAGTTCGCAGTATGGCAACATTGAGATGCGCGCATCGATAACTGCCCTTGTAGATGAAGTCAAGAAAATTCGCTGGAAATTTCAGCTGACGGATTCATATGGACTTACGTCATAGCGCTTAGTAATACAATCTACATTTGCAGTTTGTCGTTTAAATACTAGTCGCTAAAAAAAGAGATAAAGATTGTATTAAAGTTGCTAATTATTTGCGCAGAAGCACGGCAGAAAAGCAAACAGTATTAGTGGTTAAAACTTCTATACATACAGTATATACTTATTATATAATGTAAACAAAATAAAACTACATTAAATGTTGATAATAATTCACAATGTAATGATATGTATTTCCAATATTAATTATAATACTTCGCAATAATAATAATAATAATAATAATAATAATAATAGTAATAATAATCCTAGAAGAAATAGTTTGTTTGGATTTGTTCGCCGTTTTAACAGTATTTCAGTCATATCACGGCCAGTTAGGTCAGTTAACCTACTCACACTTTTCTTGTGCAAGCTTAGCCGATCTACTAAGTGCACATACTTATGCCAATAACTGACAACTGCCCTACTTGAATCAGAGGTAGGGGGAGAATGGCGTATAAATTATTGTATGACCAATTCCCACACAAGTTATGTGGCCGGGCTGGGTTTCGAACTCATGATCCACGGATTGACAGTCCAGCGCTCTACCAACTGAGCTAGCCAGGCCCGGCTAGTAGTAGTAGAATAGCTGTTGTTGTTGTTGTAGTAATAGTAGTAGTAGTAGTAGTAGTAGTAGTAGTAGTAGTAGTAGTAGTAGTAGTGGTGGTGTTGGTAAGCAAACAAGAAAAAGCCGGCTGTCTTGAGAAATATCCATGAACATCTTAAACTGTTTGATGTATTTAAAACATAAAATAATGTCAGAAATATATAATAAAATATAAGGATAGGGAAATATCAATAAATTAATTACTCAGATTTAACTGGAAGTAAATTGCATGTTGTTTAAACAGCAATACAGAAAAAGGAAAGGAAATAGCGATAGCAAATTTTAAAAGGAAAACGCCCGGTTTTCCCACGACTGGCCTCATATGTACTTGTATAGATGCACCAAATATAATCACGCAATGTATTGACTTGATTTTATATGATTAGTATAATACTGTAGTCAAGTAAATATTATAAAAAAAAAGATTTATACATGACCATCACACTTACATGGCAATGACGGATTGAACGAATGATTCAGTTATTAAAATTAATAAATAAATGACTTTTTGGCAATCACATAACAATAATATTAACTTTCTTGCCATCTTAAAATGCTGAGATATTGATCTATTTTGAAGCCTTTGGAAGCCGCAAACTTAAGCGAACAGTTGCAAATTTAACTTAAGGAACATTAATTCTGTAGCGAATACTCCATTGGAGTATATTTGGTTGTGTGGTCCATAGACCGAATCATACTAAACAGGCTGCTTACACTCACGTATGTCACCAGTCATAGAGAGCGTATTACCTGTAAATTTTAGTTATACATTTCACATGAACTGCAATTAATATTTAACGAGATTTCTTACAATTAATATATTGTGGAGTTGGGTAGTAACCGTAGTATATTGTGTTCCTGTGCAACATGCATAAGACGTGGTATTATACACAATAGTTTAGGACGATCTTCAATGTAAAACAGGTACGTGTCTATCCTTGTTTTTGTAAACTTAATTATTAACAATTTGACATAAATAGACTGTACGACGTAAGATATATTTTCATTTCAAAATATATGTTAATAAATAAATCAACAATTCACATTTATTAAGTAATTCAACTAGCTGGATTTGAATTTAGGTTTTACATGAACGCGTGCTGTCTATCATGTACAAGACATATCTGCGTATATAATATGTATCTTAATAAAACCACATGTACCAAAATAAAGTACATTCTGAATGGTGTACTTAATTTATATTTGAGGCGTGTCGTGGGAAAACCGGGCTTAATGCATTTGCGTAAGTGTAGTCCCGATATTTTTATTTTTACGGATATTTTTATCATGTACAATGTACACATTGCGTATATAATACATGTATGTATCCCAACAGGAGACATTTACCAGCAGGTAAAGTACATTCAAAATGGTGCACTTTAATAATTGATGCTTCTTAGTCAACTACTCTATAACAATGTGATGATAATTCGTTTTCAATATTAAATAAAACAGTTGATTACGACTAGTAAACATTTAAAATGCATATATGACTGTATACTTAATAAATTTACATTTAATGTTATGGTGATATTGCATTGGACAGAAACAATAAATTAGGTAGAGGTGAAAGTGATAATATGTTATAATACAGCGTTATATATCGCAGCTATATAGGGTTAAATGACGCATTATTTCTCGTCACCACATTTGTTGCCATAATAAACGTGCATTTATTGGCGTTTGTATTGTATTTGCCATATTTATTATATCATTATAAGGCGTCGTTATTTTAAAGAAATTGGTTTTAAATTTATGTTTTTGTGTGAAGTTTAATTGGTTTACTTCATTAGAAAGCCAAAGGAAAATGCCAATAAATATATATCCATAATGGTACGTACTACGGATAATAGGTCGTATTTTATTGTGTCCCCATAGGTGTATTAAAGGTCTGTTGTTGTTTTTGTTCGATAAATGACGCCAATTCTTTAAACCAAATGCAAATTTTTCTATAAGGATGAAAATTAATCCTATGTACAACCGTTTACACCGCAAGCAATGTCTTGTTTCCAAATTACTTAAACGAACTCCAATAGATGTACGGAGTCGTTTTTGAGTCAATAACATTTAAGCCTGGACCTCTTTGCATTTGACATGACGCAAATAGTATTTAAATTAAGATCGTTCAATCACAAATAAGTTTTCACTTTCTTTGGAAGTAATCGATACATCCATTTTGTATTTTGAAAAAAGAACAAACTGGGTAGGTATAAAATGTGCTCTCCTGATGTAATTGACGTTTCACTCGAAAAATATATGAGATAAACTTGTACTTAGAATATCAACTTCGTTGTTTTTTAGTTGTCACCGCATTGAGTTGCTCCCAACTAGATGAAGAACACATATGACAATTGTTTAACAATAACTGTCTGACATCTCGAATTTAAATATGGTGAAATCAACTAATATCAATCACCAATATAAACACTGAACTGAATGAATACACGTATTTAACCTCAACGTCACATACTAGTATCATAACTATAATATTTAAGTATTCACATTATTACTATTATAAATCGAGTGTATCCATGCTTTAATTGGGGTGTGTCGTGGAAAACCCGGGCTTAATGCATATGCGTAAAGTGCCATCCTGGATTATCCTAATTCAGGACGGCACTTTCCGCTTTTATGGTATTTTCTGTTTCAAGGAAGTCACTTCTAAACATAAATCCACTGTAGGCGAAAAGTGCCGTCCCGGATCAGTCTGTGCGGACTGCACAGGCTGATCAGGGACGACACTTTACGCACATGCATAAAGCACGGTTTTCCCACAACATAACACAATTGTTGTTGCTGTTGCTGCCTTCTTCGCCATCGTCGTTACATCACCCAAGAGATTTTAGAAGCAAAACTGTTGCATTACAGGAAACTATTTACAAGGAAGAGATACATGCAGTTTAACGAGGGGAATATTGATTTTTCATCGCTTTTGGGACATTTGGGAAACTTGGTGACATTGTAATGTTCGATACATCCTGGTTTCGATTCTATAATTTACGTGTGGAGCTTTATCTTTAAGTACAGAAAATATCAATGATAACTGTAAAATTATTACGTTATGCGAAATACTTTTATCGTCTTGTACAAATACAGCACTGCTCGAGATTAATTAAATGTCCGTGCACGTGTTATTGACAATTCTAACATGATACTCGCTAAATTTTTTTATAGACAAAGAAAAAAATTATCGTTGTTATACTACCCAATAAACAACGCAAACAGAAGTCCCGATTCTGAGGGGAGCATAGTAAAAAGTAGTCCAAATTACAGTTGAAAAATATATGTCAAATCATATAAGAATCGAAATAATTTTCGCATTATCGTTGTTTATCGGCCAATAAACAACTCTTTGTCGTTCTGATGCGTTGCTATTAAACAACTCGAGCTAACGCCCTCGTGGTTTAATTCCAACGCATCAGAACTCCAAATCGTTGTTTATTGGCCGATAAACAACGGTAAATTGAAAATTATCTCTTAATCCGCTCCTGTTAGCCACGGCTGACTGAGTTGACATGCTTCTCGACCCCGCCCCTTTGCGTGCAACATTGAAACGTAAACTTGGCCTTGTAAACCTCATACCAGGCGAGGTCTCGTATTGAACGCATTTATAGCCAAACTATTTGCTGTCATTACATACTAAACCTTTTGTTGTTGGAATTTCAATTTATGAATGTTGCACCCATTGATCGGAAATCGTACATCGCTTTTACATGTACGTTTAACTATTCTCGAAACATTGCAGTGAATTTGTTTGGTACAGTTAAAACCGATAAACAATATGTACGTACACATTGCGTATAAAAATAATTCAAAAGATTTTTTTTTTAAACCTTGATTAAAAATCTATATAATTACTAGAACAACTTAAAAGTTATTATTTCCTTATTATACATATATTTATTACTGATATACCAGTATTCATTCGGTTTGTCATTATCTTGTTTACAATACAAATGAAATCCTTTTTGTTTGCTTCCATGTCAAGTTACCGGTAAGTATCCCACCGGAACTATGATAAGAGAGGCGGTCGTTGGGCTGCTGCTGCTGGTCACCATGGCCCCGGAAGTCCGGGGTCTGGGGGAAAAGGTTCTACACGGGGACGTCTACATCGAGGTGATCCACAGCATTTACACTGGGCCCTCGTGCGCGACCGTGGATCCGGAAGTGGTCCAGAATATCCAGGCTATCAAATGGACTCTAGAGCAACTAAATAATACAAACTTCTTGCAAGGAGTCACCATGGGTATGAAATTAACAGCTTAAATCATACACCCTGTGTATAGAGCAAATATAAGTTGGCACACATTGTCGGGTTGTAGTTTTTTATGACTGTCTGACTAAAATCATTTAATTCTTTGTAAGACTGCTGATGAGTTACAATGTAGATTCAGGGTTTCCCGTAGGCATGTTTCGCTTGTCGGGCCCGACTTGCCTTCAAAGCAGTTATTCAGTTGCCGACATGCTTAACTCACGCCGACATGCTTTAATTTTTAAATCGACAACCCTTAATCCCTTTATCTATTACACCGATATTTAATCGGTGACTGAACTGTGTAGTCCCGCCAACAACGATCTCATTAGCCAATCACATACGGCGATTTTAGGGCGGAGTTCATACCTCACTAAGAAATAAAAACGTGTTTGAAAACAAATACTAGCGTGGAACGGAAAAGTGAACCGGCATTTTAAACATTTGATTATTATATCTAACGTTTTATTTTATCCCGGTTATTTCCTTATCCATTTCACAAATTGACAATCAAAAATATGGAAACGAATAATGTTATAGAGAGCCTAATTTTAAAACACAATTTAACGTCGCCAAACGTAATTTTGTTGTCATTAACCAAACTCCTCGCAGTGGTTACTTCGCCTTTGGTACTCTTCAGTCATACCACTGCCACCACGAGTTAAAAACTTACAGATTTGGAAGTTTACAGTGGAGACGATTATGAGGAGATTAAAGATTTATTTTGCACCAAAATTTAATTTTATCATTATTTTTTTATAACAATGACACAGACATGTTGCATTATTGGTCTAGGTATATACATTAAGAGTTAAAATGAAAAAAATAAACAAATAAATAAACATAACAACGCAAGGATTTTACGATGTCCGCGTTATGCTCATGCGATTGTCCACGATTTATTTCGAGCCATGTGTTTGCCTATGGTCACGTGGAACGTGGCGGCAGGGATTTAAACCAGCTATGGGCGGATGTTGCTCATAAACCCTGCAATTAAGCAAGTGACCAGTACACGCACGTTTTTCAAGAGGCATCCGTGACCTGGTGCCTGGCAATTTTCGCGCGCTTTTCTAGCAAAACACGCTTTTTACATGGAGATACAGGACCGCATAGTCAAGTATTTAAAACCAACGGTGATTTTTTCGGCTTTTAATGTCCGCATGTATTATAACTAATTATTGATTTCTTTTGCATCCGACAACAATTAATGAAATATAAAACAGTTTTTGAAAAAACCAGCTGTCAGGACAGATTTTCAAGGCGTATAAAAGCTAGCATATCCAAGCTTATGTACCATAATCGGATCTAGCCTTATCGCGCTAATCAGCTGAGCGTTTACAGAAGATATTATATATTCAAATGCAACCTGTGCAATTTTGATATTTAAATTATTAACAAAAATATGAACGTTTGAAGTATACAGTTCTTTATTTTCCTATTCAATTCAGAGTTAGGTCCACACGTTTTTATTCAATTCAGAAAACCGCGGTCCCAAATAAAAGATTGTGCAAAGAGAGGTGCTGGTCGAGCAATAGGCTAGGTAGTTAAAGCGATAAAGGGCGGTGGTTAAAACGATACTGCCTATTTGATCGCCGATGGGATTTCGAACGCCACAGCCGACTTTGCGTCGGGCGATGCGGCCGATTTCAAAGAGGTGGGGGTCAAACGGAGCGGCCGATTTCTGGAGGGAGGGGCTATGGGGTCAGATGGGAACGATCTCGGAGAGAGGGAGGTTCGAGCCGACTTTTGTCGCGGGTGGTGGTGTCCGGGATGCCGACATGCCTTCAAGAAATCCTGCGGGAAACCTGAGATTTGGCGTTATTAAGGCCAAAAAAATAAATGGTTGGTTTCCTCTTACATCTCCGAAACAATCTAGAAGGGGAGTTAAATATAATTTTATTTTGCTTTAACTTCTTTTTTCTTTGCAACATATTCAACACACAGTTTAAGTATATTGGACTGCATGTAAAATGTTTTTAAACGCTTCTAAAAAAAGAAACTGTACATAAACTATAAATAAGGTCATAGGAAAAATGATTTCTGGCAATAAACTTTTAATATAAGCAAAAAAATCAGAAAATGTTAGTAACTGATAGGCAAAAATCTTTTAGGGTCGGCAGAAAAAACTAAGGGGGTGGGGTCTGGTAAGTGGAAACCAACAATTGTTTACGCCTCGTGTCGGCTGACACGAGGTACTGTGTACTTTTATGTCGGTTTTTATATTCCTTTATGACAGCATTACGACCAACGTTATAATTAAAAGTAATCAGCGATTCTTTTTGTAGGTCTGAAGGTGAGCTACACGTGCGGCTCGGCGGAAGTCGCCAAACAGAGGGCGCTGCAGCTGATTGTGGAGACCAGCACAAACGATACCAATGACGTCATAGGTAGTGTGACGTTTAGTCCTTTCAAATAAATTGTTACTAACGGGAATATCTGGATTTGTTAAAATTTAATTCCTCCTTAAGTCTTATGATTGTGATATTGGCAATACAGGGTTATGTCCCATGCGACACGTCTCACCATACAATCTTTCACCCTTCCACATCCAGGTGTGATCGGCTCTGACTACAGTTCCGAGTCCGAGGCCATCTCGCGCATGCTCAGTCCGCTGCCTGATAGGCATCGCCTGCTGCAGATCAGCTACGCCGCCACTTCCGCCTCACTGCGCAACCGCGAGCTGTACCGGAACTTCTTCAGAACGATTCCACCAGACGACATCCAGGCGGAAGTAAGTAGTATTGTATTGTTCATATGGCATGAAGTAATAGCACTAACGATTTAGTGCCTCTTAGACAGTTTGGTCTTAAACTGTTTTAAACAAACTAGCATGTTTGAATGAATTGTTAATTAACTAAGTAATTAATATTGGTGCATGGCTAAACATTTTGCTTTGGCATAATAACACACTCGCTTAAAACATACATTTCTATTTTACCAAGTATTCGACATAAACCTTTTCGTTTTTTATCATTTGTAGGACATTATTTTATTACATTTTATAACAAAGCACATATGGGGATGTCAGTTATATCCTTGCCAGAGTGCATTGGTCCATTTCAAGCGTTCAGGGACATGTTCTGCACATCCGTTTATAAATACTTTCTTAAAATTCTAACAAAATCTGCAAAAAAACATAACTTCCTTGGTGGAGGTAATAAGTACACTCCTACTGAGTTATTTAAGAAATAAATTACGACTTTAATTTGTTTATCTGTAAATAAACAACGATTTTGAGTTCTGATGCTTACCAATTAAACCACGAGGGTGGTAGCCCGAGTTCTTTAATATGCAATTACAATGCGAACTGTAATTTGTAGTTTCGGAACTATTTTTTCGGGTTGTTTATTGGTAGTTTAACAACGGTGAATTGTGTTCTTTGTCTATAGAAAACTCGTGTCATGTTAGGATATTCATTATCCGTACTTGTTCATTATGTCCAGGTGATGGCCCAGTTCATGGATAAGCTGGACTGGACCTTCGTGGCGGTCATCTACGACAACGATTCCTACGGACAGGGCGGCCTGGACACTCTGACACGCGCCGTCAGCGGCCTCGACGTCTGCTTCGCGGAGACCTTCGCCGTCAACTCGGAGGCATACAATGTGACAGAGATGGAAAACATTATAAAGTCGAGAATCTATCGAGTCGGCCAACAGGCGCCACCCATCAGTGTAATTATTGTGTTCGGGAGCTACTTCCTGGCGGAAACCGTTCTTAAAGCAGCAGAGAATGTTGAGAAGATGAACGTCACTTCCGGAAGCAAGCGACCGACGTTTCTGTTTTCGGAGGCGACTGGGTACATCGAGGGTCAGGAGATAGGAGTCTCTCTGGGATCATTTGTTCTCAGTCCTCCGCTACGAAACATGGCTGAGTTTCAGACATATTGGAAGCAGCTGCTGACAAACGCCTCGGCTCTCCGACATGAACAAACTAAAAACAAGTTTTTCAAAGAAATGTTTGAACAAGTAAATAATTGCTCGTTTAGTGAAATCAATATCAGCGCTGATGACCATTGTAAGCCACTAAGCGACGCCGCGTTTGTAAACACCATACCGAAATCAGCTTACAACCAGTACGCCATTCAATCCGCATTAGTTGTTGCCAAGGCAACTGAAAGAGTACGCAACACGTACTGTGGAGCAACAGCATCTTCATGTAACATATTAAAGAACTCTACTACCATTCCAAGGTCAGAGTTTATTTCCATGGTACCGGGCACGAATATTAAATTTGATACTGATTTTGGTGCCTTTCGAATCAGGGCATTCCAGAGTCCGCCGAATTTTGGGATCCTTTTTGAAAATAGCTCAGAAGCCATTGTGTTACCCGCCGACACCCCGAAATACGAGATAGAAAGTCACCAAAACTGCTCTGGACAACAGAAACCGTGCTTTGTGAAGGTAAGATATGTTCAGTTATATACAATTTGATATACAACATGTACGGGTATTCACTGTACATATTCCTCATAAATGTACACAATCGATGGTTAAAATATTCCTGCAGTTGTTTCTGATAATGGCATAATATTCACAGATGTTTGAGATATTTAAAAAAAAGGTAACAAATCCGCAAAACAGAAATTCAAACTGTTTTGAAAGTAAACAGAAGTTTTTTTCCCGTTATTAAAGCAATATACTTACAACCTTTATTGAACACTATACTTATTAATGATAGATTGTGTTATTGCAGAATCGGGAGCGTTATTTCGCTGCTTATCTTTGTTCGTTCTTTTTTTATGATATGTTATCCATAAGAAATTTGTAAAAAAAAAAAAAAGAACTAACCCGTTAAAAAGTCCATATTACCGTTTTTCAGACGTTATTGTTTTGGCCATGCCACCATTTTAAAGCATTTTTGATCAAACTGCATTAAATCTATTTTATTGTCTTTCACAAGATTGCAGAATACAAAGCGTCGGAGTTGACGATCAGTTACAACCTCGTGCGTGACTATGATGGGAACGGCGCTGCCACCCAGTGGCCGAACGTCCGGAAGCCGCAGTGTCCAGACGGTTTTATGTGTGAACCCTGTGAAAGCCGGCGGTTACCGGACTCCGTTCTTTTCACGCCCGGCGACCTGTACGTCGTCGGCATTGTTCCGGTACACAATATTGGTCCGAATCCTTTGGAGTGCGGGCGAATTAAGAGCGGTGGTATAGATGTTGTAGAGGCGATAAGAGTCGCGGTGGACGAATTTCAACATTTGTTTCATGGAAAAATCGGCGTTATTATCATCGATAGTTGTAATGATCCACAGATAATACAGGAACAGATTCTGACGCTGCACAGACTAGGTGTGTATGTGAAAGGTCAGTATCAACCAGTGAATGATAAAATCATCGGCTACGTGGGTGGGTGGTCTAGTGATGTGAGCAGTGCGGCTGCCCATTTGACCGGTCGACTAAAATACGTACAGATAAGCTACGCGTCAACTGCTAATTCCCTGAGTCGACGTACCGACTTTCCGTATTTTCTACGCGTTCCAACTCCCGATCAGAATCAAGCGTTGGCACTTCTTAGTATTATCAAAACTCTGCATACGGACAAGACGCAGATTCAGATTCTCTACAGTGCTACCACCTACGTCGAAGGGGGTTTGGCGGTCTTGAAGCAGCTTGCGACAACCTCAGAATACAATATGTGCGTTGTGAATGAAATACAGGTGTCAGCGGGTACAGTGCCATCCTCTATCGTCAGTGACCTAAGGACTCACTCAGATGCCAGAATAGTTGTAGTCTTCTTGGGCTCATTTGATGTTGAAAGAGTGATCGAGGCTTTAAATAACATAAACGACGGGGAGTTCTTATTCATAACCTCCGATGGCTGGGGATTGCGCCAGCGTATTGACAGATACCCGAAACTGGTTGGCTCCATCACGGTGGCCCCCCGGCTGTGGGTGTCGGAGCGCCTGGAGGACCGGATAGGGAGTCTCTTTCCGTCCGAGTACTCCGTGAACCCCTGGGTGCAGACGTACTTAGAGTCCCAGTTCGGCTGTTACTATGAATGGAGCTTCAATAAGTCGTCCAATAGGAAATGCAAGTAAGAAAAATTCAAGATATTCATTTTTGTTTCAAATACTTAATTAAACAGCGTGACCCAAATAGTACATGATTGAAATATGTGGTTAAGGCAAACACTCTTGTCATTGCAATTATCCTGTGTAATTAAACCCCTAAAATATGTTTTATTAGTTAAGTTTAGTTTAAACCGATTTATTGAAGCTCGATTGTGTCGAAAGCCAGAGGCGTATTGAGACGCGTTCGAGTACTGTTCCTGGGTAGAACCAGTACTTGATGTATTTTGGGAAATATCATTCGAAGGCTCCCCGAGGAGGGATCGAACTCACGACCACCCGATACTACAAAACCAGGGTTGGCAAGAATTACCCACCACCGGGTTTTCCCGGCGGGTTTTACCGGTTTTTTCCGCCCCGGTCTATACTCTGAAAGTGGGTAATACTGGGCAATACTGGGCAGTACTTTTTTTTTCAGTTAATTTGCAGTTTTGATTGTTTTTATAAATCTAAATGCTCGGTTCACTTATGTTATTAAGAAAATGACTTGTTTAGTTTTGCAGATCCATTATATGCATAGATACAGTATTTGTGTAAGTGCCGGCACATATCCACTGGTTCATTCATTCACTTCTGATGGCACAGCTTATCGTATATTTTATATAATGTTCGTGAAATGATTCCACTTGATATTGAAATATGTCTACACTTGTTGAAGTTATTCATCCTTCTTTTTTTCTTGCATTGAACTGTTCCTTTTTGTAGGAATAATTATAGAACTTAGGGAGGCCTTTTCTGTCTGGACATTAACGCAAGCCTGGTCAATATTATTATAATCTGATTTTGGGCAATACCGGGGATTACTGGACAAATCACTTATATTCTGTTTTCATTACTTACTTTCAATTTTTCCTTTTAAAGCAGGATAATGATAATAGTTAAGCAAAGATTAAAAATATTTTTTTTATACTGATGCTTAATTAATAGCAGGAAACAGACATTTAAGGTGCCAATCAATGCATGTTTTCACATATTGTGGATGGGTGATAAAATTAATGATATCACAATATTGTGTCATTAAGTTAATGTACTGCATGGGGCTGCAATAGGGTCTTGTTGCAACATGATATCGACTAACATATTTTATAAATTAGTATTGTCAAATTTTTCTTATACATTTATTTCTCCTTTTTCGTTCATAAACATAATTCTGTTAAATTTTGCACTAGTATATACTTAGAAAAATGTAATGAATGTGTTTAAAAACACAGATGCCAAGTAATTCTCAGTATTGTCCAGACTGACCAAAATATCCAAATTAAATTTTGTGAAAAAGAAAAGAAATTATCAATATTTTTCCACATGAAATAGAAACAAACAATGTAACTACATGATATAATTGTTTATGGATGTGTGTTCATTATGTAGATACTTATTATTGGTATGTAATGTAAACATAATTGTGCAATATCTTTTTTCCCCAGTATAGCCCACTATTGCCCAGTGAAACCCTGTAAAACCCTGTTTTTCCCAGTATTACCCGCCCGAGACGGTCAATACTATAAAACCCAGGTTTTATGCCAACCCTGTACAAAATGCCTTAAATTCAATTAGGATGCATTGAAAAAGTATGCTATAGTAGCCATAAATTTTCGTAGTCATGCATATGCATTTGTTCCATTAGTGTATTCGTATTACGCAGCGGTACGAAGCTTTTGGACCCAGGAACGAAATACAACATCGACTCCTGAGCTCCTTTCGCTGAACGCGCTGTGGACACGTTACTGGGCGCCGCCAAGGTGAAACTGCAGGCACATTTCGGCAATACGTCTACCGTGTGCAGAGCGTTCACAGATGACGTAGCAGGGGTAGGTCGAGTAGTTTAGATATTATATATGTGGCGTGTCGTGGAAAACACGGGCTTTATGCATCTGCGTAAAGTGTCGTCCCGGATTAGCCTGTGCGTCCGCACAGGCTAATCCGGGACGACACTTTCCGCCAACATTGGATTTATGTTTAGAAGAGACTTGCTTGAAACAGAATTAGCATGTGCGGGACGACACCTTATGCACATGCTTTAAGCCAGGGTTTCCCGCGACACGCTTCATATATGTGACGTGCGAAAACGGAATCAAACGTTTTTAGTAAAACAATTATATAAAACTATTTAATATAAGCCAGTTTCTAATGTCTGTGAAAAATATTGCTACAACCGTCTTTACACACAAATCATGGTTGAGGGCGCTTTTCCATATGTCCATATCCGCATCCGCATTTCGCAAATCCGAACAAGTTGAAAACAGTTGTTTCCATATGTCCCCAGTCCGTATCCGCAAAGCTTATCCGCAAAAATCGTCCGCAAGAAATCGCGCGGTGAGCGATTGTATGCGGATGCGAACGACATGGTATCTAACTTAGCATGTAAAACAAAGGGCTGTTATACACAAAACATTGGGAAAATAGAAAAAATAGTCTAGATACACCTGAATAACTCAACCTTAGACTCGCCGAGTACAATAAATCGGTGATAACGGGTAACCTGTACATCAGTCATGTCTGACGCTGTAGATATACTTGTTGGATGCCTCATTTATTTTCAATCTACCACAGGTAAGACGACGTAATTAAAAATGTTTAAAAGGTTCTTACTCAGACATTGTAATTATTTGAAAATAGAAGACAACTAAAATATTCAACGTTTATTTGCGGATTCATTGAAAAGCGCGTCAGTATACTTTTTACGCGGATACGTATACGGATGCGGATACGGACCTAACACGGGGAAGCGGCCTAACACGGGGAACATGATCCTTAAAAAAAACAAGCTAACGTTATTTAATGTTTTTAAATGGTTTTAATGTGCCATTATGTTAGGTACTATTACTATTCTATTGATATATAACATGTTTTATTTGATAGTTATGAATTAATGAAAATTATTGCTAGTTACATTGTTGTATCGTAATAAGTATCAAGTATGCCGGTAGACATACATTGTTTTGAATCGCTGCTTAACTTTTTTTCAAACATTTTAAGGAATAAGGAAGTAAATAGTAAATGTGTCTGCGGAAATTATTGTTATCTTTTGTTATCAGTTCATGGAGGAACTTAAAAAGCAGACGGCCCGTAGGGAGCAGCAGGATGTGAAATCATATCCGGTCTATGACATCAACGGCGACGGCACCATTGGCTACCGGATATACATGTTTGACAGTGAGGGGGAGCCGGTGAAGGTGGGCACGCCGGTCGCGTTTGATGCGACTTGTATACACACATTATGAATTACTAACCATAAGAATATACAATTTATATTTGTAATCTCATTGCGATTAAAAATTAACACGCAAACATCTAGAACGCGAAGTGGAATGTTTTCAGATTTCCGCGCGATTTTCAATACGCGAAAATTACCGGTTATAGGGGCCTACAGTAATTTTTTGTACTTTTGCAACTATTAAATAATGGGTTTTACAGTAAACGCCAAGCATAAACAGAAAAGCTTCAAACATACTGAGCGTTGTGGTTAAAAAAATACAATTAACAAATGTTGTGAACAGTTATTGCGAATCGTAATATGTCGATTTCAAGAAAGCTCGACGCGTTTCAATGATCGATTGGTTATCATTTCAGATTGGCACCAGTGACAAGGACATTTTCAGCTTGCAGACGATTCAGTTCAACCCTCTACGGCCGGCCGCCACCTACCGCTCTTCCTGCGGTGGCTCAGACGTCTGCAACAAGTGCTTCCCGCCGCCGAGGTACCAGAAATGACGTTCGCGTCACGTGGCTCTGCGTTCGGGATATAATCAAACTGTCTTCTTGAAATCTTATATTATCGATAGAATCTCAGTATTTTGATTCTGGGCTCATTGAATTTCAGTAGTTGTAAAAGAATTCAACAGTTAAATTAAGTAAAGAAAACTTGACCTGTAATTAATCAGGCACCTGTGGAATTAAAACTCTAACAGGGAATAACGTATACAACATTGTTAAATTTAGCATGAATCATCATGCAGAACAGGTGGGGAAGTTTTGTAAACATTAAGATCGTATGGATTGTCTAGAACGAAAAACGCTGTGGCTTCAATGGTAGTTTGGATAATGCAAACATGTGCAAACATGTTATTTATGTTTACTGTGCAGTTGTTTCCCCATTCAGCCCCGCCCCCTCCACATCGACCAGTGTTCCCCCGGGGATGATCGCAGCCATCGTGGTACTTGCCGTGTTCACCCTGGTCCTCGTGGTTGCCGTAGCAGCGATGTGCAGACGACACGGCTGCTGCGTGGAAATGCGCACGTACAGGCGCCAGGGCCCACATTTGTAACGACTCTTAAGCTATTCAGTGTCAATATTCCAGTAACATTTCATTCTTAACCTTAAAATTAACAATTTATTTAACTCGTTAATTCTTTTGTTCAGTGCATTGTGCTTACTGTTTATTCATTATATAGTATTAATGTGTGTCTATGTCAACCTAAAAAGAATCATGAAATTATAAACAGGTTTTAAAGTACATTGTATAACAGTTTGAAATTTTCAACTTAAGAGGAATATGTTTAGATGCTTCTAGAATATGGCCCCTGAACTAAAGTTGAAAATTAGTCAAACTTAGATTTTGTGTTTGAAACGCTAGGCTCTTTGGAACGTGAGAATAACATATACTGAAAATTAATTCAATTAAGAAATACTTTTTGGTTAATCGTTGTTTATCGGCCATTCTGGTTCGTATGAATTAAACCACGAGGGCGTTAGCCCAAATTGATGAGTTGTAGCGCATCAGAACGACAAAGAGTTGCTTATTGGTCGATTAACAACGATAATGCGAAAAATAGTTCGATTATAATATAATTTGACATGTAGGTTTTCAATTGTAATTGGAAC
Source organism: Congeria kusceri (assembly GCA_027627225.1). Lineage (NCBI taxonomy): Eukaryota > Metazoa > Mollusca > Bivalvia > Myida > Dreissenidae > Congeria > Congeria kusceri. Next base: position 75,069,914 of record CM051030.1, read on the forward strand.
TACTTTTTAATATGCTCCGCTCAGAATCGGGACGTCTTTTTGCGTTGTTTATTGGGTAGTTTAACGACAATTTTGTTCTTTGTCTTAGACAAATTAGCGAGTATCATGTTAGAATATAAATGATCTTGCCACCTCTGTGTCAATATCTTCACACAGTGTATTTATTTTTTTAGAAAATCCAACAATAAAAATCCAGAATTTTAAGATTGTTGTCAATTTGTGACTTTTTTTATATAAATATCAGCCCCGTTTTGAGCAAGCATGTCCACAAATAATGATCATTTTGCGTGAACAACTGTGTGCGGTATGTTTTGTCATTTTCATTTGCGCACCTTCAGGTAATAATTTTGATCAGATGGATTGATTTCCTTTGCTGATTTTTAAAGTTGCAAACGGTCCGAATAATACGTGGACTAGAATAAATGGCAAATGATGAAATGATGAATATCATGGGAAAACCGGGCTTAATGCGCGAGCGTAAAGTGTCGTCCCGGATTAGCCTGTGCCGTCGGAACAGTCTAATCCAGGACGACACTTTCCGCGTTTATGGTATTGTCGTGATCATAGCAACAAATAAAAGCACATTATTTACGAAATTACTTTTTGTATATAAATCTACAGTCGGTACAAATTGTGTTGATAAGAACGGGGATCAGCCATTTATTGTAAATAGGGGAATCATGATTTTCTGTTTACAAACACGATGTAATCGTCCGTAATTTAAATTGTTCGATTTACCTGTATCGATCAGTCCATGTTTATAACGGTTCTCACTTGCATTTTTACCGACTGTACGTAAGTTCTGAAGATTTAATGAGTAGTTTATATTTTTTGCAGGATACGGGCGACCTGTGCTTAATGAGAACTACCTAACACCCGTGAACCTGGAGAGAAGTACGTATTCAATCGACGGTACCGACAGCTCCAATCCAAGAACAAAACCGCCGTTACCCCAGAGACCGGCGACCCAGCAATACGACAGCATCAGCTTGACCCAGACGCAAGACGGAAGTAGCGCGGAGACGTTCGCGAACAGCGACAGGAACGTTTCCATGGGCTCTGTCAACAAAATGTTCGAGAGTGGAACCAGTAACGAAAGCGCCGGGAGGCAGCCGACTTTAGGAGCCGGACAGGAGACCCCAAGTATCCGGGTATCGAACAGCGGATACCTTGCCGCTACACCCGCTGCTCACACGTTTATCAAACAAACGCCGCCTAATAAAGAAGTTCCCTCAAAATCCGGAAGTTCAGAATGACGTCGTGTTTCAACCGGACGGTAGCTACAACACGACCAACACTAACCCCAGCACCGCGACTGAACCGTTCAGTGCTAGTAATACCACGAATGCTAGCGCGGCGCTATCTGATTCCACTATTGCCAGAATTAAAAGTGAGAAAAATTTGAGGTATTTAAGAAGTCAGCAAAGCCAATAATGGGGTTTTGTTTTGTGAACCTTTGTGTGTAACGTACATTCGAGTCGAAAATTAATTAATACTATGTATTCTAATAGATATATGAACACATTACATGATGCCATAGTGTTTCAAAATGAATATGAATTTATTTTGTACCAAGTTGGTGGACATATTTTGCATTCCCGCATTGAAAATGCCAATATTGTTTCTACTTGTGATTTTTGTGATAAATGTATCTTTCTACTGAATTGAATTCATATTATTGTGTTATAACGCTAATAGGAAAATTTAACATTTGATAAAAAAAAATTAACTGTCATGACTACTTAATGGCGCCGGTAGATTATTATTCCAATTCGTTTGCTCTTTGGTTATTCAGCGACGAAGAAATATATTTGACTGTTTCCAATCGTTCAACTATGGGTCAGTTTGACATTAACCTTTGACCATATGACCCAATTATTGATCGGGATCTACTTGTAGTCATAACCAACCTACCTACAATTTTTACGATTCTATGCCTAATTAAGGGTTCCATAGTTATTGCCTGGACATGGTTTTACAACTATTGGTCAGTTGACCGTGACCTTTTTGCCCAAGGACTCAATAATGAATAGGGATCCTTTACTAGACCAACCTACTTACTGGGGTTGAAGAACCTCGGCCCATGCGTTGCGAAGGTATTGCCCGGACAGGCTTTTACACACACAAAATTAAATAATTTTTTGGTCGTTTTGACATTGACCTTAATCCCCAATGACCACCGAATCAATACGGAACCTCTACTATTCATACCCGACATAGCTACAAAGTTTGAAGAACCTAGGCAAAAGTGTTCTGTAGTTTTTGCCCGGACAAGGTTTTATAATTGTTCAACATTTGGTGTTTTTTTAATCTTTGGTCGGTTTGACCTTCACCTTTGACCCAAGGACCCAATAATCAATAGAGATCCCCCACAAGTAATGACCAACCTTCTTATAAAGTTAAGAACATAGGCCTCTGGGTTGCAGAGGTAATGCCCGGACAAGGTCTGACAATTGTTGGGTGTTTTTTTAACTTTTGGTCAGTTTGACCTTATCCGTTGACCAAGTGACCCCTGAATCAATAGGAATTCCCTACTAGTCGTAACCAACCTTCATACCATGTTTGAAGAACCTATGTCTAAAGATTTTGTAGTTATTGATCGGACAAGGTTTGGTCTACCGACAGACCGACAGAAATTAGGACATATATACGGACCGACATTTGCAAAGGCATATACCCCCGCTACTACTATTTATCTTTCCCGTCGTTTGAAATATAAAAGTGTTTTGCAGAATGAGAAATTAAAATCCGTCGAAGTTTAGAGAATAAGTAAGCAACTCTTTTAATCCAAAAGTCTGTAGGTCTTGCCTACATAATGCATGTTGCATGTATCTTCAATATGCTTCGTTCGCATTAGCGTAATGGATATGGCGCCCGTCTTGAGATCGAGAGGTTGTGAGTTTGATCCGTACTCGGGGAGCGTTCTAAATCTCATTTTCAAAAGACACCATGTACTGGTTCTACCCAGAAAACGGATTCGAAAGTCTCTCAGGCCTACGATTTAATCGAGCTTAAAATAAATAGGTATAAATTAAACTTATTTTGCTTCGGATTTCGTTTCTGATAAAAAACCTATAGTACGCTTTCATTTGTTATTGTAAGTAAAACAATACACGGTATGAAGCGATGAAAGTATAAAAAAAGACCATGGTGATATATAACGAATCGGCAATCTCTCCGTTAAAAATAGCCAAAAATGCACCCTCTCCGTTAAATCAAGACGTTTTTGGTGTATGCAAGTATACAAAACACGCGAATATGGCAATTATTAATTTAATTAATTGAAAATACATTGTGCACGGAACATTAGCATGTTTCAGGTGTGTAACGGCATAGCAGATATTTAAACAAACGCAAACGTGGACTAAAATGAAAGAAAACAAATTCAGACAGTCTTAAAATATACATATTTTAACATCTGAAATAAGTACCTTATTGTGTACTGCGTTCTACCAAGGCCTAGTGAGTGTATTGTTGGTCCATATCTTTTAACACAAAAATACCCCAAAGCGATAAATACTGCTCATAAATAATACATGAAAACAGCATCAAAGGAGTAAAACACAGACACCAATATGGAGAGGTTACAGGTACTTTTCAATTCTGACCGCCGCCACAAAATATGATATTTACAGCAGTTTTTCACTTATAAAGTTATGGATAAAAATACATGTACCCATCGGGGAGTCATTTAAAGTTGAGGCAAACTTCAAAAATGCAATATTTTAATGAAATAAAGGGAATAACGATCGAAAATAATGCGGAAATTTGCAAACGGCAACGAAAGTTAACAACAGTGTCTACTTTTTCAAGGAAATAGATCATGTAATCGTATAAATTCCTTTCTGAAATAGCAGTTCTATGCCCACAGTGTTCCGTGAAACCGAAATATCTCAGAGTTTTGGCGACAGCAAGCTGCCTTTTGAAAAACAGTGACTTAGTCGCAGTTCTCAGAGATGATTTCTAACTGAGAGGGTGCATTTTGGGCTATTTTAACGGAGAGGTTACCGATTCGTTTTAACACCTTGAAGATGTCAATGCGATGAGCTTTCGTGTGATTACTGGAGCTCCACGACAACTTTTGTTTCACGCAGTTTGAATTCTTTGTCATACTCCATATTAAACATGTGTAAATTCATAAATACTAGAATGACATATTCCGTAGATCTGACACCCAAAAGATATATTGATAAACATGACATATTCTAGTAAAAGTCTGTAGATTTGTTCTTAATTAAAGAGACTTATTCACAGTTATTATTTTTGCAGTTTTTAAGTATGCCATTAAATATCTTAATTTGACAGATTTAAGCATCGGAACTAAAAAGCTCAAATACAGTAATAAGAAAAGTATTTAGTAAAAAAAAGAAAAGAAAAGAAAAGGTCACGCCGGTATTCGAACCAGGGACCTTCGGTTTGAAAGGCAGTCGCCTTACCCACTCGACAATTTCGACTTCGATTTAACGTTCTCCATTATTTACTTTATGTAAGTGTTCCATGTGTAGTCAACAATTTCAAGGGAACAAACAGATACACTCCATCGTTTAGCGTTACAAACGCTTTATAACTTAATCAATTTCAACTGATGATTACTCATGAAACAAATGGTTTTTACACTACATGTGTAGGTCCGTTGTCTTATTTTGCTCCCTTGTATACACTGTTCTTTTAATTTTGGAATCGGAGACAAAATGTTGAACAATTGTCAATTCGTCAATCTGTGAACAGGTCCCTTTAAAAAGCAAACGATTGCTTTATGAAAGTCTTTAACCATGTTTTGTATACGTACATCGACTTGCCGGTACATGGTGTTTCAGTGTTGCATAATGTGCCGTGTATGTACGGTGGCACAAACGTGACATGTGTGTGCCTTAATAACTCGTGGCCACGACTTGGTTACTCGTGGCCGCGAATTTGAAAATTGTTGTAACGATATAATTGACCAGCCAAAAAACTAAGTCGTTGCTACGAGATATAAAGTCGTGTCCACGAGTTATTAAGTCGTGACCAAGAATTAAAAAAACACGCACACGTCACATTTATGCCGCCGTATGTAGCCGATTGGTGACTCGCCTTAAATCGTTTTATGACACTTTTTCGCCTCGTTTAGCTACGTTGCGCAACGTGGCAGGTACGTAGTTCAACGTTCCCGTAACACGCCTCATCGTGGAACAAATTGGCAGGTACGTAGTTCAACGTACATGTTCAAAATACTGCTACGTTACAGCACAACGTACCTATACGTAGTGGTACATGTGAACAACGTGGCTGAACAGAACGAGAGTCCTGTCCATTAATACGTTATGCTGCGTTATTCGCTACGTTTAAATTACGATACGCCACGCTTCACTCTCGTTATTGTTACGCTTAGCTGCGCTGTGTACTGCGACGCAACGGCAAGTAATGACACGTGGTACGTCGTCAATTGCAACGGTAGCGTAGTGATGGCGCGGTAACTACGTAGTACACCGAGGTGCTATATTCAACCTCGTGGAATAGGCGTTATATTAAACCTCGTGGAATAGGTCTTATATTCAACTTCGTGGAATAGGTCTTATATTCAACCTCGTGGAATTGATTGTATATTCAACCTCGAGGAATAGGTTTTATATTCAACCTCGTGGAATAGGTATTATATTCAACCTCGTGGAATTGATTGTATATTCAACCTCGTGGAATAGGTTTTATATTCAACCTAGTGGAATAGGTCTTATATTCAACCTCGTGGAATATGTCTTACATTCAATCGGAATAGGTCTTATATTCAATCTCGTGGAATAGGTCTTATATTCAATCTCATGGAATAGGTCTTATATTCAATCTCATGGAATAGGTCTTATATTCAACCTCGTGGAATAGGTCTAATATTCAACCTCGTGGAATTGATTGTATATTCAACCTCGTGGAATAGGTTTTATATTCAAACTCGTGGAATGGGTCTTATATTCAACCTCTCCGAATAGGTCTTATATCAACCTCGTGGAATAGGTCTTATATTCAATCGGAATATGTCTTATATTCAATCTCGTGGAATAGGTCTTATATTCAACCTCTCGGAATAGGTCTTATATTCAACCTCTCGGAATAGGTCTTATATTCAATCTCGTGGAATAGGTCTTATATTCAACCTCTCGGAATAGGTCTTATATCAACCTCGTGGAATAGGTCTTATATTCAATCGGAATAGGTCTTATATTCAATCTCGTGGAATAGGTATTATATTCAACCATGTTGAATAAGTCTTATATTCAATCAGAATAGGTCTTATATTCAATCTCGTGGAATAGGTCTTATATTCAATCTCGTGGAATATGTCTTATATTCAACCTCGTGGAGTAGGTCTTATATTCAACCTCGTGGAATTGATTGTATATTCAACCTCGTGGAATAGGTTTTATATTCAAACTCGTGGAATAGGTCTTATATTCAACCTCTCGGAATAGGTCTTATTTTCAACCTCGTGGAATAGGTCTTATATTCAATCGGAATATGTCTTATATTCAATCTCGTGGAATAGGTCTTATATTCAATCTTATCGAATAGGTCTTATATTCAACCTCGTGGAATAGGTCTTATATTCAACCTCGTGGAATAGGTCTTATATTCAATCTCGTGGAATAGGTCTTATATTCAATCTCGTGGAATTGGTCTTATATTCAATCTCGTGGAATAGGTCTTATATTCAATCTCGTGGAATAGGTCTTATATTCAACCTCGTGGAATAGGTCTTATATTCAACATCGTGGAATAGGTCTTATATTCAACCATGTTGAATAAGTCTTATAATCAATCAGAATAGGTCTTATATTCCACCTCGTGGAATAGATCTTATATTCAACCTCTTGGAAAAGGTGTTATATTCAACCTGGTGGAAAAGGTCTTATATTCAACCTCGTGGAATAGGTCTTATATTCAACCTCGTGGAATAGGTCTTATATTCAACGGCGTTAGAATTGTTTGAGATCGGATTGTTAGATTTTAGTCTGCCTATATCTACCCACTTCAAGGCGCCATGCTACAATCCATGCGACCTTTCAAGTAAATGTAAAACCTACGTAGAGTCATATCGTATCCATGTTATTACATGACCCTATAATATTGTAAAAAATATCTATATGCTAAGACAATGTACATTGTACACGTCTGAATAAACATGTCTTGCCTTATCTTGTCTTGTAATACGGCTAAGTACCACCACTCATCCAAACTGTTGTTTTTTTCAGAGTAATTTTAAAATGTAAATGTTTAAGCAGTGTCTCTGTCCAATCAACATGATCGCCAGGTTAAATGCTACCGGGTGCTTTATTTATTTCCATTCAACGAAAACATTTGCTTTATGAGACGTCGTTCTGGTGCAGCAATGTTGGCCGAGTCATGTGGAAATCGTTATAAATACAGAATGCTGTAATAAGAGCCGGTCAATACCAAGTAAGATTTTAATTTACAGTGCTCTTAGAATATAACAGTTTCAAGAATATACTTTATCTTAGTCTTAGTCTAAGAAGATGTTTGTGAGTACGGGCCCTGGTCTGTTCAATTGTTTGAAGAAGAGTAAGTTGGTTCCTTGTTCCTTGTTCAGTATTCGAACAAGGAACAAGGAACAGGTCCTTATTCCTTATTCAAACTAAATATATTTGGTACAAACTATTTAATAAAGAAAATACACACAATTATTGAGTATATAAAAACAAAGACAAATAAAATATAATTCATTATATAATTCACGAATAAGGAATAAGGAACCAGTTCCTTATTCCTTATTCAAACCGAATAAGGAACTGGCATTTTCTTAATTAAAATACATTTATAATGAACCAAAGTGGCAACATACATATGAAAAGTCATTGTATATATATTGAGAATGATAAAACATTTATTATAACACATTTCAGCTTAGTTTAGTAATTGAAACCCCAGTTCCTTTTTCGCGGCCGAATCAGGAACAAGGAACCAGTTCCTTATTCCTTATTCAAAACCGAATAAGGAACTGTCATTTTTTTTAACTTAAAACAATATTTATAATGAACCAAAGAGGGCCACATACATATGAAAGTCATTGTAAATATATAAATAATTATAAAAAAGTCATTGTAACAAATTTCAGCTTAGTACAGTAATTGAAACCCAGTTCCTTTTTGGCGGCCGAATCAGGAACAAGGAACCAGTTCCTTATTCCTTATTCAAATTGAATAAGGAACTGGCATTTTTTAACTTAAAAAATGTCTATAATGAACCAATGAGGGCCACATACATATGAAAGTCATTGTAAATATATAAATAATTTTTATAAAATAGTCATTGTAACACATTTCAGCTTAGAACAGTAATTGAAAACCCAGTTCCTTTTTGCTGCCGAATCAGGAACAAGGAACCAGTTCCTTGTTCCTGATTCAAACTGAATAAGGAACTGGCTTTTTTTACATTAAAACATATTTAAAATGAACCAAATTGGGCCACATACATATGAAAATCGTTGTGTAGACATGTAGAATAATAAATTATATATTACAAAACATTTCTATTAACTTCAGTCATTGAAAACCCAGTTCCTTTTTCGCGGCCGAATCAGGAACAAGGAACCAGTTCCTTGTTCCTGATTCAAACTGAATAAGGAACTGGCTTTTTTACATTAAAACATATTTAAAATGAACCAAATTGGGCCACATACATATGAAAATCGTTGTGTAGAAGTTAATAGAAATGTTTTGTAATATATAATTTATTATTCTACATGTCTACACAACGATTTTCATATGTATGTGGCCCAATTTGGTTCATTTTAAATATGTTTTAATGTAAAAAAAAAAGCCAGTTCCTTATTCAGTTTGAATCAGGAACAAGGAACTGGTTCCTTGTTCCTGATTCGGCAGCAAAAAGGAACTGGGTTTTCAATTACTGTTGTAAGCTGAAATGTGTTACAATGACTATTTTATAATTATTTATATATTTACAATGACTTGCATATGCATGTGGCCCTCTTTGGTTCATTATAGACATTTTTTAAGTTAAAAAATGCCAGTTCCTTATTCAATTTGAATAAGGAATAAGGAACTGGTTCCTTGTTCCTGATTCGGCCGCCAAAAAGGAACTGGGCTTTCAATGACTGAAGTTAATATAAATGTTTTGGAATATATAATTTATTATTCTACATGTCTACACAACGATTTTCATATGTGTGTGGCCCAATTTGGTTCATTTTAAATATGTTTTAATGTAAAAAAAAAGCCAGTTCCTTATTCAGTTTGAATCAGAAACAAGGAATTGGTTCCTTGTTCCTGATTCGGCCGCGAAAAAGGAACTGGGTTTTCAATTACTGAAGTAAATAGAAATGTTTTGTAATATATAATTTATTATTCTACATGTATACACAACGATTTTCGTATGTATGTGGCCCAATTTGGTTCATTTTAAATATGTTTTCATGTAAAAAAGCCAGTTCCTTATTCAGTTTGAATCAGGAACAAGGAACTGGTTCCTTGTTCCTGATTCGGCAGCAAAAAGGAACTGGGTTTTCAATTATTGTTCTAAGCTGAAATGTGTTACAATGACTATTTTATAATTATTTATATATTTACAATGACTTTCATATGTATGTGGCCCTCTTTGGTTCATTATAGACATTTTTTAAGTTAAAAAATGCCAGTTCCTTATTCAATTTGAATAAGGAATAAGGAACTGGTTCCTTGTTCCTGATTCGGACGCCAAAAAGGAACTGGGTTTTCAATTACTGTACTAAGCTGAAATGTGTTACAATGACTATTTTATAATTATTTATATATTTACAATGACTTTCATATGTATGTGGCCCTCTTTGGTTCATTATAAATATTGTTTTAAGTTAAAAAAAATGCCAGTTCCTTATTCGGTTTTGAATAAGGAATAAGGAACTGGTTCCTTGTTCCTGATTCGGCCGCGAAAAAGGAACTGGGTTTTCAATTACTAAACTAAGCTGAAATTTTTTATAATAAATATTTTATCATTCTCAATATATATACAATGATTTTTCATATGTATGTTGCCACTTTGGTTCACTATAAATGTATTTTAATTTAGAAAATGCCAGTTCCTCATTCGGTTTGAATAAGGAATAAGGAACTGGTTCCTGATTTCTTATTCGTGAATTATATAATGAATTATTTTATATTTGGCTTTTTATATACTCAACAATTGTGTGTATTTTCTTTATTAAATAGTTTGTATCAAATATATTTAGTTTGAATAAGGAATAAGGAACTGTTCCTTGTTCCTTGTTCGAATACGGAACAAGGAACAAGGAACAAGGAACCAACTTACTCTCCATTATTGTTTGTTAGTTTATCATTATTATTATTATTATTATTATTATTATCATCATTATTATTATTATTATTATTAGTATTATTATTATTATTATTATTACTATTATTATTATTAATATATAATTATTATGATTATTATGATTATTGTGATTATGTTTATTATTATTATTATTATTATTATTATTACTATTATAATTATTATTATTATTATTATTATCATTATTATTATTATTATTATTACTACTACCATTATTATTATTGTATTAAAATATGATGATGATGATACTGATGATGATGGTGATTATTATTTTATTTTTTCTGTATCATTATTATTAAAATATAAATTATAAACGTTACACTTGTATCGCGTTGTGTTTTTATAACCACGAGTTAACCCGCGGCCGTGGATACATTTTGAGTGCTTACAAATCAAAATGTATGTGCAGCGGAGCGTGAGCGTGTTAAAATAGTTGCTAGTGGCGACAATTGGTGCGTATAATATTCGCCTGTTTTGAAACTTGACTGTTTATGTTGTCGTTCATAATGCGTTTGGCTGCACACGATTTGAAGGTTGGGAAGTGTGTTAACCGACGATGTAACTTGGATTATAAACAGAAACGTGTGTTGGACTTACGTTAATAAATAAACATGTTTATATGCGTACGTTGTAATTATACTGTATACTGAATGTTAATTTCATAGTGATACACATTTACAAAATCAAAACCCCCAGCAATATACCATTGCCTACGACAACATCCAGCAACAACAACAACAACAAAGTGTCCTCATCATCATAACCGTATCTAATTAATTCGTCGTTGTCGTTAAACTTGATCTATTAAGCGGATGTCTCGTTTACTCGATTTCGAATATTATATTTACCTTGAAAGTATTTCGCAATATCTAAAGGTGACAGCGTGTGGATCAAGGGTGGTAATAATTTCGCACGCATTCCAAAGTTCACATACTGCCATTCCAAAGTTCACATACTGCCATTCCAAAGTTCACATACTGCCATTCCAAAGTTCACATACTGCCATTCCAAAGTTCACATTCTGCGAAGAGACTACCTTGAAACAGACTATACCATAACGCGGAAAGTGTCGTTCGGAATTAGCCTGTGCCGACTGCATTTAGCCCGGGTTCCCACGACACGACACGACTCAAATATTTTGAAATAGCTATTTGGTATTTTATAGCACAACGTACGAATGTTGCTCCCCTTTATTCAAAGATCGTTATAACAAATGCGACGCCACCTCCGTTTTTGTTGAAAACGTGACAACTTGATCTTAAGTTTTATGCTTGCAGTATGGCAACTTAGAATCGATTTAGAAAAAGCTTGAACACATGAGAAATCGGCGATTTTTAAGTTGGTGCAATGATAACAGAACATGGGGGTAAGATTTTACTTTGAGCGATTAAATGTTTACATATCTTTCTTCTATTTCTAAATTGTCCATAAAAATCATAATTAAGCGGCAGTTCGCAGTGTGGCAACATTGAGATGCGCGCATCGATAACTGCCCTTGTAGATGAAGTCAAGAAAATTCGCTGGAAATTTCAGCTGACGGATTCATACGGACTTACGTCATAGCACTTAGTAATACAATCTACATTTGCAGTTTGTCGTTTAAATACTAGTCGCTAAAAGAACAGATAAAGATTGTATTAAAGTTGCTAATTATTTGCGCAGAAGCACGGCAGATAAGCAAACAGTATTAGTGGTTAAAAGTTCTATACATACAGTATATACTTATTATATAATGTAAACAAAATAAAACTGCATTAAATGTTGATAATAATTCACAATGTAATGATATGTATTTCCAATATTAATTATAATACTTCGCAATAATAAAAATAAAAATAAAAATAATAATAAAAATAATAATAATAATAATCCTAGTAGAAGTAGTTTGTTTGGATTGTTTCGCCATTTTAACAGTATTTCAGTCATATCACGGCCAATTAGGTCAGTTAACCTATTCACACTTTCTTGTGCAAGCTTAGCCGATCTACTAAGTGCACATACTTATGCCAATAACTGACAACTGCCCTACTTGAATCAGAGGTAGGGGGAGAATGGCGTATAAATTATTGTATGACCAATTCCCACACAAGTTATGTGGCCGGGCTGGGTTTCGAACTCATGATCCCCGGATTGACAGTCCAGCGCTCTACCAACTGAGCTAGCCAGGCCCGGCTAGTAGTAGTAGAATAGTTGTTGTTGTTGTTGTAGTAATAGTAGTAGTAGTAGTAGTAGTAGTAGTAGTAGTAGTAGTAGTAGTAGTAGTGGTGGTGTTGGTAAGCAAACAAGAAAAAGCCGGCTGTCTTGAGAAATAACCATGAACATCTGAAACTGTTTCATGTATTTAAAACATAAAATAATGTCAGAAATATATAATAAAATATAAGGATAGGGAAATATCAATAAATTAATTACTCAGATTTAACTGGAAGTAAATTGCATGTTGTTTAAACAGCAATACAGAAAAAGGAAAGGAAATAGCGATAGCAAATTTTAAAAGGAAAACGCCCGGTTTTCCCACGACTGGCCTCATATGTACTTGTATAGATGCACCAAAAATAATCACGCAATGTATTGACTTGATTTTATATGATTAGTATAATACTGTAGTCAAGTAAATATTATAAAAAAAAGATTTATACATGACCATCACACTTACAGGGCAATGACGGATTGAACGAATGAATCAGTTATTAAAATAAATAAATAAATGACTTTTTGGCAATCACATAACAATAATATTAACTTTCTTGCCATCTTAAAATGCTGCGATATTTATCTATTTTGAAGACTTTGGAAGCCGTAAACTTAAGCGAACAGTTGCAAATTTAACTTAAGGAACATTAACTCTGTAGCGAATACTCCATTGGAGTATATTTGGTTGTGTGGTCAGTAGACCGAATCATACTAAACAGGCTGCATACGCTCGCGTATGTCACCAGTCACAGAGAGGGGATTACCTGTAAATTTTAGTGATACATTGCACATGAACTGCAATTAATATTTAACGAGATTTCTTACAATTAATATATTGTGGATTTGGGTAGAAACCGAAGTATATTGTGTTTCTGTGCTACATGCATAAGACGTGGTATTATACACAATAGTTGAGGACGTGTCTATCCTTGTTTTTGTAAACTTAATTATTAACAAGTTCATATTGACATAAATAGACTGTAACCCGATCCGACCATTGATGCGTTATATCCGGAGTATGACGTAAGGTATATTATTATTATTATTATTATTATTATTATTATTATTATCATTATTATTATTATTATTATTATTATAATTATTATTATTATTATTATTATTATTATTATTATTATATAATTATTATGATTATTGTGATTATTGTGATTATGTTTATTATTATTATTATTATTATTATTATTACTATCATTATTATTATATTAAAATATGATGAGATGATACTGATGATGATGGTGATTATTATTATTATTATTTTTATTTTTTTTTATATCATTATTATTAAAATATAAATTATTAACGTTACACTTGTATCGCGTTGTGTTTTTATAACCACGAGTTAACCCGCGGCCGTGGATACATTGAGAGTGCATACAAATCAAAATGTATGTGCAGCGGAGCGTGAGCGTGTTAAAATAGTTGCTAGTGGCGACAATTGGGGCGTATAATATTCGCCTGTTTTGAAACTTGACTGTTTATGTTGTCGTTCATAATGCGTTTGGCTGCACACGATTTGAAGGTTGGGAAGTGTGTTAACCGACGATGTAACTTGGATTATAAACAGAAACGTGTGTTGGACTTACGTTAATAAATAAACATTTTTATATGCGTACGTTGTAAGTATACTGTATACTGAATGTTAATTTCATAGTGATACACATTTACAAAATCAAAACCCCCAGCAATATATCATTGTCTACGACAACATCCAACAACAACAACAACAAAGTGTCCTCATCATCATAACCGTATCTAATTAATTCGTCGTTGTCGTTAAACTTGATCTATTAAGCGGATGTGTCGTTTACTCGATTTGGAATATTATATTTACCTTGAAAGTGTTTCGCAATATCTAAAGGTGACAGCGTGTGGATCAAGGGTGGTTATCATTTCGCACGCATTCCAAAGTTCACATACTGCCATTCCAAAGTTCACATACTGCCATTCCAAAGTTCACATACTGCCATTCCAAAGTTCACATACTGCCATTCCAAAGTTCACATTCTGCGAAGAGACTACCTTGAAACAGACTATACCATAACGCGGAAAGTGTCGTTCTGGATTAGCCTGTGCCGACTGCATTTAGCCCGGGTTCCCACGACACGACACGACTCAAATATTTTGCAATAGCTATTTGGTATTTTATAGCACAACGTACGAATGTTGCTCCCCTTTATTCAAAGATCGTTATAACAAATGCGACGCCACCTCCGTTTTTGTTGAAAACGTGACAACTTGATCTTAAGTTTTATGCCTGCAGTATGGCAACTTAGAATCGATTTAGAAAACGAGAAACCTACTGACACTTTCCTTGTGCAAGCTTAGCCGATCTACTAAGTGCACATACTTATGCCAATAACTGACAACTGCCCTACTTGAATCAGAGGTAGGGGGAGAATGGCGTATAAATTATTGTATGACCAATTCCCACGCAAGTTATGTGGCCGGGCTGGGTTTCGAACTCATGATCCCCGGATTGACAGTCCAGCGCTCTACCAACTGAGCTAGCCAGGCCCGGCTAGTAGTAGTAGAATAGTTGTTGTTGTTGTTGTAGTAATAGTAGTAGTAGTAGTAGTAGTAGTAGTAGTAGTAGTAGTAGTAGTGGTGGTGTTGGTAAGCAATCAAGAAAAAGCCGGCTGTCTTGAGAAATAACCATGAACATCTGAAACTGTTTGATGTATTTAAAACATAAAATAATGTCAGAAATATATAATAAAATATAAGGATATGGAAATATCAATAAATTGATTACTCAGATTTAACTGGAAGTAAATTGCATGTTGTTTAAACAGCAATAAAGAAAAAGGAAAGGAAATAGCGATAGTAAATTTTAAAAGGAAAACGCCCGGTTTTCCCACGACTGGCCTCATATGTACTTGTATAGATGCACCAAATATAATCACGCAATGTATTGACTTGATTTTATATGATTAGTATAATACTGTAGTCAAGTAAATATTATAAAAAAGATTTATACATGACCATCACACTTACAGGGCAATGACGGATTGATACAGGCTTCGCATGAAATAAATAAAACATATTTATTTTTATTTGATTTTTATTGTAGAAACACATCTCCATTATGCAGCATACAGAGTGGTTGTTTCTGGCGCTGTGCGCACTGGTCACTTCCGGCTTCCCCGGCGCGCACCTTCTGGGGATAGTACTACTTCCGGGAGACGTGTACCTCGAGTTCATCGGCTCCGTGTACATGGACACCTCGTGCCGGGTGGTGGATGTGGTGGTGATGCAGGATATCAACGCCATCAAGTGGACCCTCGACCGGCTGAATAAGAACAATTTCATCAAAGGAGTCAGGCTGGGTAAGCCTCGGATTAGACAAGCATCTGCTTTGTCAATTGAGAAGTGAGAGTCTCAGAATACAGTACGCAAGTCTGGTCCCGTATTCACCAACCTATTCGTAGACTTAAGACTAAAGAACAGACTTAATTCGAGAAAAAATACTTCAGCGTTTGCAAATATTCTGGGTACCAATGTTGCTTTTGTTATTAACCAATAGTTCTAAATAAAGAATGCTGTAATTAGAGTGGGCGGATACTAGTAAGATTCAAATTTACATCGTTTTTTGAAGTAACAGATTCAAGAATATTCTTTATTCTTAGTCTAAGAATTGTAGACTGTATTTGGAATAGTATTCAGGCACGGACTGATCCGCTTATTGGTATTGTCATGCTTATTGGTATTGTCATGCTTATTGGTATTGTCATGCTTATTGGTATTGTCATGCTTATTGGTATTGTCATGCTTATTGGTATTGTCATGCTTTGTGTTAGATTTTCTTGCATGATAAGTTAAAGGCAAATATTGGTAAATTATAAATATTTATTTGATAAAACGCCGGCAGTCTAAGTCCTCGACAGGGTTTTGACTTAATGGAAGATAGATACATAAATAAAATCAAACTAACCTAACAGGTTTCCATTCAGATATTACTGCAGCTCATATATTTCGCTTTTCTTCCTAACCAATCTTTGTATTTTATGTATGTCTGACACCAGTTTCACCCTATCACATACATATTTTTCCCACAAATATACGCGTGCCCTCCATGTCCACAGGCTTGAGGGTCAACCCGACCTGCCAGTCAGTGGAGAGGGCAACCCAGGTTACACACCAGCTGATTGTAGAGATGGGCACCAACACCACCATCGACGTGGTCGGTAAGTAACCCGTCGTAGGGAAAGACCCAGAGCGAAATAGCAGGGGCCTGCGTCCTGCTCTTTTTTGCCCCCCCCCCCCTCCCGGTCCCCTGGCCCCTGCTGGACTGGTCTACACGGAATTATATATTATATATGTTGAAATTCAATATATTTTTGCAAATATTAAATGGCAAATAAATTTTACTATGTTTAAAAACCTTTATTCGAAGTATTAAATTGATAAAAATCTCGAAATTACCAATATGTCGAAGAACTAACTGGGACGACTTTTAACCCTGACCCTTTTAAGCAGCTCCCTGTACCTTCTTTTTGATCCTTGATCTTTCCCTAACCCCGTCGTATTGGAAAAAAATAGCACGAAATGCTTGTAGGTTGTGATGGCAAAGTGGCGACCCAATTGCTGTGCTGTTACATTACCTAATTTCTTTTTAATACAGCCATTTTAATGCTGGTTTTATTTGATGGTAACTTTCATCAATTGTTAAATCAAATGCGTTCTTTAAAAATAAGTTTTCCCTCAGTTTATAAGAAACATTTGCACATTTTGTAGACATATATAACTAGAATTAGATTGTATTTTACAAATAAAATGATGACAAAACTGCATGCAAGGCTATCGAACTTGTGGTAATGAACTGCGAGCCACGCATCGACACGAGTTAGGCCATCATTGTCGAGTCCGCTTGTGGTCAGCTCAACTTAGTTGTCACAATGGCGGTTCGGTGTATGTGCGTGAGTACACGCGTGAGTGCGCGTTGATTCATTATTCATCAGGGAATTTAAAAGTAACCTTGGCACACATTTACACCATGTGGAGACGGCGTGTGACCTGTGTCCCCAGCTCAAAGGGCAAGGTCACATTTCGAGGTCAAACGTCAAATATGGGCATTATAAAGCTTGTTTTCAATGTAATTTTAAAATAATTACAATATAAGTTGCTTCTTGACAAAGGGCTCGACATGTTGCCAAAAGGCAACAATAACAACAACAACATTCAAACTCGGAAGCAATCCATCAACAATGATTCAACATGCATCTCAGCAGCCTGAATAAGCATTTGTAGTAAATTGATTGTGCAACCTATAAGTAATCAGTGAAAAAATGCACTATAACAGACTTTGGCATGTCAATGATGAAATCGAGGGCTGAAAACCAGAAGGTACCATCTACTTTTGACTTCAATGGCATTTTGTACCTTCTGGTTTTCTTCCTTCGAAATTGAAGCTGACATCAATGATACAACTTTGGTATTTAATGTAGTTTGTTTACAGAAAGGTGTTTTAACTGTACACTTCCTAAATTGAAACATATGCTTTTTTTTTCAAACACCCATGCAACAGTTTTGCCAAAACGATCCGTTATTCAATTGATACAAAAAGAAACAAATTGCCATTTGGTAACATACTTTTTACTTAAACCTGAGTAATCAATCGCCTCCGCCTGTGAGGGTGAAAACAGGAGAGTTGAAGATACCCATATTTGAAAACATAGTTTTCCATTAAATTTTATAAATTACTTTATGAAATACGATATTTTAATGTCAACTGTTTAATCACTTGTAAAATGTGCGCTTATGAAAAGCGCTGTTAATACAATCAACGCAACCACGAACCGTGACTTAAGAACTTTGTAAACCATTAAAAAGAAACATACAAAATCCCCCAAAATATCCGCGCCTTCTTAAAATGTTGTTTTGTAAAATTGTAAAATGAAGATGAAACTTGAGCCTCAAGGTCTCACAGTTTAATCCCTGAGATTTTGTTACTTATTTATCTTTAATCTCCATAGTCCTACTTTGGTATGCTAGGTTCCCACTATCGTGCGATCCGTCACGAACGCCACGATTGGCCACTCGTAGCTGATCGTGGTATTTCTCTGAGATTTCAGGCTTGAATACGATGTGATGCGAGTCCGTACGTTTTGATACGATGTTTTGCGCTCTGTTGCAATCTGGTAATGATTTGTCAATTATTGGTGTCACGATCTGTCACGGTCTGATCTCCAGTTTAGATACGATTACATAAGTTCCGTTGGGATTGTTTCGATCGAGTCCACGAGTGGGTCTCGATCTGACACGATCATCACGATCGGATTTCCCGAATTAGGACGTTCTAGTACGTACATGTAAGTTCCGATACGCTTATCACGAATCCATGCTGCGCTCCGTTACGATAGGATACGATTGTGGTCGCGATGTCTTTGATCGACGGACATCACGATTTGAGCTACGACTGGACCCAAATGATATAAATACAGCCCGACTGACTTTTGACTTCATTGTTTCTTGAGATCGCAACACATCTTAACAGAGCGTGGTGTTTTCTTGTCTACGATCGATCCCGATCACCATGATTTGTATGCACGATTAGATACGATTTGCCGCGCTTTGTTACGATGCAATAAGATCTGATATGATGATCCCGATGAACAATTGATCGCAGTTGATCGTGTTAATCGTAGAGAATTTTTGAACCGTTCAAAATTGTTCTACGATTAACACTATTGCCACGACTGACCTCAAGGTCTGATAAGATCAAATAAGATCTGATTAGATAACCACGATTGGTCCACGATTAAGACCACGATTTCAATCGAGGCGCGAACCGTGATAGTGGGAACCTAGCATATGCGTCTTAATTCATTAAAAAAAACAACAACACAAAAACAGGACTAATAAACAATAAATTAAATTTGTAATGCAGTAACTATTTTGTTTCTTTAATTATGAAAATTTGTAGATTAGTTCTTAGAACTATGCCATTATATTTCTTGGCTACATGTTAGCATCATAGCATTGACTTTAGTCTATCACACCACGAATGTACAGAATCAGAATTTACTTGTCACTGTTAGTTATGGACTTTACATAGATATTTACATACAACTTAAAGGGGCAATGTCCACGAAACGGGCCCCAATGGGACAACCTGTTAAAATGAAATGTATAAACTAATATTGGCATATAATAAAGGCAATAATCATTTACATGTACATATAGTGGATTTTTTTTAAACTTATTCTGAGAAAAAAAAAGCATTATATAATTTAAGTCGTGTTTTTTTTTCCGGCTCTTGTTACATTTTGACGTTAAAATTGCGAGTATCTTGTATAACCTTAGTGTGAACATGCATTTTCACAAGTTAGAATAGCGCTTATGGTTTCATGGGTTTGAGCGCTGTCAATTTTCATTTGTTCTTGCGACTCTGGCGTCGTGAGTTCGATGCCCTTACTTGGTTTAATTGTTTTAAAGTATTGATTGTTGTTTAAAAAAACGTATGAAGTAAATTATTCATACTTTTTCTATTGCATACGCCCTTGCATTGCTTATTTCTACAACTTATTAATATTTACAATGCTTTAGTAGATCACATGTTCGGAGACATAATCCCTTTAAATGTTTTATGTTCCCTACGATTGCTCTTTGGTCGTAAAATGTTGTTTACTCTTTTTTTTTTTACACATTTTACAAAACGGGTTTAAAGCGGTCTGCACAGGCAAATCCAGGACGACACTTAACGTACTTGCATTAAGCCCGGTTTTCCCACGACACGCCTCATTTCGCTTTATTTCGTGCGAGTTAGCCATTCTTTTGAACTTTAAAGCTGATAAATTTAAATTCCACTAGATTTGTACAATCATGTTTGTAACATCAAAATTCACCAGTGCCCAGCTGTGTCTATACTGTTATTCTTTGTCATTTAATACCCCTCTGCCACAGACATCACGAATCTCACGAATCGCCAAAAATTAATGAATTTTAGGATTCGTAGTTGAATTGTAATTAGTTCGTGAAGTTCTTAACTGATTCGTATATGTTCGTAGTCAGTTCTTGCAATTATTGAGCAGTCAGGAATTCTTGACCAAAGTTTTGAACTGTTCAACATGTTGGCAACTAACTTCCGATTCCAAAAATTCAGAAAATTCGTAGTAAATTCGTAACAAATTTCTAGGCATTCGTAGGCATTCTTAACTTATTTGGGGGTTCGAGAATTCGCGGCTTGACCACGAATCGGTTACGAATCGCTCACGAATACCACGAATGAACGCCGAGAATAAATAAAAAATATATTGTTATTCGTCCGTAACTCGTACATGCATTCGGCGTATTGTATGATACATACCTGATTCCTAACATTTGCGCAGTAGTCGTACTAGATTCTAGGAAATCGAATTATTTCTTGACAACATTCGTGCGATTCCAGCCAAATCACACGAATATTCCTAAAACTATCGTAACTTTATCGTAACTGAATCGTAGAACGTGACAATTTATACAAGAAAATAAACAAAATTTCACGAATCCTCGCGAATCCTAAACTTTATCAATTCGTCGCGATTCGTGGCGTGTGTAGAATAGGGACATAGTCGTAAGTAGGTAAAGTGATAACCACGAATTTCTTGTGTTAAAGGGGCAATGTATAATAAAAAAATCACCTCAAGGCATTAGCATGCTACTCAATGATTTGTATTTAACTTGATATATTATGCATCTACACATGATGATTGTGTTCATACTGTTTTATAATTTTATAATATAGGTTTTGGTAAAGGCATTTTTTTCTTAAAGACACCATCCCTTTAACTATCAGAACAGGAAGAAAATACGGCTTTACCATGCGTGACACTGAACTTGAAATTGAATACATATATTCAATGAGTTTTATAAGCTTTGTAAGGTTGAGTTATTCACAAAATCATAAACATGATCGCCTTAACAGAATGGGGCGCTGTAATGCGGTAGGGAATTTCTTTACATTGAAAATGTTAAACGACGAATCAGATATAACTATACAAAAGAACCGTTTAGATTCTTCTAATATTTATTAAAGGGGCACACTGTCTAAATGGTACGGCCAAGGACTGGAAATGTCTCGAAATTCCCCGGTTAATGACTGTTTTGTCTTGATACCAATCTTAATATTCAACATCTTGATACTGTAATATACTTAATTTTTTAAATCGTAATTGGAAGAATTACTGCCTTTGAGGTTAATAATACTGTGATTGATACTGGGAGTTTCTTGTAGTTGCGTGTGTGTTTATCCTTCGTCTTTAAGGCCCTGTCACACTGTAACGAATTTGAGCTACGAGTTCGCGCGAGTTGTAACTCGCCACAACTCGCCTGGTGTCTTGTAGATCTTGTACGCATGTCGTTCTTTGTCGCAGTGATGCCTACTTATGTCATCTTATGTCGCCAGAACTCGCCAAGTAGTGGCGAGAATTTTAAACCGTTTAAAATTCTCGCCGCTTCTCGGCGACTTTTTATTCTCGTACACGTGTCGAAGACATGTCGCAGGAGTCTCGCGCACTCTCAAACACACTCGAACACATTCCGTAGACATGTCTTCCCTTGTCGTAGCGTGTCACCGTATATATTATCGGTCTACGACATAACACGAATTTGCTGTGAGTTTGGGAGACTTGCCTACGACATCTGCTCTTCCGTTTCTCGTAAAATGTCGCTATAAACTCGTACTCATGTCCTCACAAGTCGTACAGACTCGCCCACACGCGTACATTCTCGAAGACAAGTCTTCGATTGTCGAAAAGATATCGTACGCATATCTGAGCTGAACTCGTGATAAATGTGAGTCCCGTACTTGTGTCGTGTCAATGTCGCGTCAAGGTTGAAGAGAATTCGAACAAATGTCGTCTTGAAACATTTCCGCGACCAAACTCGTCCACTTTACAGCGAGTTATACCTCGCCAGAACTCGTACAGAACTCGAAGCTCAAATTCGGACAGTGTGACAGGGCCTTTAACTCGAGCTGAACATTCAATTGTTTATACATCAATATATGGGCAATGTTGCGTAATTTAACGATTACTGCATACAAAAATACGTTGTTGCATACGTTATAACGATATAGACGGTTTCAGAAACCGTTTTATCCAGGTTTTGCACTTAGATATCACGTGATTTGGTTAACAAAACTGACACAAAGAGCGCGTGGTAAAGCTTGTGAGGTGTCTGTGAAGCTCGATCACTATAGTGATTAACTCCTCGATCACTATGGTAATTAACTCCCCGATCACTATGGTAAATTACTCCTCGATCACTATGGTAATTAACTCCTCGATCACTATGGTAATTAACTCCTCGATCACTATGGTAATTAACTCCTCGATCACTATGGTAATTAACTCCTCGATCACTATGGATATTAACTCGTTGACAATAAATAGGGCTGTGTTTAAAATATAAGTGACACAAATCTCGCGTCTTTTGCAACTTTCTGGCAGATTGTAACTTACAACTAACCAACCTCGCTGGGTAAGTCTCTGCGTTCGGAAATCCGTGATAACGATAATAGCAACACTGCACTAACCTGGCCCAATATTCGGAAGTCCCAATGTCCGGATAGTTCCCGGTCAGATTTCTGCCGCAGGCAACGTTCAGGTAGTCTGTGCACCGCACAGGCAAAAACTTGGAAGATCTGTTGATCACTGCTAACAGGTTGACATGTTTGTTTGCATTTTTCGCCGTTTTAACAGTATTTCAGTCATATCACGGCGATCAGTTAACCTACTCACACTTTTCCGGGGCAAGCTTAGCCGATCTAAGCGGTTTACCAGTACTAAGTGCACATACCTATGCCAGTAACTTACAACTGCCCTCCTTGAATCAGAGGTAGGGGGAGAGTGGCCGTAGAAATAAGTTCATGACCAATCACGACACAACAGATTGACATGTTGCCTTGTTTATGCCAGGTGTCCTCGGCTCCGACTACAGTTCCGAGTCCGAGGCCATCTCACGCATGCTCAGTTCGCTGCCCGACCAGCATCGTCTGCTGCAGGTGAGCTACGCCGCCACTTCCGCCTCACTGCGCAACCGCGAGCTGTACCGGAACTTCTTCAGAACCATACCCGCAGACGACATTCAAGTGCAGGTGAACATTGTTTGTGAGGTGTTTTAGGAATTTTGTCCATTTTTAACCGTAAACTGCATTACAATCAGGCCAAAAAGAAAACAAATCTGTGTGTCGGGCAACCCGACCCTACCTAGCGAACCCCCCCCCCCGACCCTAAATTTTTAGCGATGATTGTTTCCGTGAAATTCGTATTCGTCAGATTTTAGATAATTTTTAATGTTTTTACCAACTGGAATATGTCTTTAAAAAAAGGTAACAAAAAACCCAACTCAATCACGACCCTACCTACCATTTTAGCTCGACTATTCGAAGAATATGTGAGCTTTCCTACTACCCTCGGCGTCGGCGTCCGCGTCTGAATTTGGTTTTTATTTAAAAGTCTTGTAACTTCAAAACTACATAAGTTATTCACTTGAAACTTGGAATATACATCTGTCATCAAATCCAGTGTCAGGGGCAACATTCCCCATAACTCTGTTTTTTTTGACAGAGTTATCCCCTTTTTTCACTTAGATTTTCTGTTTAAAGTTTATATTCAAAAGTTTGGTAACTTCAAAACTACATAAGTTATTCCCTGGAAACTTGGAACTAACATTGGCATCAACTCTAGTATCAGGGGCAACATTACCCATAACTCTGTTTTATATTTCTACAGAGTTATGCCCGTTTTTCACATATATTTTCTGGTTAAAGTTTATATTCCAAAGTTTTGTAACTTCAAAACTACATAAATTATTCACTTGAAACTTGGAACTAACCTTTGTCATCAACTCTTGTATCAGGGGCAACCCATAACTCTGTTTTGTATTTTGACAGAGTTAGCCCACTTTTTACTTAGACTTTGTGGTTAAATTTTTTTTTTCCAAAAATTTATAAACTATACAAGGCTTCACTTACGAGTTTTGTATTTTAACAAATGTATGCCCCTTCCACTATCCAAAATATGCACCAAATGAAATACTTCGAATAGTCGAGCGCGCTGTCCTCTGACAGCTCTTGTTTGAGACCGTTGCCCGAAACATACAATGGTCTTTTGGCCGCAGTACCGTTGCGACGTCACTTTTTGGCCGCAGTACCGTTGCGACGTCACTTTCGACCATGAATGTTTTAACCCAACTGTGTTGCTGTCAATATGTTTTGTTAACGTGTAAATGTAATCCAGATTAAATAAATAATTAGATTAAATTCATGTCATACCATTTTTGTATAAAATAAAAGTATTTTGCTTTATTATCTACTCAACATAATTTGGATGTTTTTGGTATAATTAGTAAAATAACGGTTTTAATTCTTTACTGCATCGACCCTCACAAATGTATGAAGCATATGATTAAACATTATACAGATATTTCATTGGCATTTGGGAACAGTCAAATTGTTTTCCTGAAGTAGAGGGGGCATATTTTGAACTGTTGCCCCGAGGCCGTAAGGCCGAGGTCAATAGTTCAAAATGTTGCCCCCGATACTAAAGGAAACAATTTGACTGTTCCAAAATGACAATGAAATATCTGTTTTATTACCTACTTCTAATAATAAATAAAATTAATATTGAATTGTGTTATTTTCCAGGAAATCTAATATAATGATAGTTGTGAATCACACAACTCAAAATAGAACAATCATTATCCTGAGTCCTAGCTGCTTGTAACAACTCAAAATGGAACAATCATTATCCTGAGTCCAAGCTGCTTGTAACAGTCGGTAGCAGTCAGTGTTACTATAAAGTTACATTGCGCAACGTTATGCGCAGGTTGCTCCCTTTGAATAATACTGAGGGCAACAGAACGAAACAAAACTATGAAACATCACAAAATGTTGCCTGTTGGAAGTAGTTTGTTTTAGCAAAGTGGTTAACAGTTAAAAACGCTTTATTATCATTAATATAGTAAAGTAGGTAATAATAGATACTGAAGGAAAACAATTTGACTGTTCCAAAATAACAGTGAAATATCTGTTTTATTACCTACTTCTAATAATAAATAAATAAATAAAAACCTTTAATACAAAATAGAACACTCATTAACCTGGGTCCTGTTTGTAACAGTCAATAGCACTCAGTGTAACCATAAAGGTTCATCGCGCAATGTTCTGCGCATGTTGTTCCTCTTTGAATATTGATGAGGGCAACATAACAAAACAAAACGTAATATCACGAAATGTTGCCTGTTTGGAGGAGCTTGTTTCAACAAAGTGGTAAACAGTTAAAAACGCTTAATGATGATTTATATAGTAAAGTAGGTAATAATGCCTATTATTATACCTCACCCTTTTGTTTTCCTTCTTTGTTCATATAAAAACGAAGCAGTCAATAATTTTAAATATCACACTGCAATATCACCCGCTATGACGCGTAGCAATAGACATGTTGATCGGAGTTTAAAGGCGCTGATGAAACGGTGAGTAAATTACTGCGTGTTACAAAAGCGCATTATTTATTGAGAAGCCCAGTTTCGGTATAATAAAATAAATATTGCATTCTTTGAGGGCGATAGTGAGTTTAGTCAACCCTCGAAAAATACTGTTGCCCGCGGCTTCGCCTTGGGCAACAGTATTTCCTCGGGTTGACAAAATGCACTATCGCCCTCAACGAATGCAATATTTATATATAAAATGTTGCTAATGGCGTGTAATAACTCCCCTGTCTCGTGCTCGCAGGTAATGCACGAGTTCCTCGTGCAGGCTCGCTGGACGATGCTCATGGTCATCTACATCAACGACACGTACGGTCGAGGCGGGTTCAAGTCCTTGTCGGATAGTCTGATTGGCTCGGACATCTGTCTGGCAGAGAGTGTTGCCATAGAACCCGAGAAATACAACGTAACCTGGCTGGAAGAGGTCGTTAAAACGAAGATCTACAAAATAGGCACACCAAAGAACGACCCACCTGTTAGTGGAATTGTAGTGTTTGGAAACTACCCGCTTGTTGAAACCTTGTTTCACGCCGTACAGAATCTGGAAAATGACAACGAAACTTCTAATTATAGTAGACCGAGCTTTATTTTGTCAGAAGCCGGAGCCTATTTTGAAGGACGGTTTCCAAACGTCTCTAAAGGCGCGTTTGTTCTAAGTCCTCCTCGTCGAATCATTTCCGAGTTTCAAACCTACTGGAAGGAGAGTCTCACATTGTCGGACAAACTGAGAAGTGAAGTCAACGTGAACGGCTATTTTAAAGCTATGTACGAAACTGTGATGAATTGTCAGTTTGCCAACGAAGTGTTGGGGAACTACTGCCGCCCGATGACGACAGCGGACTTGAACAAGCACGCTCCGCCGTCAGTGTACACGCAGTACGCTATCCAGTCAGTGCTGGTGACGGCATTTTCTGTCAAACACGTTCACGCGTCCGCGTGCCCGGGCGGTGGAGCTTGTAACGTGTTTCAGAACGCAACTATAACTAAACGGTCTGACTTTATAGATGCCATTCAAAACAAGAACATCGTGTTTGACCAGGATTTTAACGACTTCCGCCTGCCGGAGTTCCAGAACCCGCTGCTGTCGGTGCGGTTCAAGGGCACGTCCGACGTGGGGTTCGTATCAAGCACATCCTTGCCGGAGTACGAGGTGTACAACCACAGACTGCATCCCCAGTGCCCCCAGCCGGATATTCCTTGTCTTATAAAGGTAAGTACTTGGTCTTCTAACAGATTGCATCCCCAGTGCCTATAGCCGGATATACCTTGTCTTATAATGGTAAGTACTTGGAATTGTAATAGACTGCATCTCCAGTACACCCAGCCGGATATACCTTGCCTTATTATGGTAAGTATTTGGTCTTGTAACAGACAGCATACCCGGTGCTCCCAGTCGGATATACCTTGCCTTGTTATGGTAAGTATTTGGTCTTGTAACAGACTGCATCCCCAGTGCTCCCAGCTGGATATATCTTGTATTATTGTTATAAGTATTTGGTATTGTAACAGACAGCATCCCCCATGCTCCAAGTCGGATATACCTTGTCTTGTTAAGGTAAATACTTGTTCTTGTTTTGCATCCCCAGTGCTCACAGCCTGATATACATTGTCTTATTTAGGTAAATACTTGTTCTTGTAACAGACTGCAACCCCAGTGCCCACAGCCGGATATGCCTTGTCTTATTTAGGTAAATACTTGTTCTTGTAACAGGCTGCAACCCCAGTGCCCCAAGCCGGATATGCCTTGTCTTATTTAGGTTAGTACTTGTTCTTGTAACAGACTGCAACCCCAGTGCCCCAAGCCGGAAATGCCTTGTCTTATTTAGGTTAATACTTGCTCTTGTAACAGACTGCATCCCCAGTGCCCACAGCTGGATACACATTGCCTTATTAACGTACGTACTTGTCTTCATAAGTTCGTGATTTATTGTTAACGAACATCATTGGAAGCATGTAAATGTGACCGTTTTATCCAGTTATTGACCGGACAAGGTTTTACTATTTTTTTTCCGTTCAATATATATTTAGTTTCCTTGTCAATAGGTGTGTGGGGATCGAGGGCATCCCCCTCAACACCGTACAAAGTTTTTCATATAATAAAATACAATGCAGGCATACCATGATATACATGTAGCTGAAACAGTTTTAACGAGTGATAACACAATATAGCAAAATATGTGTTGATTGTATTGATATACAGCATTTAAGTCACATGTCGCATAGTTTACAGGTAAAGAGGTAACAATAAATTCCATTCTTTACTTTTTTGTGAATCGTTAACAACATTAATTTCATTCAGAACATTATAATGTAAAGACAAGTATGACATTGCTGCCTTAACATTATGTATAGCTTGATTCATCTTGCAATTATAAATAAACATTTTAATAAATAAGATAAAATTTGATTTGTTAAGATAATCTGAAAAACGTTTACATTCAGAAAATAATTATTTTATAAATTTATTAACAAGTTTGCATTCCGAAAAAAAATATATGTTCGATTGTTTCTGAGTTATTTTTACAAAAGGTACAGGTAACGGAATTTTTATTTCCCATTTTAAATAAAAAATAATTGGTACCTATGATTCTGTGTATAATTCTATATTGTAGCCACTGTAAGTTTGTATCTTGTGTAATACAAAAGGCATTTTAAAAATATGCTGCCAGTCTTTCAATTCAATAAATTTGTAAATATGTTCGACCATTTACATATATATACTGGCACAGTTTCATTCATCTTGAATATGTTATACATAGGCTTAGTTCCTTTTGCATATTTAAGAATAGACCGTAAGCACATGGGAATAAAAGGTTTAGTAAAAATAGTATCAAACGAGCTACTCTTCTTAATGTACTTTGTTACTGCATTTACAATACCAAGGAAAAACAGGTAGTTTGGATAGAAATTATATACTTTACAAAAATCCTCATAGCTATCAAATGTTAAAAGTGCATTGTTACTTATCAAGTCTCCAATAAAATGAATGCCATTTTGAAACCACGATTTGAAAAATATACTTTTGTTACCAATCATAATTTCTGGATTACAGAATATTGGATTTTGCAATAAGAACTTTTTATTTAATGATTCTGCTCTACATAAGGCAACAAAGGATTTAAGTGTCTCTTTCCGAAAGTCATTATGTAATCTGTTCATTAGGTGTTCCTGATAGTGTAGGGCACAGTTGTATAATTTATTAAGGTCTATCATCGATTTTTGCAATGTTAATCCATTTACCACTTCCTGTGACAAATCTACGAATCCAGGAGCACTTCAAAAGAATGAAAATATATCGACCATATTTAAAAATCAGCATATTCTTTAATTAGAACATTTTTGTTAATTTTTTATTTTTGACCAGCTTTTTAATAATGAATTTATTCTGGAAAGTTTGTCGGTAAAATTTAGTTCTAGCATTTGTGTAAGGTCAATGTGAAATGTTAAGCCTAACATGTCAAACGTTTGCTTGTTCCAATTTAATTTCCATCATGTTTTTAATGCTTTTAGAACTAAATTTATTTTTTCCTATCCAAACTACTTTTGTTTTATCAAAGTTAACTTTTAAACCCGAGTAAAATGTGAAATATGACAAAACATCCAATGTTTCGTTAAGAGATTCTGCAGAGCCATCCAGTTGTATAGACGTGTCGTCAGCAAATTGTGATAATTTATATTCAATATCATTTATATGAATTCCTTTAATTCTGGGGTTTGATCTAAGTTTAAGGGACAATATTTCAGCACAAAGTATAAAAATATAGCAACTAAGCGGATCGCCTTGTCTGCATCCACGTTGTATAGGAAACAAATCTGATAAAAAGCCACACTGTGTAACCGCTGAAATTCCGTTTTTATACAATACACTGAACCATTGTTTAATGTCTTGACCGAAGTTAAACCATGAAAGAGTCTGGTTAACAAATGACCATGATAATGAATCAAAGCCCTTTTCAAAATCTATAAGCAATAGGAGACCGGGGATATCATTTTCCTCAGTGTAATTTAAAATGTCGTAAATAAGCCTAGTGTTCTCCCCAATAAACCTACCTTTGATAAAACCAGTTAGATCATTGTTAATTAATTTATCAATATACAGTTTTAACCTGTAAGCAATACAACCAGAACCAATTTTGTAAACAGTATTTAGTAAAGTAATTGGTCGCCAGTTTTTTTTTTAAATTGCCTAGGTTTATCACCTTTTGGTATGCATGTAATTATACCCTGTGTTTGAGTAATAGACAATCTGCCACTTGTAAATGCATGGTTCCAAGCTCCACATACAAAAATACCCAAGTTCGGCCAAAATGCCTTAAAAAAGTCTGTAGTAAAACCGGATGAACCCTGGCTTTTATTATTTGCCATGTGTTTTTTTTAAACAGTTGAAGTTTTTCAGTAAACGTAATTTGCCCTTCTTAACTGCTTGATTGTTCATTTGATAGTTTAGGAATTTCTAAATCATTGACATAATTATTAAAATCAACAGTGTTATCCGTAATATCACAGTTCTGATACAATTGTTTATAAAATAATGCAGTTTCTTTCAAAATGTCAGCTTGGTTATCTATTGCAATGTCATGATCATTTATTAAGTTAGATATAGTTTTTGTCGTATAGTTATATTTTTCGAGGTTACACAATAATTTCGAAAGTTTGTCTCCATTTTGAACCCATTCAGCTCGTGATCATATAATAGATCCTCTTAAATTTTCATCCTGACTGGTTTTGAGTTCGGATTTTAATTCTGCAATATACTGAACGTTATTGTCTGAAAAAGTTTCTTCTTGTTTTTGAATGTTGAGTTTAGTTGCATTTCACGGGTATTATTGAATGTCTTCTTATAAGAACCAAAAGATATTGCTTTGCCTCCAATTTCCATAAGTAAAGTATCTAGAAAAAGTTGATCATCAATAATGAATTAAATGTCTTGATCTGATATTGTATCTATGGCATTATGATTATAAACAGGTAACATATACTGTTGTTAAATTTATATTATTTTGTTATTAATTGTGTTTATGTAACCAATATCTTTTAACAGGTTATTGTTATGCTTTCAGATTCCCTTCCCATGAGTAAAATTAGTAAATTTTAAAGACATAATTACAATAGAGTGATCAGACTAAAAACCGGGGAGTATGTTAACATCATGAAACGCGGGTAATAACAATGGTGATAACAGAAAAAAGTCGAGTCTGGCTAGTTTTATCAGGTTTGTTCTTCTCCAAGTATATCTTCTTGTATTGGGGAAATTTGTTCTAAAGGGGTCGGTAAGATCACGCTCTTCAATATGTTTAATGACACAAAATCTTGCATTTTTATTATTTATTGCTTTATAATTGTCATAATCTAAATTAGGGTCTAAAACTAAATTATAATCCACACAGATAAAGAAGGAGTCATTACCAATCAAGTCTTTTTTTCTGAAATACGTTGTTAAAAAAGTCTGGATCATCAGTATTTGGTCCATACATAGTTACAATGGTAAGCCTGGTTTCACCGATATTCAAATCAAGGAAAATATAGTTGCTATGATCGTCGCTATGTACACTATGTATTTTATAATAAAGTTGTTTTGAAAAAAGTTTTGCAACACCACGGGAATTAGAAGTGCCATAACACAGCAAACATTCTGCCCCCCATTCCGAGTAAATTGTTTTATATTGGTCACCAACAAAATGTGAATCTTGAAGACAGAAAAAATTTAATATCGCGATGAACAAGTTTCAAACGAGGATGACCATCTGTAACAGTAAGCCACTGTAATTGCGGTGCTCTTGATTGATAATTTGATTGAATTGGTCGATTTTATACACGGCTATAAAACTATACCGGCTTAGAATGAAAACTAATTGTTCGTTATAAAGTAAAACTTTTGTCGTCTTTCTAACAGATCGCTTCTTACAACGAGCATACCTCACTGAATCAGTCTCTATTTTCGGCAATCCTTGATTACGACGATGCCAACACCCCACTAATTTGGCCCAATATTCGTAAGCCTCAATGTCCGGACGGCTACCGGTCAGATTTGTGTCTGAGGCAGCGGACAGATACGTCAGTGCTCTACCACAAAGGCGACATGTACGTCGTCGGCACAGCCCCAGTGCACAACACTGGCATCTCGCCTCTGGAATGCGGAAATATTACAAAAGGCGGACTGGACATCGTCGAAGCCATCCGGTACGGAATTATGTCTGGAAGCGGCGCCTTTGACAATGCGAAAATCGGGCTAATTGTCATTGATAGTTGCAATGATCCTCAAATCATACAAGAGAAGATACTGACGCTGCACAGGCTGGGGGTGTACGTCAATGGGAAGTATGAGCCGGTGGCTGACCGGATCCTGGGTTACGTCGGCGGCTGGTCCAGTGACGTCAGTACGGCCATCGCCAAGATCACGAGCCGGCTGGGTTTGGTGCAGATCAGCTACGCCTCCACGGCGCCGTCACTGAGCAACCGGTACGCGTATCCGTACTTCCTGCGCATCCCAAGCGCCGACGACGACCAAGCGGCGACGTTGCTCAAGATCGTGAAGGCGCTCGGTGGCAGCACCATTCAGGTTATTTACAGTCAGACAATATACGGCGAGGGTGGGCGGAATCTGATACAGAAACTCGCTGATCAGCCGGAGTACAGCATCTGCATCGGCAACGAGATACCAGTCTCCAAGGACACCCAACCAGCGACTATCGTCGATTCGCTTCGTGCATCCAAGGAAGCGCAAATAGTTGTCGCTTTCATCGCATCGTTTGAATTAGAGAACATTATTGGCTACCTAAATCAAGAATTAGCGCTGAACGAGTTTCTGTTCGTCGCGTCCGAGGAATGGGGTCTGCGACTGGACATGTCCCGGTACCCGAAACTCCAGGGTACGATCACTGTGGCCTCGCGGCTCTGGACCACGGACGGGTTCGAGTCCCACCTAAAGGCACTGCAGCCAGACACCAAAGAGGATCCCTGGATACGACCGTACCTGGAGTCGCTCTATGACTGTTATTTTGAGAGCAGTTTTGACAAGTCTTCTAAAATGAAATGCAAGTAAGAGCACCTTGTAATATTGCCAGTTACGATATGAATTAATATCTAAAATAATTACTTTTTTTCTTCATCCTCCTCCTTCTCCTTAGGATTCTCCTTAACACCATCATACTTATCATCATCGCTATGATGATGATGATGATGATGATCATCATCATCATCATCATGATTGTGGTCGTCGTCATCATCATAATCATCATCATCATAATCATCACGATCATCATCATCTTAAATAGCATCATCATCACTATCATCATTATCAGCATCAACATCATCATTGTCATTATCATCCTCGTCGTCGTCGTCATCACGATCATCATCATCATTATCATACAAATCATAATCATCATCATAATCATCATAATTATCAATTTCTTCTTTTTTTCTTCTTCTTTTTCTTATTATTATCTACATCATTTCAGCGGTACCGCGACGCTGGATGAAGGTAACGGTGTGTTCAGGATCGAATCCTGGGCGCCGTTCGCCGAACGTGCAGTGTCTGTCCTGCTGAAGGGAGTGGCATCCACCCTGAAGAAACTGTGCGGCCCCACCCAGTCCGTCTGTCCGGAGTTCCGTACCTCCACCGGGGAGGTAGGCTACGCGTTCTAGAAGTTCTGTACAACTGGCATTATAAACAGTAGAGCCAAAATATTAGAACATGTATGGACCGGTATCAGTCGCTACAGTAACTAGAGCGATGCAGTTATAAGCGGTTGTAGAAAAAGAAAAAAATAGTGCTAATAGGCGTGGTGGTGGTAGTAGTAGTATAGTAGAAGTAGAAGTAGTATTAGCAGTAGAAGTAGTAGTAGTTATTGTTGTTGTAGCAATAGTAATATTAGTACATGTAATATTAGTAGTAGTAGATGTAGAAGTAGTAGTAGAAGTAGTAGTAGTAGTAGTAGTAGTAGTAGTAGTAGTAGAAGTAGTAGTAATAGTAGTAGTAGTAGTAGTAGTAGTAGTAGTAGTAGTAGTAGTAGTAGTAGTAGTAATAGTAGAAGTAGTAGTAGTAGTAGCAGTAGAAGTAGTTGTAGTAGTTGTTGTGGTAGCAGTGGTAGTATTTGTACATGTAGTAGTATTAGTAATGGTAGTAGTAGAAGTAGTAGTAGTAATAGTAGTAGAAATAGTAGTAGTAGTAGTAGTAGTAGTAGTAGTAGTAGTAGTAGTAGTAACAGTAGTAGTAGTAGTAGTAATAGTAGTATTAATAGTAGTAGAAGTAGTAGTAGTAGTAGTAGTAGTAGTAGTAGTAGTAGTAGAAGTAGTAGTAGTAGTAGAAGTAGTAGTAGAAGTAGTCGTAATAGTAGAAGTAGTAGTAGTAGTAGTAGAAGTAGTAGTATTAGTATAAATAGAAGTATAAGTAGTAGTAGTAGAAGTAGTAGTAGTAGTAGTAGTAGTAGTAGTAGCAGCAGTAGAAATAGTAGTTGTTGTTATTGTTATAGCAGTAGTAGCATTAGTACATGTAGTAGTATTAGTAGAAATAGTAGTACTAGTAGTAGTAGTAGTAGTAGTAGTAGTAGCAGTAGTAGTGGTAGTAATAGTAGTAGTAGTAGTGGTTGTAGTAGCAGCAGCAGCAGCAGCAACAGTAGTAGTAGTAGTAGTACTAGTAGTAGTAATAGTAGTAAAAGAAGTAGTAGTAGTAGTAGTAGCAGTAGTAGTAGTAGTCGTAGTAGTAGCAGCAGCAGCAGCAGCAGTAGTAGAATTAGTAGTAGTAGTAGTATTAGTAGTAGTAGTAGTAGTAGCAGTAGCAGCAGCAGCAGAAGTAGTAGTAATAGTAGTAGTAGTAGTAGTAGTAGTAGTAGTAGTAATAGTAGTAGTAATAGTAGTAGTAGTAGTAGTAGAAGTAGTAATAGTAGTAGTAGAAGTAGTAGTAATAGTAGTAGTAGTAATAGTAGTAGTAGAAGTAGTAGTAATAGTGGTAGTAGTAATAGTAGTAGTAGAAGTAGTAGTAATAGTAGTAGTAGTGGTAGTAATAGTAGTAGTAGTAGTAGTAGCAGCAGCAGCAGCAGCAGCAGTAGTAGTGGAAGTAGTAATAGTAGTAGTAGTAATAGTAGTAGTAGTAATAGTAGTTGTAGTAGTAGTAGAAGTAGTAGTAGAAGTAGTAGTAGTAATAGTAGTAGTAGTAGTAGTAGTAGTAGTAGTAGTAGTAGTAGTAGTAGTAGTAGTAGTAGTAGTAGTAGTAGAAGTAGTAGTAGTAGTAGTAGTAGTAGTAGTAGTAGTAGTAGTAGTGGTAGTAGTAGTAATAGTAGTAGTAGTACTAGTAGTAGTTGTAGCAGTAGTAGTAGTAGTTTAATACTACGTTATCAGTGTGTGTTTTGGTAATATTTGAATTGCAACTGGCATCATTCTATGTATGTGTTTCACTTCATGGGATGGTGGCAGCTGCTGGCGGAAGTGAAGGCACAAGAAGCCCTTATTGAGCCCCAGGACATTGTGAAGAGACGGGTGTTTAACGAGAACGGTGACGGGACGATAGGCTACCGGATATACACCAGCGACGCCAGTGGAAAGGCTATAAAGGTGAGTTATTATGTAAAGGTAAAGGTTTTAAGTCTGGTATCGATATACATCTTCAGCCGACTTTCCCATTTACCCCTGAACACAGGGCCCTAAGCAGTCCGTTAACACTTGGCACGTTGGCTTATTTCCCTCACATGTACCCATTTATACACCTGGATGGAGAGGAGCGAACATGAGATAATTGTGTTGCTTAGAAAAATTCCAGTGGTCTGGGTGGGATTTGAACCACGGACCTCAAGATCCAAGCTCGCGTCCTGCAACAGGTTCTACCAAACACGCGTACATCGGAAATACAGCATTTTGACAAACATAGGTTGAATTCCAATGATTATTCGTTTGTCCGTTTATAGTTTACGAGCAATGCTAGCGACACAAATAAGCGTTTTTGTTGTTCCGATATTTTGTACTAACTAGTGATGCGCAAAATACATGAATATGAAGATAATAATATTTTGCACGCAAGCAAATCCCTGACGTGAGCAATGTAACAATGACGTACCAAAAAGAAGGCACAATAACCTCTACATAATAAATATTTGACAACAGTTTCTTTTCTTTCATCATAGTTTTTCTTCGTAGTGAGTTTTCGCTATGGACGATGTACACGACGCTGTCATTTAGCATAATGCAAGTTCAGTCCGCAACAAGAATTCAAGCCGCGCGTTCATACGCGGATGTGTCTGTTTGTTCCAGTTGGGTACCAGTGACAGTCTCGGCTTCCAGTTTCTGGTGGAGCCGTATTACAAGCACCGCCCCAGGGGCACAATAAACACCAATTGCACCGCCGGCGCCGTCTGCCGGAAATGCTCCCCGCAGCCCACTCCGTGAGTACAGACGACTTATTGATGTTTATTATTACACACACGCACGCACGCGTGCGTGCGCGTGCGTGCGTGCGTGCGCGAGTGCGCGCGCGTGCGTGCGTGCGTGTGTGTGTGTATTTGATTATGTACAGCGACATGATACATGTGTCAATATTAGGGCACTACATGACTACATGTACATTTTGTATATCGTCATTCACATTTTAGCATTCACATAAACATGGCGGTGTAACATTAAATTTTGACCCCGTTGAAAATTGACCCCATGGGTACTTTTTCAAGGATGACTGATAAATTTTTAACGTTGAAAACTGACCCTGCCCGTTATATAATGACCCATCCACGAGTGAAAATTCGACCCTCGTTGAAAACTGATCAACTATAGCCAGGTCATATTTCCACTGATTCCAATAATCCTATGCAATTTGCCTATTACCATACAGACCAAAGAATAACCATTCTATTTTTCTCACGACGGTAAGCATTAATTAACGTTTAGTTATAAGTAATACCTAACTACACATTTTAAGATGCTTTTTAACGTCTATATGTAAAATCAGTTACTATAATTTATGTGTAATGTATAGACAAGATGTCTGAAAACATATTAACTACAGTATGCCGTAGAGCAGTGTAGATACTCATGATTAGCTTTTATTAGAATGCCAGAATAAATATATAACTTCGCACTGGTGTTGTTATTAAGTCATTTGACTATTATACATTTGTATAGACAAAACCGAAACAAAACTATAACGTACTAATATACCATGGTGTCAGCTATCACTACTACTACTTGTGTCACATATGTGACCCCTGCTTGTATGTCAAAGGTCAAGGTCACTGCAATTGCAAAACTAGTTCTCCCACAAGAGCACAGTCAGCTAGTGTCTCTGAAGTCGTGGTTAAAACAGTCAAACGCATCATTGTCAAGGCAAAAAGGAGCCAAGAGTGATTGCATTTCGTGAGTTTAGAAATACTCCGTTGCAAGACCTCAGATTTTCACAATCACAATCGTTGCAAGGTAGACATAATCAACATAAGCATTCCAGTTAAAACTGAGACACGCATACCTAGGACAATCAATACACGTGAACAGCATACCTAGGACAATCTATACACGTGAACAGCATACCTAGGACAATCAATACATGTGAACAGCATACCTAGGACAATCAATACACGTGAACAGCAAAGTTGGTAAAACGTGGTTGCCTGCAAATAGTATTTCCACACACAATGACAGATTATGTAACAGTCAAACACCCGATGGAGCTATATACCACATAAATCGCCAGTTACTCCTGAAAACAAACGACATAATTTTACAGACATTCAGGAATTTGCCTCTTTTGTCACCTTTAATTAGTGAGTTCACCAGAGCCTAGCAAAATACCAGAACAACAACAATTTAATTCACCAAAGAAAAACAATGCTGCAAACCCTATCCATGAGAATACAGAATTGGTGAAGTTCAGGTTTAAACAATATCTGGAAGGCTTGTCGAGCCGAATAAATTGTTTTCAGGAGATGGGTAGAGTAATGGGTAAATTAGTAATTAGCTGTAAACATCAATTTCATGTGTGTTATCTCGACAGGTTGCGCAGAATTATTTAATTTGGAAAAAATGATCTACAGGAAGCGTGACACTGCTGATAACTTTATTATTGTTTCAGTATGGATTGTTGTTACTGAATTGAATGCGTTTATTTGGTAAATGTGTGTGATTATTATTCCATGATTGTTTTTCGGCGTAGCTTTTCAACCCAACTTTTGACCTTCCTGAATATCCAATCAAACATTGTGAAAACTTCCCGCCAGTAGTCCCAAATGAATAAATCCGATTATCATCGGCTAATTTATGATAAATTCCCACTACACTAGTCATAAATGAGTAGGTGCAACATCTCAACAATATGCAGACGAATTCATAACAGGTTTGGAATACTTGTAGCAAATTAAATATTGGAATAACATTTCGCACAAAATGAGAGCTTTCATATATGCGCAACGCTACTGAAATGATTTGACATTACAATTGCCACGTTAAAAAGCAATACATTTGATGTTTTGCAACGATGTAAATGAACACTTTCTACATGTGCGTGTTTTCTTTTATATTCATATACAATAGACAAAGCGATTCTATAAAATATCAGTTGTATCTAAGACAATTTCCTACTAGAGGGATAGCATATATTAAGGGCGAAATGACCATTCGCTCGCCTGCAGGTCAGTGTAGGGTCAAACTGACACTGTGCATTACTGTTGAACAGGCAAGATACTTGAAAAATATCATCGTTGACATACATGTATTATTTATACCTGAACGAGATTTATCTAGCCATAAATATTTTAATATATTTAGGCGCGTGCATACTTCGAACAGAAATGTACTAGTTAATACAGTTTCTTGCCATGTATGTTCCGGCTTGTTGATGTATGCATTACCGTTTATGCATCATGTTCTGTGTTGTTGAATATTGTTTTAATTTATTACATAATTGGTATTTTCTTTGTTAAATTATCCCGATAATAATTTATTTATTGTTTTACCTCTTTCAAACTATAATGTAGTTCAGAGTCGGTATTCACAAAGTTCCTAAGGGAAAACTTAATGTACGTTTTACTTACATATAAGTGAACATTCCAGTTCAATATTGTTTATGAAACTTGATCATTTGGGTGGGTTCACAAAAAATGTAAAATACTAAACACATAAACAATATTGACTAGTGTTCCCTTAAGGACTTTGAGAATACGGGCCCTGGACAGACAAACATAAATACAAGAGTCCTTACAATGACCACGTTCAATGTTATCATCATCATCATCATCATCATCATCATCATCATC
Source organism: Congeria kusceri (assembly GCA_027627225.1). Taxonomy (NCBI): domain Eukaryota; kingdom Metazoa; phylum Mollusca; class Bivalvia; order Myida; family Dreissenidae; genus Congeria; species Congeria kusceri. The sequence continues at coordinate 75,109,159 of CM051030.1, forward strand.
ATCATCGTCGTCGTCGTCGTCGTCATCATCATCATCATCATCATCATCATCATCATCATCATCATCATCATCATCATCATCGTCATCATCATCATCTTTTTCAATCAAGATATTGTAATTTTATGTGTTATATACATGTTAAATGAATGTTGCTGCATAAAAAATATGTAAACTATGGCTACAGTTATATCTAAGAAATTATATATTTATGTTATCGTCATCTTACCAAATATCAGCGCAGCAAACAATTAGTTTCGACTTTCTTAATTTGATGTTTGTTCATGAACACATTATTTGTTCTACACACGATGCACATGTCGGTCCCCAATTTAAGTGGGTGTTAAGGTGTTAACGAACGAGTCAAAGTAGCAAACTGTCATAACAGTTTCTATCCACAAATAGTCTCGATCAACTATCTGTTTTGTTTAATACTGCCACACAAACTATATTTTTAGCTCGACTATTCGAAGAATAGGTGAGCTTTCCTACTACCCCCGGCACCCGCGTCCGCGTCTGAATTTGGCTACTAAAGTTTGTATTCAAAAGTCTTGTAACTTCAAAACTACATAAGTTATTCACTTAAAACCTGCAATGTACCTTTGTCATCAACTCCAGTGTCAGGGGCATTATTCCCCATAACTTTGTTTTGTATTTTGACAGAGTTATGCCCCTTTTTCACTTAGATCTTCTGTTTAAAGTTTATATTCAAACGTTTTGTAACTTCAAGACTATATAAGTTATTCACTTGAAACTTGGAACTTACCTTTGTCATCAACTCCAGTATCAAGGGCAACATTCCCCATAACATTGTTTTGTATTTTGACAGAGTTATACCCCTTTTTCACATCGATTTTTTTGGTTAAAGTTTATATTCAAAAGTTTTGTAACTATAATACTACAAAAGCTATTCACTTGAAACTTGGAATATATATACCTTTGTCATCAACTCCAGTATCAGGGTGAACATTAACTAACTCTATTTTGTATTTTGACAGAGTTATGCCCCTTTTCATATAGATTTTCTGGTTAAAGTTTATATTTCAAAGGTTGTGTAACTTCAAAACTACATAAGTTATTCAATTGAAACATGGAAATAACCTTTGTCATCAACTCTAGTATCAGGGGCAACATTACGCATAACTCTATTTTGTATTTTGACAGAGTTATGCCCCCTTTTCACTTAGATTTTCTGTTTAAAGGTTATATTCAAAAGTTTGGTTACTTCAAAACTACATAAGTTATTCACCTGAAACTTGGAACTAACCTTTGTCATCAACTCTAATATCAGGGGGAACATTACCGATAACTCTGTTTTGTATTTTGACAGAGTTAGCCCACTTTTCACAGATACTTTGTTGTTTGAGTTTTTTTTTCCAAAAATGTATAAACTATACAAGGCTTCACTTAAAAGTTTTGTATTTTAACAAATTTATGCCCTTCCACTATCCAAAATACGTATCAACTGAAATACTTCGAATAGTCGAGCGAGATGTCCTCTGACAGCTCTTGTTATTTTCGGCCATAAAATTTCATGGGTTAAGTGAATGTTAAATGTAAGTTTTATAATGCACGAACTATTACATAAAAAAATGATATTACATGTTTGCCTCGTTTGCTCTGTGTCAAAGGAAAATAATCTATTGCCCAACATGATAATTATTACATACAATATGTGTAATTGTCAGTCTGAGTCAGAGCAACATTTTTTCAAATTAGTAAAATTAGCACTTGTGAATTTCGTTACCAATTGCCTTCACGATCTATTCTAAAGTGCGCGCTGTAAAGAAACATGTAATATATTAGTGTTCTCTCTGTGTTTGAGCTTAGTTCGTGTACAAATGTTGCCTTGGAAATATGTATTTGTTATTCTATAATTGTGTTTGTAATTGAGTCTTTATTATAGATTGGAATTATTGCTGTTATTATAGTCCTATATCCATGTAGGTTCATAATATTGTTTCGGGTATGCAGCCACCCCCAAACCCCACCCACCAATATGACTTTTTTGAAAATAATTGCAAAATTGGTGTATTTTGAACATTCTAACATGCTTTATTAAGCTCTTAAAATCTACATTTTTTAAGGAAAACATATCGTCTTTAAAAACTTTACTCTGAACAATTTACTCTGTAATAGAGCCGCAACATCAAACAAATACAAGCCACGCAATTATTAAAAGTCTAAATTTCTGTCCTTCTAGTCAGCGAACTGTGCAATTACACATTCAATACTAATATCCATATATGAATGATGATATATGTCTGTAGGCAGCAGTGTAAAATTACTCAAATTATTTGACTCAAATTTTAAGAGTAGATCTAAATATTATTTTCAAGGGTGTATCTAAGGCAAAATCGAATGTTCACCCAAATTGAAAAACACATAAAATAATGCATCTGGAACGAAAACATCATACAATGTGCATCAAAGAAATTAGAATTAGCACTTAGTAGTAGTTTTTTAAATGTAATTAACACGTTATTGAGCAATAAATCCTCCGGTTTGAAACGATGAATAGATTTCATTCCTTTTAAATTGCCGCTTTTGATTTAAATGCAAATGTATGTAACTTTAGATTTACTGATTATGCAGAATTTTCCGTTTTGCTGGTATGTAACTTTAGATTTACTGATTACGCAGAATTTTCGGTTTTGCTGATTTTCTCACGATGGATACTTCACCTTTTATCCAATCTTAACCAAACTTGCACAGGATCTACGTCTTTAGAAGAACATTGCTTCATACGCGACGTCGTCGTCTTTGATCTTTTCTTGCGGCATCTCTTATGTTGTTCAAACTCATGGCCTTGGGAAATTAATTTTAAAGAAGCTATCCAGCAAGTCTGCGATAGTTTCTGGTTCTCTCCAATGTGATTCTCTTCTACAAACAGACTATCTCCGACATTTAATATACATTTAACTAACCGTTAAGAAATGCCCTCATAATTGATCAAAATTTAATGACTGATCAGTTTCCAACGACATTTTGATCAAAATTTAATGATGAAATGTTGGCTCAATGGGGTCAATTTTCAACGGGGTCAATATTAAATGTTAGAGCGGCATTATCTCTATACCAACGTCCTAAGGCCATAAAATACGATGTGCGTTCCGGGCAACGGTCTCAAAAAAGTTAGGTAGGGTTGGGATATATTTTTTTTCACATTTAAGCGTTCAAAAAACATTGAAAATTATCTAAAATCTGACGAATATGATTTTCACGGAAAACAATCATAGCTAAAAACTTTAGGGAGCGGGTTTTCGCTAGGAAGGTTCGTGTGGCCCAAACCACAGAAATGTGTTGGCCTAATGGTAACGTTTAGTTAGGATTTTCGTTGGGCAGCTCATTTTACTGAAATTTACGAAGACAACGTTATAGCTTTTCATATTTAGAAAAAGCAGTTGATGGTTACGCGTTTCCGTGAGAGAAGTCGTATGAACATAAATAAATCGCTTTGTTTTTCATGAAAAACTCTAACGACATGACGCGCCAGAATGGATTTTTGTTGTTGTTTTTTGGGGTGGTAAATGCATGTATTCTTGAGCAAGCATGACTCTTATCCGCTATACAAATGGCTTAGGAACTCGTATGTCACGGAAGAAAGATCATCAACACGCAGTTTGTGATCGACTACGGGTGGGGTATTAAGGGACTTGTTCACAGGTTTTTGTATTTAAAAAATAATGTCATTTATATAATGTCTCAACTGCAAAAAGTACAGCAGTTGTACAAACCAAAAACAAATATTACTTGAACCTACGACCGCCGGGATAAAAAAATCTGTCGCGATAACCACTCGACCATTCTGATTTACAAATCTTAGAACTGTAGAGATACAAGTGTCTTCCAAAATACCACTGAAAAGCGTTGTACACGACGTATAATTTTATCTATTTCAATGGACTATTTTCATAAACGACACTATATTTTCAATACATTTCTTTGTCAGTAGTGTTATTTTGCATGTGTATATATAACGTTTTTTGTGTGGAATGTATGAAACATTTTATGAAAATTGTCAGTTTGCCAGTCTATGAACAGGTCGCTTTAGCTGATAATTTTGAATGTGTTCCAGGTCGCCCGGTGGCATGAAGACGCAGGTGCCAGGTGGCGCTGTGGCGGCCATTGTCGTGCTGGCCGTGTTCGTCTGCGTCCTCGTGGTGGCTCTCGTCTGCATCTGCAGACGGACCGGATGTTGTCTGAGATGCGGTAAACATTAGGACGACTTTCTGAATTGCCCGTTACATTTCATATACGCGTGTTACAGCGGTTTTGTTTGAGACCAACTGTTAATGTCAAAAGGAACACATCAATGTAGCTTTACGCTATTTGAAACTGAAAAACGCTTTACGTGGAACCAGGTGTGCTGTCATGGCCAAAATTAGTAAAATAACTGTTCAGGGGATAAGAAACTCCAAAAAAACAGTGGCAGCGGATAATGCAAATTAAAACTAGACATAAAACTAGTTTTTTATGTTTGTTAAAATATATTCTCTATACCAAAACATTAATGCCATGGTTAAAAACGTTGACTTACATTTGAAATTATTTCAGATGCGTTGAATCCGCGATTCGACAACACGTACTTGACGGCGATATATGAGGAGCAGCGCCGACAGCATGGCGTCGACGGCAGTAAAACTTCGGAACGGAAGACCGAAGATTACGACTTTCTGAAAGATTCGCAGGACGCTGGGTTGAGTTACGGAGGTTTGCCCGGTCAGAATAATCAGTCCGACCAACAGTGCACTCAGACCGGAAGGAACACCCAGAGTCTGAATTCACAGCTTCCGAGGGATCGTCTGTTTGGTTCAGTTCCGGAGGGCGACAGTAACCCAAGTGTGGCGGTGTCACCTGGAAACGATTACTTGACGTCACCGCAAACATCATCAGGCGGCACGTCAAGGTCAAGGTCAGGCGACAGTGAAATCCGCATGCCGTCGGCTCACAGCTTTGACACATTACAGAAGTCGAACACTCAGGAAACGCTTTCTATGTCTTACGTGTCCGCGCCACAGCATAGCTACATCACTGCTCAAAACCAGCAAGACCGGACGGGTGATGAAGTGGACACGTTTTTTTGATTTGTTACTGGGTTTACATGTCGAAAATTGAAGGTGTCATATTGCTGGCTTTATTGTCACGATAAAATAACAAAAGTGCACATTTATACCCAATGCAATATGTAATTGACCAATCGCTATTAGATTTATAACCACGCCTACAGTCACTGTAAAAGGAGTACGCAACTAATCAAAACGCTGACAGCGCAGAAAGACTGTTGGCGACAAAAGAAACTAAAAGCATGTGAATTATGAGAGCATTTTTGCTAAAAGGAAACATTAGTTTGAATGAAGTTCAATTACCCACCTTTATAATTTGTTTTCTTATTCAATAGTATACGACATCATAATGAAAACTAATTTGAAACGAAAATATATTTTGTTCGAGATAAATATCTTATGCAAACGGAATTATATACATGCCAGTTAACAAGTCAATCTGCAACGGCCAGAATAATCGGCCAGATATACACATTATAATACATATTACATACTTTATCTTAAATAGTTAAAATGTAAGAAAAAGTGTGTGAAATTTTACTGTTTGAAGAAGGACCCTTTCTGGTTTCGACTTACTAATAGCCTGCAAAGGAAGTAAGTAGTTTTCCGCGATACCTGTTTTGGAAATTACTCTCTTAAAAGACCGTTGGCTTCCACCAACAGTCTAAAAACCAACCCGACCTGCGCCTGGCTGCACTGTGGGGGCGTTGTTTACCTGTGTTCGAACTAGTGCACAGCTGAATATTATTTTACAAGGTGTTGATAAATTATTGTATATACACTAAAATTTGGTGAGTTAATCTGTGATGATATTTTGTTAACTTGTTCTTGAGTTTATTAACAAATCCATATATAGTTTTTATTAATCCCCCTCCGCGAAGCGGGATGGGGGTTATAGGAATGCCCTTCGTCCGTCCGTCTGTCCGTAACATTTTCGTGTCCGCTCCATATCTCCTATACCCTTTGAAGGATTTTCATGAAACGTGGCTCACATGTTTAGGTCATTGAGACGATGTGCAGAAGGCATGAGTCAGTCACGCCGGCTCAAGGTCAAGGTCACACTTGAAGGTCAAATATTGGAGCCTCCATTTCGTGTCCGCTCCATATCTCCTATGCCTTTTGAAGGATTTTCATGAAACTTGGCTCAAATGCTTAGGTCATTGAGACGATGTGTAGAAGGCATGGGCCTTTCACGCCAGCTCAAGGTCAAGGTCACACTTGAAGGTGAAATTTTTGAGCCTCCATTTTCGTGTCCGCTCAATATCCCCTATACCCTTTGAAGGATTTTCATGAAACTTGGCTCAAATGTTTTGCTCATTGAGACCATGTGCAGAAGGCATAAGCCAGTCACGCCAACTCAAGGTCAAGGTCACACTTGAAGGTAGAATGTTTGAGTCTGCATTTTCATGTCCGTTCTATATCTCCTGTGCCCTTTAAAGGATTTTCATGAAACTTGCCTCAAATGTTTATCACATACAGGCAATGTGCAGAAGGCATGAGGCAGTCACGCCACCTCAAGGTCAAGGTCACACTTGAAGGTCAAATGTTTGAGCCTCCATTTTTGTGTCTGCTCCATATCTCCTATGCCCTTTGAAGGATTTTCATAAAACTTGGCTCAAATGTTTATCACATTGAGGCGATGTGCAGAAGGCATGGAGCAGTCTTGTCACCTCAAGGTCAAGGTCACACTAAAAGGTCAAATGTTTGAGCCTCCATTTTCGTGTCAGCTCCATATCTCCTATGCCCGTTAAGGAATTTTCATGAAACTGATTAAGGTCAGTGTGATACTTCAAAGTCACCTTTAAAATCTAATGAAGGATCACGTCGGGGGATATAGCTGTCCTTTAGACTGCCTGTTGAACATGCTTTCTTATACATACAATGTGTTGAGTTTTTCTATGCATATATAATACACATATATTAAAAATAAATAAACTTCACTCAGGTTTCAGTTTGCAATTTGCAGATGGCCCATCTAACGCGAGTACAGACTCTTCACTTACCAAGTGGGTCATCTAACGAGAGTACAGACTCTTGACTTACACAGTGGGCCATCTAACACGAGTACAGACTCCTGACTGACCAAGTGGGCCACCTAACGAGAGTACAGACTCCTGACTTACCAAGCGGGCCAACTAACGAGAGTACAGACTCTTGACTTACCAAGTGGGCCATCTAACGAGAGTACAGACTCTTGACTGACAAAGTGGGCCATCTAACACTAGTACAGACTCTTGACTTACCAAGTGCGCCATCTAACGAGAGTACCGACTAGTAAATGACCAAGTGGGCCACCTAACGAGAGTACAGACTCTTGACTGACCAAGTGGGCCATCTAACGAGAGTGCAGACGCTTGACTTACCAAGTGGGTCATCTAACGAGAGTACAGCCTAGTGACTGACCAAGTGCGCCACCTAACGAGAGTACAGACTCTTGATTGACCAAGTGGACCATCTAACGAGAGTACAGACTCTTGACTTACCAAGTGGATCATCTAACAAGAGTACAGACTAGTGACTGACCAATTGGGCCACCTAAGGCGAGTACAGACTCCTGACTTACCAAGTGGGCCATCTAACAAGAGTACAGACTCTTGACTGACCAAGTGGGCCACCTAACGAGAGTACAGACTCTTGACTTACAAAGTGACCATCTAACAAGAGTACAGACTCCTGACTTACCAAGTGGGCCATCTAACGAGAGTACAGACTAGTGACTGACTAAGTGGGTCATCTAACACGAGTACAGACTAGTGACTTATCAAGTGGGTCATCTAACGAGAGGACACACTAGTGACTGACCAAGTGGGCCATCTAACACGAGTACAGACTCCTGACTTACCAAGTGGGCCAACTAACCAGAGTACAGACTAGCGACTGACAAAGGGGGTCATCTAACACGAGTACAGACTCCTGACTTACCGAGTGGGTCATCTCACGAGAGTACAGACTCTTGACTGACCATGTGGGCCATATAACAAGAGTACAGACTAGTGACTTACCAAGTGGGCCATCTAACATGAGTACAGACTCCTGACTTACCAAGTGGGCAATCCAACGAAAGTACAGACTAGTGACTGACCAAGTGGGTCATCTAACACGAGTACAGACTCTTGACTGACCAAGTGGGCCATCAGACACCAGTAAAGACTAGTGACTGACCAAGTGGGCAATCTAACACGAGTACGGACTAGTGACTTACCAAGTGGGCCACCTAACGAGAGTACAGACTCTTTACTTAGCAAGTGGGTCATCTAACTCTTGACATATTACCAAGTGGGTCATTTAACATGATTACAGACTCTTGACTTACCAAGTTGGTCATTTAACATGACAACAGACTCTTGACTTGCCAAGTGGGCCATCTAGCATGAGAACGGATCTTGACTTACCATGTGAGGCATCTTACGAGAGTACAGACTCTTGACTTACCATTTACCAAGTGAGGCATCTAACAAGAGTACAGACTCTTGATTTACCAAGTGGGCCATCTAACATTAGTTCAGACTCTTGACTTTTAACCAAGTGGGTCATTTAACATGATTACATACTCTTGACTTACCAAGTGGGCCACATAACGAGAGTACAGACTCCTGACTTACCAAGTGGGCCACGTAACGAGAGTACCAACTACTGACGTACCAAGTGGGCCATCTAACGAGAGTACAGACTAGTGACTTACCAAGTGGGTCATCTAACACGAGTACAGACTCTTGACTGACCAAGTGGGCCATCAGACACCAGTAAAGACTAGTGACTGACCAAGTGGGCCATCTAACATGAGTACGGACTAGTGACTTACCAAGTGGGCCACCTAACGAGAGTACAGACTCATTACTTAGCAAGTGGGTCATCTAACACTAGTACAGACTCTTGACTTATTACCATGTGGGTCATTTAACATGATTACAAACTCTTGACTTACTAAGATGGTCATTTAACATGAGTACAGACTATTGACTTACCAAGTGAGACATCTTACGAGAGTACAAACTCTTGACTTACCATTTACAAGTGAGGCACCATTTACAAGTGAGGCATCTAACACGAGTACACAATCTTGACTTACCAAGTGAGGCATCTAACACGGGTACAGACTTTTGACTACAAGTGGGCCATCTAACAAGAGTACAGACACTTGACTTACCAAGTGGGCCATCTAACGATAGTACAGACTCTTGACTTACCAAGTGAGGCATCTTATGAGAGTACAAACTTTTGACTTACCATTTACAAGTGAGGCATCTAACATGAGTACACAATCTTGACTTACCAAGTGAGGCATCTAACACGGGTACAGACTTTTGACTACAAGTGGGCCATCTAACGATAGTACAGACTCTTGACTTACTAAGTGGGCCACCTAACAAGAGTACAGACTCTTGCCTTATTACCAAGTGGGTCATTTAACATGATTACAGACTCTTGACTTGCCAAGTGGGCCATCTAACATGAGAACAGACTATTGACTTACCATGTGAGACATCTTACGAGAGTACAGACCCTTGACTTACCATTTACCAAGTGAGGCATCTGGCAAGAGTACAGACTCTTGACTTACCAAGTGGGTCATGTAACACTAGTACAGACTCTTGACTTTTAACCAAGTGGGTCATTTAACATGATTACAGACTCTTGACTTACCAAGGTCAATGATTACAGTCTTGACTTACCAAGTGGATCATTTGACATGAGTACATACTCTTGACTTACCAAGTGGGCCATTTAACATGAGTACAGACTCTTGACTTACCAAGTGGGCCATCTAATCTGAGTACAGACTCCTGACTTACCAAGTGGGTCATCTAACACTTGTACAGACTCTTGACTGACCAAGTGGGCCATCTAACATGAGTACAGACTAGTGACTTACCAAGTGGGCCATCTAACACGAGTACAGACTCTTGACTTACCAAGTGGGCCACCTAATGAGAGTACAGACACTTTACTTACCAAATGGGTCATCTAACACTAGTACAGACTCTTGACTTAACCATTTACCAAGTGGGTCATTTAACATGATTACATCTCTTGACTTACCAAGTTGGTCATTTAACATGAGTACAGACAGACTCTTGACTTACCAAGTGGACCATCTAACATGAGAACAGACTCTTGACTTTCCAAGTTAGGCATCTTACAAGAGTACAGACTCTTGACTTACTAAGTGGGCCACCATACAAGAGTTCAGACTCTTAACTTATTACCAAGTTGGTCATTTAACATGATTACAGACTCTTGACTTACCATTTACCAAGTGAGGCATCTAACACTAGTAGAGGCTCTTGACTTACCAAGTGAGGCATCTAACACTAGGACAGACTTTTGACTTACCAAGTGGGCCATCTAACAAGAGTACAGACTCTTGACTAACCAAGTGGGCCATCTAACGAGAGTACAGACTCTTGACTTACTAAGTGGGCCACCTAACGAGAGTACAGACTCTTGACTTATTACCAAGTGGGTCATTTTACATTACAGACTCTTGACTTCCCAAGTTGGTCATTTAACATGAGTACAGACTCTTGACTTACCAAGTGGGCCATCTAACACGAGAACAGACTCTTGACCTACCAAGTGGGCCATCTAACGTGAGTACAGACTCTTGACTTACTAAGTGGGCCACCTAATGAGTGTACAGACTCTTGTCTTATTACCAAGTGGGTAATTCAACATGATTACAGACTTTTGACTTACCAAGTTTGTCATTTAACACGAGTACAGACTGTTGACTTACCAACTGGGCCATCTAACATAAGAACAGACTCTTGACTTACCAAGTGAGGCATCTTACGAGAGTACAGACTCTTGACTTACCATTTATCAAGTGAGGCATTTAACACAAGTACAGACTCTTGACTTACCATGTGAGGCATCTAACAAGAGTACAGACTAATGACTTACCAAGTGGGCCATCTAACAGAAGTACAGACTCTTGACTTACCAGGTGAGGCATCTAACACGAGTACAGACTATTGACTTACCAGGTGAGGCATCTAACACGAGTACAGACTATTGACTTACCCAGTGGGCCATCTAACACAAGTACAGACTCTTGACTTACCAAGTGAGGCATCTAACACGAGTACAGACTATTGACTTACCAAGTGAGGCATCTAACACGAGTACAGACTTTTGACTTACCAAGTGAGGCATCTAACAGGAGAACAGACTATTGACTTACCAAGTGAGGCATCTAACTGGAGAACAGACTATTGACTTACAGGCATCTAACAGGAGAACAGACTATTGACTTACCAAGTGAGGCATCTAACAGGAGAACAGACTATTGACTTACCAAGTGAGGCATCTAACAGGAGAACAGACTATTGACTTACCAAGTGGGCCATCTAAGGAGAGTACAGACTCTTGACTTACCAAGTGAGGCATCTAACATGAGTACAGACTCTTGACTTACCAAATGGTTCATCTTATGCGAATAAAGATTCTGTACCAAACAGAACTGAGAGCATCATTTTTTCTTACCAATGAATGCCCATACATCATTTTGCAGACATGATTATATGTTAAATATATGGTTATCAGTAATCAGTTATGTTCTATTACACTTAACTCACATTTTCTTCTAATATGGCAAGGATGATTTTTAACAACATTTGTTTAACCAACCGTAACAAATTTATACCACTTTATGAATTATGAATACATTGAAACAGTATTTGTAGCTGTCAAGACCATTGACTACAGCTATACATGAATGTATTGCATCCCCAAAATTACTTATACCGAACACATTTGTGTTTCAAATATTTATTTTCAAAAGCATTGAAAAACAGGTACTTTAATTATTGCTCATTATTATATGCTTGTAAATAATTATATAAATATGGTGATCAATATAAATATACCGATAAAAATAGAATAAATAAACCATGCACAAAATCAATGTGTCATAAAATATCGATCACATGGCGACATTATATAAAACAACTAGTAAAAGCTGTATAGCATATTAATCAAATTTACACGAAATAACATGATGGTTGTTAAGATTGCCATAATTCACCTGGGGCCGCATCCACAAAGCTTCTGAAGAAAATCTTAACTTTCGTCATATTTAAGCAGGGTTTGCATTAAGGGAAGTTTGGGAGTAATTTACTTCCAGTTTTTAGTTTAGTTTAGTTTAAACCTATTTATTTTAGCTCGATTGCATCAAAAGCCTAAGGCTTATAGAGACACTCTCGAGTCCATGTCCTGGGCAGAACCAGTACTTGGTGTCTTTGGGGAGATCTTCAGAACGCTCCCAGAGTGAGGATTGATCCCGTGATCTCCCGATCGCTAGGTGGACACCATATCCACTACGCCACCACGACCTTCCAGTTTTTGTCAGAGGACTTCCGGAATTGGAACCATGGAAGTCCTGTGTAAGGATACAATTCAGAAAACCAAACTTAATTTATACACCACTTTTCCTGAATGTATTGGCATATAATCACCCAATGACAAAGAACTGACCTTATACATAGCTTGAATTTTATATTTAAGGCGTGTCCTGGGAAAACCGGGCTTAATACATGTGCATACAGTGTCCTCCCGGATTAGCCTGTGCAGTCCCCACAGGCTAATCCAGGACGGCACTTTTCGCTTTTATGGTATTTTCTGTTTCAAGGAAGTCTCTTCTAAACATAAATTCACTGAAGGCGGAAAGTGCCGTCCCAGATTAACCTGTGCGGACTGCACAGGCTAATCCGGGACAACACTTTACACACATGCATTAATGCCAGTTTTCCCACGACATGCCTCATTTAATTACTTGTCTGAAATGCTCAGGCCTGCCAATATCCAACACTTGGACATCAGGACTTCCACAATTTTCACCTTGCTGCAAACCATGTTTAAAGGAAAATTTCAAATAATAATTTCCATAAGAAAATCAATATTTTACATTTTAAATATGGTAAAATAAGAAACATCTGTCGATTGTTTACCAGATTAAAACCATTTAAGACAAAATTAGCTTTAAATGAACCAGCCACAGACTTAAGGAATTTATTATTTTAGGAAATTCCCTCAAGTTTTCCCTAAGGCCCTTTGTGGATATGGCCCCAGTCTAAATCCTTACACATGTCACATTGGCCCCAGCCTGAATCCTTACACATGTCACATTGGCACCAGTCTAAATCCTTACACATGTCCCATTGGCACCAGTCTAAATCCTTACACATGTCCCATTGGCACCAGTCTAAATCCTTACACATGTCCCATTGGCACCAGTCGAAATCCTTACACATGTCACATTGGCACCAGTCTAAATCCTTACACATGTCCCATTGGCACCAGTCTAAATCCTTACACATGTCACATTGGCACCATTCTAAATCCTTACATATGTCACATTGGCACCAGTCTAAATCCTTACACATGTCACATTGGCCCCAGTCTAAATCCTTACATATGTCCCATTGGCCCCAGTCTAAATCCTTACACATGTCACATTGGCCCCAGTCTAAATCCTTACATATGTCACATTGGCCCCAGTCTAAATCCTTACACATGTCACATTGGCACCAGTCTAAATCCTTACACATGTCACATGGCACCAGTCTAAATCCTCACACATGTCACATTGGCACCAGTCTAAATCCTTACACATGTCACATTGGCACCAGTCTAAATCCTTACACATGTCACATTGGCACCAGTCTAAATCCTTACACATGTCACATTGGCACCAGTCTAAATCCTTACACATGTCACATTGGCACCAGTCGAAATCCTTACATATGTCACATTGGCACCAGTCTAAATCCTTACACATGTCACATTGGCCCCAGTCTAAATCCTTACACGTCACATTGGCACCAGTCTAAATCCTTACACATGTCACATTGGCACCAGTCTAAATCCTTACACATGTCACATTGGCACCAGTCTAAATCCTTACATATGTCACATTGGCACCAGTCTAAATCCTTACACATGTCACATTAATCCTCCAATGAACAGGCCCCACTACTATGAAAGTTGTCAATCTGAAACTTGGTCTTTACTTAAAATAATTTGCCAATGAAATGCAAACCAAATACGTAGCAACCAATTTCATTGGTAAAAAATTTAACATGAGATTAAGTTCGGGACTGGGATCGTTCGTAGTCGTGGGTCCCGCTGCTTAAAAATTATCAATCCAAAGTATGATGATGGTATGAAGCCTATTATAGCTTGCAAACATAAACCTGACACTGACCTTTATGCATGAATATAGGAAAAAAACATAATGATGCAAATCAATGAAGAGTATCCCACAGAAAATACTGTTGTGGTATCGTTAAACTTATGAAACATAAGCACAAACAAAGCTGAGACATGCATGCCATGGCCTCAAAATAATATGAGTATTTAAGTTTGATGCGAGCAAAGCGAGCAAGAAAAAAATCAACAGATAGGTTTGCAATATACTGTTCACAGACCAATTTCAGTAGTGAATGACCAAATTTATCAAAAATATAGGAACAAATTTTCATAATATAGGAAAACATTGGAAATATAGGTTTTTCAAAATATTGGATTTCCTTCCAAAATATAGGACAATATAGGAATTGGTTGATGGCCTGTTAATATTTTAAGTTAAGACTGAGTTGGAGATTAAGATCTTTTATAATCATGGAGCCTGGGCCAAGGTGCTCAAAACTTATAACAGACAGTTAACCTTTGATGTAAATAACATAAATGAGGCGCGTCGTGGGAAAACCAGACTTAATGCATGTGCGTAAAGTGTCGTCCTGGATCAGCCTGTGCAGTTCGCACAGGCTGATCCAGGACGGCACTTTCCGCCTAGAGTGGATTTATGAAGAGACTTCATTGACACAGAAAATACCATAAAAGCGGAAAGTGCCATCCCCGATTAGCCTGTGCGGACTGCACAGGCTAATCCAGGACGGCACTTTACGCACATGCATTAAGACCGGTTTTCTCACGACGCCCCTCAAATATATTTAAAACAACTTGCGATTCAAAATTTAAAATTAATTCATACTAACAATTCACTCAGAATAAACTCACAAATCCAATTTTTAATACTTACGTTACGAATGTATTATTAGATACACTGTTAGTAATGGAGGTGTATGAGATAAACGAGAGCATAACAAATATATCTCACTGTCTACCTTTCACTGGTTTCTATTATTTAGTATCACTTGTAAAAAGAAAACCTTACAAAATAACACAAAAAACATACAATGACATCACTAAAATAAATAAAATTACTTCATTAGTTTGCGTCATTGGACTTCTATGGGGTATTAAAATGTATCCAAGGTGTATGAAAAATACCCCATTGTCAGGTGACCGCTATTAGCCAAACGGATCGCATCATTTATGTAGGAGGTGAGATATATTAATAAATTCACTCTAATTTTAACAGCTATTTGTTTTGAGCAAATCAGCCCCGTAGTATTGCGAATAGTTACAACGTTTACAACAAAACATGCTTTACACAATGTCTATTTATCATGTAAAAATGGTTCAGTTTACCATTTACTACAGTATATTTTAACAAAAAAGACTTCAAAAGAGCCACAGATCTAGCAGATTCAAAATAAATTGACTAGAACAACCTTATTTATTACACAAAAAATTCAACCATGTGTATTAGATGAGAAAATCTGGGTTTGTACTACAAAACCATTTAACATACTGAACAAAACCAAATAAATAAATAAACATAACACAATCAGACTACCACACATATTTTGACCTGATGGTGCATAATTTGATAGATACAAATAAACATTATCGATTCAACGATTTATCTATCTATAAAATTATCACAGTCTAATATTTATATAAACATCCCTATGCATATTGAAAGAATGCAAGCAACTTTGATTTTTGTCATATGCATGTTTAATATTGGACATTCAGTTACAGAACTGCTATGATTTCTAAAGATATTCTCGTCAAAAATGTGTTTTTGCTTACCTCTAAATTAAAAAAATGTCCATAACAGAAAAATGCAGTCCACCAGTTTTATAATCATGCTTATGTACCGGTACTAAAAGTTAAATCTAGCAATCTCAAATGAGGACTTTCATGGGCAAACAATACCAGCAAAATGAATTCCTCTAGAGAAACAACTCTGGTGTATGTACGAATATCTTTTTAAATCAAGTAATTTTGAAAGGACATACAGACATACAAGCAAGAAAATACCAAATTTATGACAGGAGACAACAAAACCAAGACAGATTGCTTAATGAAACTTTTAGATTTTACATCGCATATACTAGTAACGTAATTACTTATAAATACTTTTATCACCAATTAAACATTATTTTTGCTTACGAAATTTGATCATTTAAATTATGTTAAAACATAAATTTGAATTAACATGAATGATTATTATATGAAGGGAAATAGAACATAAAAAATATGTCTTTCCATCACAAAAGGTTCATGGTTCAGTTGATTGAATATATTACACCCCTTTCCACTTTACGTATAGTTGGTATGTTTTCATCAGCCGCAGAACTTGACCCAGCGAACACCCGGCTATCTTTGTCACCTCCGCCACCTGACGACGTCTCGTCACTACACACTGTAATATCCGTTTGCACTTCAGTTAACTGCGGATATTTCGAAGCCGAGTCAGAAGAACTTGATATGCTTGAATTCTCAGATGACTCGAGAGAAGAGGACAGTTCAAGGTCGGAGTCTTGGTCTATAGCGTTGTCATGGTGAGGTATAGACTGGTCGCCTGATAGCACCGTGGTATTGGGGATTGGTTGTGGACTGGTTACCTCAGCAGACGTAGACTGGTCGGTTTCTGTCAGTTCGCCCCCCGAATGCCTTGGACTGGTTGTGGTGCTGTCACTGAAGTAGGATATAGGTGTTTTGAATATTCAAATGCTAATATTGTTTTTGAATTTTCAGTAATAATTTAGATATTCATAGTTGCTATGTTATCTGTGATATCAATGAAAACACAATATTAATATATGTATAGAAATATAATAGAGGACCCAGTTTACATCCAAGAAATATGTATTTTCATCAGCAAACTAAAACTGGAAGGGAGTATATACTTTCATAAAGAAGAGGGCCAAATGACCCTGGGTCTCTCACCTGAGTTTAATGAACCATAAGAGATGTTTGAAATAAAACACTGACAATGGACATCAACAATGGACCTGACTGACAGCCATTTTTTTAGCAAATCAAAACAAAAAATTGAAGGAATTTGTTAGATAGTAGGAACATTTCTGTGACATTTTTTCAAAATCCAGGGAGTGGTTTCAGACAAGAAGAATTTCAAAGTTTTCAAAATAGCCATTTAAGGAAAACTGCCCCACCCGCTGGTGTCCATGTTTATACAGGAATCACAATCATTCGAAGGAATTTGGTAGAGAGTCACACAAGATACATTGAAATCGAACATGTGGTTTCTGTCAAGAAGATTTTCAAGTTTTATATATAGCCATATAAGGAAAACTGCCCCACCCTCTGGCAGCCTTGTTTTTTAACAAAACAAAATGATTTGAAGGAATTTGGTATAGGGTCAACCAAGGAACATTATAAGGAAAATGGCCATGTCGCCTAGTGGCCATTTATTACTAAGAAACAAAATTATTTGAAGGAAGAGATTTGGTAGAGATTCACTCAAGGAACATTTCTGTGAAATTATTTTGAAATTCAGTGAGTGGTTTCTGACCAGAAGATTTTCTATATGGCAATATATATGGAAAAAAGGTCCCCACCCCTGACGGCCATGTTCTTCCATTAATCAAACTAATTTTATTGAATTTGGTAAAGGGTTGCCCAAAGAAAAATTATGTGAAATTATTTCAAAATCCCACAACTGGTTTGTGAGAAGAGGATTTTTAATTTTTACCTTTTGGTTGCCATGGCAACCTGAGTTTTTAACTTATTGAAATGAATTTAAGGCGCTCTGGAGGACCACCCCAGGTACATTCCTAATAAGTTTGGGTAAAATCCACTAAGCGGTTTCAGAGAAGAATTTGTTTGAAATAAATTGTTGACGACCGAGGACAGACGATGAACGCCGGACAGTGACTGAACACAATAGCTCACCCTTGAGCACTCAGGTGAGCTAAAAAGTGGAAACCCAAAATATCTCTATTAAGTAAACCAGTATATATTTTGATTTACAACTGAAGGAAGTCCAAAATAACCTAATGATAATAAGAGGGCCATAAGGCCCTAGGTCGCTCACCTGAGGGCTAAGCAAGTTTCATGTTGATTGGGCAACAAATGTGGCGTATAAAGTGTTCACAAGCTTTTTCTTTAGTAATTGTCCCCAGTCACCTAGTTTTTGACCCCACATGACCCATTTTCGAACTCATCCTAGATATCATTGGAACAAATTTTCTGGGCAAGTTTCATGAAGATTGGGCAATAAATGTGGTCTATAGAGTGTTCACAAGGCAAATGATGACGACAAACGATTCAGGATGAACTACGGACAAAAGGCGATCACAAAAGGTCACCAAGCTCAGGTGAGCTAAAAATGTGAATGAACCACATTTACATTAAATGCAGTATTTTTTACTGAAAAATGGACAATTAACCGGTGTTATAAATATATACTTCATTGACCATTTATGTCAAAGAATGGTAATTGTTATCAAAACTAAATACATTATAGACAAAGTGTACACATTACAAAAAAGTAATTTTTCAGTTTAGTAGTTCTCTAAACTGACTACCTGTCAGTAAATGTGGCAGCCTTGTAACCCTTGGCAACGACCTCCTCTGCAAGACTGCCCTTCATGTAGAGGTCGATCTGCTTGCAGGTGAGAGTTGTCTGCAGAAACAGGTGGAGGGTGGAGTCCGACAGGTACAGACTGATATTCACAATCCTGCAACAAGTACACACTGATGTTCACAATCCTGCATCAAGTACAGACTGATGATCACAATCCTGCAAAAGATAAGTGTATAACTTAGCACAGGCAAATACGGATGCAGCAGAGAGTCCGACAAGTACAGACTGATGTTCACAATCCTGCAACAGGTACAGACTGATGTTCACAATCCTGCAACAGGTACAGACTGATGTTCACAATCCTGCAACAGGTACAGACTGATGTTCACAATCCTGCAACAGGTACAAACTGATGTTCACAATTCTGCAACAGGTACAGACAGATGATCACAATCCTGTGACAAGTACAGACTGATGTACACAATCCTGTGACAAGTACAGACTGATTTTCACAATCCTGCAACAGGTACAGACTGATGTTCAAAATCCTGCAACAGGTACAGAATTATGTTTACAATCCTGCAACAGAGATTCCAACAAGTACAGACTGATATTCACAATCCCGTGACAGGTACAGAATGATGTTCACAATCCTGCAACAGGTACAGAATGATGTTCACAATCCTGCAACAGAGAGTCCAACAAGTACAGACTGATGATCACAATCCTACAATAGAGTCTGACAGGTACAGACTGATGTTCACAATCCTGCAACAGAGAGTCTGACAGGTACAGACTGATGTTCACAATCGTGCAACAGAGAGTCCAACAAGTACTGACTGACGATCACAATACCGGAATAGAGTTTGACAGGTACAGACTGATGTTCACAATCCTGCAACAGAGTTCACAATCCTGCAACAGAGAACTGTTTCCACCTCACAGGTACCAGTGACACAGGAATTATCAATGTCAGGGATGAATGCTCTCCATCCTGCCCCCACGGCACATTGGTACGGAACGTGTGAATTGTTTCAAGTACAGGGACATGATTCATCAACTAGCATGGCTAACCTAGGTTCAGCCATTGTCCATTTATTGCCCATAAACAACTACTATCATTTTGACCTTGATCCTTGACCCATTAGGGATCTTTTTGCAGTCAAGACCAACTTACCTGCCAAGTTTGAAGAACCTAGTATAAAGCAAAATAACCCCGCTTGTTCGATATGGTGCATATAGTGATACGATAATTTATTGGATTAAGTTCAAGTACCAACAATGGTATCTGTACTTTTGTTCTCTTGTCAGCAAACTATAGATAGTAATACTTCTATACGTACGTTTGCAGCCATTCCCCCAGCTTTGTCATCCGATCCACAAGAAACTGCGGTTCAAACCTCTCAGAAAACGTCTTCTTCTCTGGCAGTTCTGGACATAGACTAAACACATAGAATGTTACATATTACACTGGCAGTTCTGGACATAGACTGGACACATAGAATACTACATATTACACTGGCAGTTCTGGACATAGGCTGGACACATAGAATGTTACATATTACACTGGAACTTCTGGACATAGATTGGACACATAGAATGTTACATATTACATTGGCAGTTCTGGACATAGACTGGACACATAGAATGTTACATATTACATTGGCAGTTCTGGACATAGATTGGACACATAGAATGTTACATATTACACTGGCAGTTCTGGACATAGACTGGACACATAAAATGTTACATATTACATTGGCAGTTCTGGACATATACTGGACACATAGAATGTTACATATTACACTGGCAGTTCTGGACATAGACTGGACACATAGAATGTTACATATTACATTGGCAGTTCTGGACATAGACTGAACACATAGAATGTTACATATTACATTGGCAGTTCTGGACATAGACTGGACACATAGAATGTTACATATTACATTGGCAATTCTGGACATGGACTGGACACCTAGAATGTTCCATATTACATTGGCAAATTCTGGACATAGACTGGACACCTAGAATGTTACATATTACATTGGCAGTTCTGGACATAGACTGGACACATAGAATGTTACATATTACATTGGCAGTTCTGGACATAGACTGGACACATAGAATGTTACATATTACATTGGCAAATTCTGGACATAGACTGGACACATAGAATGTTACATTGGCAGTTCTGGACGTAGACTGGACACCTAGAATGTTACATATTACATTGGCAGTTCTGGACGTAGACTGGACACCTAGAATGTTACATATTACATTGGCAGTTCTGGACGTAGACTGGACACCTAGAATGTTACATATTACATAGGGAACTTCTGGACGTAGACTGGACACCTAGAATGGTACATATTACATTGGCAGTTCTGGACGTAGACTGGACACCTAGAATGTTACATATTACATAGGGAACTTCTGGACATAGACTGGACACCTAGAATGTTACATATTACATTGGCAGTTCTGGACGTAGACTGGACACCTAAAATGTTACATATTACAATGGCAGTTCTGGACGTAGACTGGACACCTAGAATGTTACATATTACATTGGCAGTTCTGGATGTAGACTGGACACCTAGAATGTTACATATTACACTGGCAGTTCTGGACGTAGACTGGACACCTAGAATGGTACATATTACATTGGCTGTTCTGGACGTAGACTGGACACCTAGAATGTTACATATTACACTGGCAGTTCTGGACGTAGACTGGACACCTAGAATGTTAATATTACATTGGCAGTTCTGGACGTAGACTGGACACCTAGAATGTTACATTTTACATAGGGAACTTCTGGACATAGACTGGACACCTAGAATGGTACACATTACATTGGCAGTTCTGGACGTAGACTGGACACCTAGAATGGTACATATTACATTGGCAGTTCTGGATGTAGACTGGACACCTAGAATGCTACATATTACATAGGGAACTTCTGGACATAGACTGGACACCTAGAATGTTACATATTACATTGGCAGTTCTGGACGTAGACTGGACACCTAGAATGGTACATATTACACTGGCAGTTCTGGACGTAGACTGGACACCTAGAATGGTACATATTACATAGGGAACTTCTGGAAGTAGACTGGACACCTAGAATGTTACATATTACATTGGCAGTTCCGGACGTAGACTGGACACCTAGAATGTTACATATTACATTGGCAGTCCCGGACGTAGACTAAACACATAGAATGTTACATATTTACCCGACTGGACACCTAGAATGTTACATATTACATTGGCAGTTCTGGACGTAGACTAAACACAAAGAAAGTTACATATTACACAGAATGCAAAACTCACTGATTGACCAAGTTAATTTCTAAAGAAAGATTTTGCACAACAATCAATAAAACATTCCCTTAAATGTTGCCTCTCAAAAAAGAAATTTCAAGCAATTGTAATTTTGTCTTTAGGTCAATGTTTATTTTCTTGGAAGCATTCAAATGCAAAATGTCAGAAAAAAATATCAATAAAATAAAACCTTTTCACACATTTGTGACACCTTCTCATAATTTCACTGCATACATTTGAAATGCAAGTTCACACGTCCAGTAATAATAAAGACATAATTCAGTTACTCTTAATATACCATAGAGGGTGATGTGACTTGAGTATTTTTTTCAACCAGCAGAAGTCGTTGTAGCGCCGTCGTGTTCTAGACTTCTTTAGGGTAAAGGCCGGATTGCGAGTCTAAGAAATGGAAAATCAAAACTTTCTTAATAATGTATCTATAACTTAAAGTCCACAATAATATTATCTATCACAAGTGGGATGGAAGATTTTGCAAAAACAATTCACTGAAAATATTAACTGGGACTCTTTATTTGACAACATGTATTTTCAAGCCAAATTTTATTCTAGTGTATTTAAAACAACAACAACAACAACTTTATGATTCAAACAAATCCAAGTTTGTCATAAATGTAAAAAAGAGAGATCTAAGATGTTCACAGATAAGAGTCCAAACCTTTATTTGAGGCGTGTCATGGGAAAACAGGGCTTAATGCTAGTGCGTAAAGTGTTGTTTCGGATTAGCCTGTGCAGTCCGCACAGGCTAATCCGGTACAGCACTTTCTGCTTTTATGGTATTTTCTTCTAAACATAAATCCACTGTAGGCATAAAGTGACTGCACAGGCTAATCATGGACGACACTTTATGCATATGCATTAAGCCCATTTTTCCCACGACACGCCTCATTTCAGGTTAAGTTACTCACATCTAAGTGAGACCTTCAAGACTAGATGTGTCAGAGACACAGATGTCCCCACGACACATGTTTGGACACAGACAAAGCGTATGTCACCAACGCTTATTTTTGCCTCCACAAAGTTATTTTCATATAATTTATATTCTATAGTGGGAAAAATGCCAAACAGCCATATTTCTGCCAAAATTGGTCACAGCCAGAATTCCTTTCTTGACGATCACCTACACGTTAAGGTTCTTCAGCTGTGAAAGTTTGAGTGAAATCTGCCAAGTTGTTAAAGAGGAGTTGAGACCACAAAATTTCACGAAGTGGCAAAAATGACAAAGGGCTAGAAATATGCTAAAATTGGTCACAGCCAGAATGCTTTCCTTAACGATCACCTACACATTTAGCTGTGATTTAAGTTAAAGCGAAATTCCCCAAGCAGTTAAAGAAAAGTTGAGTCCACAACATTTCGGGAAGTATAATTATATTCTATAGTGGACAAAATGACAAAGGGACATAATTCTGCTAAAATTGGTCACAGACAGAATTCTTCCTTAACGATCACCTGCACATTTAGATTCTTCAGCTGTGATTTAAGTCAAAGCGAAATTCCCAAAGCAGTTCAAGAGGAGTTGAGTCCACAAACTTTTCGGACGGACAAATGCAATGTTTAATGAGCCCCCCTGTGTGGGGGCATAAAAACATGAACAAGATGGCTTTGTAGCTATATATCGAGGGTTGAGCGTGAAACTATTTTATTATGCCACCAGTGCACAATTACGTTGAAGATGTTGACCCAATATTTTTAAGCGTTATTATACCACTGACCGATAGCACAAATTAACCCCGCCTAGTTTCTGTAATATCATGTCCCTGACTGATAACACGTTTTAGCTCCGCCCACATAAACAGATATCATGCTACTGTGTCACGTGCAAGGATTGTTTAGTCCTGCCCACTTCTCGGAACTACTTTTTGTAGGCGTGGAATGTCACTTGCGTGGTTAAAATGTAAACAAAGAATAGATCTATACAATGCCAACATTTTAATTCACAGAAATAAAATTTACTGGAACAAAACATTTAAACATTATTCAATTAACAAGAATACATTTATTATGTTAAATAAGCATCATGCAAAAGCATGCAATGCACAGCATACAAAACCTGTCAATAAAATCTTAGAAAGCTGATATTTTTAAAAGCTGAAAAAAAATACAATCAGATATCACAAAAATTGAAATTCATGAAAGAATTGGATGAAATTTTGAGGCTGTTTTTTTTTTCTATACCGAAATATGGCTAAGGATATGAAACCAAATCACTCAGACCATAAATTCTATCAACAAGTGAAAAGGGACTGCCAAGTCCCTAATTATTAATCAATATCCATGGATACACCATTACATAAAATTCAGTGAAACCATTGCTGTAAGTTGCAGTGTACTGTAAGTGTAAGTCTTACCAAGGAAGAAGCTACTAAAATAATTTATTTTGTGTCACTTTAATACAAATGCAATGTTTTAGAAAAACGCTATTAATAACAGTTATTTTAAATATAGAATTGGAATGTTTTAATCATAAGAAAGCAAACAAATACTAGAATCTAGCCAGGTAACAACAATTATTTTATTTGAAATGAAGGGTAAAAAAAAATATTAATAAAATAAAAAAATTAAAAAACAACAACATGCTGTTAAGAAATTATGGTCAATTTAATAAAAATGAACTCTTACTTTTTATTAGAAATTCAAATAAATACTAGCCATAATAATTTGATTCATGACAAATCAATTTATTTCTAAATGAAATGTCAAATGTAAAAAAAAAACCTGGCTTTAACAGTTATAAACAATAGGTTTAGTTAAATAAAATGCAGAAAAGTCAATGTGTTATAACTTAAAACATCAAATGGAGAAATACACGAGGAAGAGAAAATCGGGAAATGATGCAAAACCATTTGAAAAATATGAAACTGATAAAAAAAATAGATCTAATTATGATGGTCAACTAGGAATTCTTCAATTTCAAGTCATAACAACTAGTTTATATGCAGTTTGGAACTCCTAGACAAGATAATCTGCCTATTGATAGAGTAACACATATCCTCTAGCTACATGATATCCAGAAAACGTCACATCAAAAATTGTTACTCTCAGTCTGTTGCAACAACTTTCACTGTCTGTGAACCTGAAAATATGAAAGAAATTCTGACACCTTTTGAAAATAACTCACAATAACACAAGCAAAACAGCATATGTTAATAAATGACTAAATTAATTCAATACATATTTAAATGTAGGCACCTATGGCTCTAAAATAAGGCAAAAAGAAGACGAGAGATTATAATTTGACTTTTATTTGTGCTCGAAGATGGTATTACCAGGGCACTTACCAATTGCTAACTCTGCCGGGAAGGTCGTGATACAGAAGCTGTGTGATAAACGTTGCTGTCCCACCAGTATTATGCAGCTTTAACATGAGCCCACATCGCAAACACGACAGGCTGCATCTCTGATTCCTGCAGACTGCAGTTGCGTTCCCCACCCAGTATGACATCACACTTGGGGGATAGTTTTTCAGAGCAATCGTCAACCTCTCAACTGTGAACGCATTATGCACTGATGGAAAAGTTGATTAACGACTCACTTGATAATAAATCCACTGGTTCTTTTAATTTTAAATTTGTTTCGTTGTTGAATATTCACATCAAACACATACTGCAAACAGTTGAAAAGTAATCGTTATGTCGACTGCAGTCTTCTTCTTGTGTGTGTGTTAACAGATAGAATGACGTTCAATTTTTTGTTCATTGGTTAAATGTGTTTTAAAATGTTAAATTGTTGATGATTTTATCAAGAACTATGTTTTATGCGAAACTATGCATCGACGCTAGTAGACGCCGTCAGGTTGTCTCATTTGCATATTGTTTGTACTGTTTTGCTAAATGTTTGCGATTTAATTTGTTTAATTTATTTCATTAATTATAAAAAAACAATATTTGCAAAACGTGGCATAATAAATAGAATATATGGTAGGTGACTTTTGATATCATGTGATATCAGACTCGTCCGATATAGCGTAGGAAAAGGCTCGGCAAGCCTCGCCTTTTTCCTAAAAAAATCACCAACCATATATTCTCTATGTATCTGCAATAGTATTTATAAAGAATCTAAGTCGAAAATTATGAAAAATCTTAAAATTCTCAAATTTAATTATTGGATTTTCTAACAAAGTAATGCATTTCTGGAAAATTTGACAAATAATTTGCAATGTAATTCAACGTGTATTAATATCTAGCATTAGTCATTCAAATGTTCCAAAGCATAGTGTTTTAAACAAAAATTTAATTTCGACTTATGTTGAACTTAAGTTAAGAATGGCTTAAGAATATTCATAAATATGGGCCCAGATATAGAAATGTTAAGCAGCTACAATAGTTTCACGCTCAAACCTCGATATAGGAGATACATCGCTATTCAGAAGTAGGAATAGATAATTATTTAAAACAATTTCAATAAGAGGAAGTAAATAACTTCACTCGGCTATAACCACTGCAATAAATCCTACCATATCTAGACACTTAGTGACACAGTAACAAAACAACAAGGTAAACAGGATGCTATACACAGGGATGATGTTTTGAGTCATGAATGAGGTGAAAACCCCCAGTTTCACAATTTGACAGTTTCACAATATGATATCATACAAGGATGAAACTTTTTTACAGAATTTATAAGTGTTTGTCTACAAATGCATCTTAAAGTCGCAGTCCATATAAAATAATTAAATGCATCGTAAATTGGCAATAGTTCTAATGGATGTTAATGGAATTTATTCTGATATCAATGCGTTTTTTTGCATTTTGATGGGTAAGATGTCCATTAGAAGCAATTTCTGCAAAGTTTTATTTTTATTATCATATTTTTGGACAGCGTCTTTATAATGCCCAAACATTACAAAATTTTAAAATTAATTAATAAAAGTATAAAATTTTATTTCATTTTTTATATATTGATTGCTTAAATCTTACATTATTTGAGGCGTGTCGTGGGAAAACCAGGCTAAATGCATGTGCGTAAAGTGTCATCCCCGATTAGCCTGTGTAGTCCGCACAGGCTAATCTGGGATGGCACTCTCTGCCTACAGTGGATTTATTTTTAGAAGAGACTTCCTTGAAACAGAAAATACCATACAAGCGTAAAGTGTCTTCCTAGATCAGCCTGTCCATAAAAAGTAACAAAATGTATGACTTATTAACTGATACAAATACAGGATAAGATTTCAAAAGCAATGAGTAACATAATACAGTGATATTCAATTCCATACCATTACCACTGTTACTGTCATACAGTGGTGTAGCTTTCTTTAGGCACTATAGGCACGTGCCTTTACATTTTTCCAGATATGAATTATATAACAAGAGGGCCCTGAGGGCCCTAGGACGCTCACCTGAGACCTTGTAACCCAATTGGAATTTGCATCCCCGAGGCGTGGCTTATTTTTATCCCAGGGCCACAGTCTTCGTCGCAACTGGGTTGCCCCATGCCCGGGACAAGTAGATTTGATTTCGGGCTAGCAGAAAATGCCAAATGCTTGCCCAATCAGGCAAGTGTTTTCATAGGCCTTATATATTGTGTGGACAAAGAAAACTCTTCAAAAAAAACAACAACATACAAACCCGTTGTATTATTGGAATCTAGTATTTACACATAAACATATGACGTCATCATGCTGTGTGGTGTTCATTATTGTGTAGAAGCTTATTGAAATATATAGACAATCAATCGCAGTCGACTCAATGCTTCTTTGTTAAAAGCTTAATAAGAAGACTACTTTAGTTGAACGGGCAATTTTGGAGTACGTGCCAGTTTGTCTGAAATTGAAGTTTGCATATATTTGCATTGTTGTCGGTAATTAACAAATATATAAATAAGTATTGTAGCTCTATTTTGAATTGTAAAATTTAAAAAAACGCATGCTGTTTGAAAGTGAAACTGCATTTAAAAACTGCTTTTTGGTAGGAACTATTTTGGAACTACTTTCGTCAAATGTAGCATGCAGTTTAATAAGGGAAAGTCCGAGAGTGAAATTGACCTTTTCGACATTGTTTACCGAGGAGTTCCGAATATGCCGGAAATCTAGGTCGGGGGGGTTGAGCAGTGAGCGTATAATTGCTTCCGCTGTATAGATAATCGTTCTTCAGAAATATTATTCTGCATTTTGCATATGACTGGAAAAGAAAACTGTTACTTGTTGTGGCAAAATATATGTAAGTCGGCTTTTATACATATTATGCTTTATATGCACTTTGTTATGTTTTAAACAGGTTAAAATTTAACATTCTAAATGTGGGTGGGGTATGGGAATTAATCATTTAATGATTGGAAAACTATGCTATAAAGGCAACAGATCTTATTTTGGCATTAGATTTAATACCTTTCTTTCAAATAGGTTATGAAATAATAAAGAGAACGCCAGGTTATGAAATAATATAGAGAACGCCAGGTTATGAAATAATATAGAGAACGCCAGGTTATGAAATAATATAGAGAACGCCAGGTTATGAAATAATAAAGAGAACGCTAGTATATTTATTGTTTTGCACGTTACGTTTATCCATAACAGTCCTTAAATGTGTCATCAGTGTTTGTCAATACAAAACGTATAGGCAATATTTAGAAGTTTTAATGTATATACGGAATTGCATAGAGTAGCCAGTTCAGTATGTTTATACATAATATTATTGTGTGTTTGTATTACAGTATATCTTTGCAATAATAATAATACTTTAATGAATCTGGAATGTCTCACCCTGGGCATTATTCACCCGATTGTATTATTCCTTTTTGAATTAGCATATTGTGACACACAACACCACTAATGTAATTACATTTATAAAAAATATATAAATATTATGTTATGTGTGTTCAAGTTAAGTAATATTATTAATTGTCAAAATTCAAGTGAATATATTTAAAATAATAACGTTAATCTATTGTTGTTATCATAACAGATGGTTGTTGATGGATGGTCATAAGTATTTAGTAATCACACATCTGTGCGCACACAAAGTTCCAAGTCGAAACATCCTCGGGCAAAACATCATTGGTGCAAAACATTCCGGAACCCGCAGACTGTGGAAAAGTGATCCATTGGTGACCTGAATAATTTTCTTCGTCGATTCGGTCTGCCGGGCTTTCACCCTTGACTGCTTCGTGATTTTGTGTAAAACCACTGCGGGAATTAGCTATATATTTTTTTTAGAAAAATTGTTCATTGTGACATTGGAACCAGCATTAACTGTGACCGTCCAAGTTCCTGTTCAAAATGGGTACACTGGAAATGTCAGCCCAACTCAATAGCTGGTGATCAACTTGCTTGGTTTTTTACTGAACTGTACTAAAACCTGTGAAAAAGTGACTTTGTACTGGTTCTACACAGGAATATACTAATTAAAACAATCCATGCTTTGTGCATTACTAATGTATTTTTTGTGAAGTTTCATTAAAATATCTCAATGCATTCTAACGTTATTCAGTAGAAACCGTTTTTCTATTTTTAGTAACAGTGACCTTGACCTTGACCCCACCCATCACATATGCAATCCAAATCGAGGTCTCGATCTAATGTTTTAACCAAATATGAAAACTCTGGGCCTTGTGGTTTCAGAGAAGAATTTTAAAATCATTTTGCCATTTACGTCTATATAAACCATGTGAGCCCCAGGGTGTGTTCAGCTTTGACCCCAGGGGCATCATTTGAACAATCTTTATAGAGGACCACAACACGATGTTACATACCAAATATAAAACCTCTAGGCCTTGAACTTTCAGGAGAAAATTTTAAAAGTCATTTTGCTATTAAAGTCTATATAAACCATGTGACCCCTGGGGTGTGGCCAGTTTTGACCCCAGGGGCATCACTTGAACAATCTTTATAGAGGACCACTATACAATGTTACATACCAAATATGAAACCTCTAGGCCTTGCGGTTTCAGAGTAGATTTTAAAAGTCATTTTGCTATTCAAGTCTATATAAATCAAGTGACCCCCGGGGTGTGGCCAGTTTTGACCCCAGGGGCATCATTTGAGCAATCTTTGTAAGGGACCACTATACAATGTTACATACCAAATATGAAACCTCTAGGCCTTGCAATTTCAGAGAAGATTTTTAAAGTCATTTTGCTATTTAAGTCTATATAAACCATGTGAGCCCCAGGGTGTGGCCAGTTTTGACCCCAGGGGCATCATTTGAACAATCTTTGTAGAGGACCACTATACAATGTTACACACCAAATATGAAACCTCTGGGCCTTGCGGCTTCAGAGGAGAAGATTTTTAAAAGTCATTTTGCTATTCAAGTCTATATAAGCCATGTGACCCCTGGGTTGTGGCCAGTTTTGACCCCAGGGGCATCATTTGAACAATATTTGTAGAGGACCACTATACAATGTTACATACCAAATATGAAACCTCTAGGCCTTGTGGTTTCATAGAAGAAGATTTTTAAAGTCATTTTGGTATACAAGTCTAGACAAACTATGTGACCCCCGGGGCGGGGCCAGTTTTGATCCAATGGGCATCATTTGAATAATCTTGTAGAGGACCACTAGAGGATGTCACATATGAAATATGAAAGCTCCAAGCCATGTGGTTTCAGAGAAGAAGATTTTTAAAGTTTTCAGTATTTAAATCTATTTTTAGCCCTGGTGACCTACATATGCAGCAGACCGGAACGATTTGAACAATTTTGAAAGAGGGTCACCCAAGGATCATTCCTGTGAAGTTTGGTGAAAATCTGCCAGGTGGTTTAGGAGGAGATGTTCTTTGAATGAAACGCACAACGGACAAAAGGCGACCCTAAAAGCTCACCATGAGCATGTTGTGCTCAGGTGAGCTCATAAACTATGTGACCCCTGGGGCGTGGCCCATTTTGATCCCAGGGGCATTATTTGAACAATCTTTGTAGAGGACCACTATAGGATGTTACATAGCAAATATGAAACCTCTGGGCCCTGCCATTTCAGACATGATTTTTCAAGTTTACACTTTTTAAATCTATTTTTAGCTCTGGTGACCTACATATGCAGCGGACTGTAATGATTTGAACAACTTTGAAAGAGGGTCACCCAATGATAATTCCTGTGTAGTTTGGTGAAAATCTGCCGAGTGGTTTAGGAGATGTTGTTTGAATTAAAAGTTGACGATGGATGGACACACGGACGCACGCACGGACAACAGGCGATCACAAAAGCTCAGCATGAGCACTTTGTGCCAGGGTGAGCTAAAACGGCAAGAAAATGCAATAAAACAAAGGATGGATGAGGGTGCATGGAAATTGTTGTACATGTAGGTAATGTTTGATAGATCATTGCCTAATGATTACATACAATATTTAATGAATAGAAACACATGGTTATTTATTTATTTTTTAATCGGCGTTTAGCTTAAATGTGTGGTTTGTAACCAAAGATTAACACCCCTGTTATTAAAAGTCCATGGTGCCTATTGTGCCTATAGATTTTTATACCCAACCTACGCCCCCGTCTTATACTAACACACTATTATGTGAAGTTGGAATAAGACGTAAAACATAGAACAAACTGCTTTATTACAGCAATGTTTTATATGCAGTTTACCATTTGTAATATAAGAATTTTGTAGAGCAATAAACACCTGCATATATAACTGCATCAGAAAAATTTATTTTACCACAAAATTGTATACTTGTATGCATTTACAAAATTTTCACAAAAACATTGAACTGTGATGGACACTTGCGTGCATGAACACAGTGCATGAACTGATGCGTGCATGAACACAGTTTATAAATACAGTGCATGAACACAGTTTATAAATACAGCGAAAATGATCAAAGACACAATCAGTTCTAATAAAAAAATCATGGAAAAATGCTAATTATGCCAAAAGTATTGACAAAATGTAACAAACATACATAAACAACAGGAAATGCTCAGTTTTATGTGAAAACAGAACAAAAATCATGTCCATTCTGTTTGATGTCTAATTCTAACTTCAAATAATACATTGTTTACTTACCTTGATGAGTATTTCATATGTTGTGAACTGGTCTGTACAGGGGTTGCACACACAGATATCCAAGTCAGCTTCCATGTTCTACAACAGAAATCTCTTATTGTAGTATCGTATTAAGTAAATAGATGAACTTTATAATGCCAGTCTGGTACCCGTCTTATTAAACACCGTAGGGCATATTTACATTACGATTTTCGAAGAAGCATAAATGCTAATCACCAACATCTATGATCACTTTCTTTAAGTAATTCAATTAATTTCCTTGGTATCTTTCACATGTCCTTCATTTCAGGAACATAACTGATAATAAATGTTGATTTTTTAAACTGCAAAATTTAGTCCTAACTTAAACTTGTCGTAAGACCTTTGATAAGACTGGGCCCTGGTCCCTTACAAAATATGTTAGTAAAACTTGATCTGGTCCCTTACAAAATATGTTAGTAAACTTGATCTGGTCCCTTACAAAATATGTTAGTAAAACTTGATCTGGTCCCTTACAAAATATGTTAGTAAAACTTGATCTGGTCCCTTACAAAATATGTTAGTAAAACTTGATCTGGTCCCTTACAAAATATGTTAGTAAAACTTGATCTGGTCGCTTACAAAATATGTTAGTAAAACTTGATCTGGTCCCTTACAAAATATGTTAGTAAAACTTGATCTGGTCCCTTACCAAATATGTTAGTAAAACTTGATCTGGTCCCTTACAAAATATGTTAGTAAAACTTGATCTGGTCCCTTATAAAATATGTTAGTAAAACTTGATCTGGTCCCTTACAAAATATTTTAGTAAAACTTGATCTGGTCCCTTACAAAATATGTTAGTAAAACTTGATCTGGTCCCTTACAAAATATGTTAGTAAAACTTGATCTGGTCCCTTATAAAATATGTTAGTAAAACTTGATCTGGTCCCTTATAAAATATGTTAGTAAAACTTGATCTGGTCCCTTACAAAATATGTTAGTAAAACTTGATCTGGTCCCTTACAAAATATGTTAGTAAAACTTGATCTGGTCCCTCACAAAATATGTTAGTAAAACTTGATCTGGTCCCTTACAAAATATGTTAGTAAAACTTGATCTGGTCCCTTACACAATATGTTAGTAAAACTTGATCTGGTCCCTTACAAAATATGTTAGTAAAACTTGATCGGGTCCCTTACAAAATATGTTAGTAAAACTTGATCTGGTCCCTTACAAAATATGTTAGTAAAACTTGATCTGGTCCGGTATTCACAAAGCTCCTAAGGAAAATCTTA
Organism: Congeria kusceri; assembly: GCA_027627225.1. Classification (NCBI taxonomy): domain Eukaryota; kingdom Metazoa; phylum Mollusca; class Bivalvia; order Myida; family Dreissenidae; genus Congeria; species Congeria kusceri. The sequence continues at coordinate 75,142,459 of CM051030.1, forward strand.
GCTTAAACTGTACTTAAAGGAACATTTCAGATCAAATTTACTATGGGAAATCCAATGATTTCTGTTTTAAGAAAATGGTATAATACTTAATACCTAAGCAATATTTAATGTTAGTTTAATGCTAGTTCAAAACGTTTAAGAAGACCTTTCTATTTAACAGCCAGAGACTGAAGGAATTTTATGAATAAAAGAAATTTACTTGGTTCCCTAAGGAATAAGGGCCCTGCTCCTTTATAAAGCTGCCAAGAAAAACTTTATTTTAATCCATATGTGTAGAACTTCCTGAACACTTGAAATTAAAGGGGATACGTACGATTTCAGTATCAACATTTCATTTTCTTATAATTTGAACAACACAAATTTATGAGAGGACGAATATAATTGAGGAAAGTTAAAATAAAACAAGAGGGCCATGATGGCCCAAAGCGCTCACCTGAGAACTGGTACAGATGAAGACCATACGGTTGTGACAGGTTTGAAAATTAAGGTATCTGAACAATACAAAGTGGGGGTAGGATCAATTTTGATTTAAAACATCGGTAAGTGCAATGGGCTAACTACAGTATGAGTTGGGTAGTGGATGTGCGCTTTTTTTGCGAATCGTTCTCAAATCATTGACAATTCTGGAAAATGCACAAACAGTAGATTTTGATGTCTTTCTCGCAAACAGCTTTGGAAAACTAGCTGCAATGCGATAATTGCGATGGCTGTGCTATAAGGTAAAGTTTTGCTTTTTCTTTGATAATTTTCTTTCAAATGATGCTAAATGCTGTTAATGCAGGCTCTGAAGACATCAAAGTTGGAAATCAAATTTTATCAATCAATTGTTATGGTCATGCGCAAACTGTGTAAGTTTGGTCAACATTGAATCAAAAATCGTGTGTGCAAGCCAATCATTGATAACTTGTTGATGTTTTTGTCCAAACACAAGGGGCAATAAATCTGGTGTTTCTGGCCCGATCATGCTTATATTCTACTTCACCTGTAGTCTTACGTTCATAGACAAACTGTACACGATTAATGAAGATTGGATGAAAAATGAAGTCTCTATGAATAATGTCCATTTTTGCATATTTTTTTCACCAACAAAGGGCAATAACTCTGGTGTTTCTGGTCCAATCTTGCTTATATTCGACTTTAATCTTATGGTCACAGACAAACTGTGCAAGATTGGTAAAGATTGGATGAAAAATGAAGTATCTATCCTGTATAATGTCCATTTTTGCATATTTGTTTCACAAACAAAGGGCAATAACTCTGGTGTTTCTGGTCCGATCTTGCTTATATTCGACTTCAACTGTAATCTCATGGTAATAGACAAAATGTGCAAGATTGGTGAAGATTGGATGAAAAATGTCTCTCGCTATCCTGAATAATGTCCATTGTTGTATATTTTTTTAATAAACAAAGGGCAATAAATCTGGTGAAACACGATCTGGCCAATTTTTCGCGTCTGCTGAGATCTGATGATCATACACAAACTGTGAAAGTTTGGTTAAGATTGGATGGAAAATAAAGTCTACTTTGGAAAAGGGCACTTTTGCACTTTTTTTTTCATGAAAAAGGGGCAATAACTCTGGTGTTACTGGTGTGATCTGACCCAATAACAATCCCATCTGAGATTTTATGGTCTAACACAAACTGTGCAAGTTAGGTCAAGATTGAATAAACAAGACAGCCATGATGGCCCTAGGTCGCTCACCTGAGTTTAAGGAATAATGGCTAATAATAAGAGGGAAAAATGGCACTAAACGCCTTATCTGAGTATAAAGATCTGGGCCTTGCAATTGCAGATATTTTTGTTAGTCCATGTGGCCCACAGGGCATGGCCACCTTGTACCCCAGGGGCATAATTTGAAAAATATTTGTAGTGGACCACTTTTCCATGTTACATACCCAATATGATTCCACTGGGCCTTGCGGTTTCAGAGGAGATTTTTCAAGTCATTTTGCTATTTAAATGTATATAAACCATGTGACCCCCAGGGGGTGGCCAATTTAAACCCCAGAGGACCAATCCACAATGTTTCACGCAAAATATAAAACCTCTGGGCCTTACGGTTTCAACAAGGAAGATTTTTAAGGCCCACTTGCCATATAAGTCTATATAAATCATGTGACGACACGGGTCATGGCCACTTTTTACCCCAGGGGCATAATTTGAACAATCTTTGTAGAGGACCACTATACAATGTTACATATCAAATACGAAAAAACTGCGGTTTCAGGAGATTTTAAAGTCATTTGGCTATTTAAGTCTATATAAACAATGTGACCCCCACGGCAGGGCCAGTTTTGACCAATGGGACATCATTTGCACAATCTTTGCAGAGGACCACTATAAAATGTCACATACCACATATGAAACCTCTAGGCCTTGCAGTTTCAGAGCAGAAGATTTTTTAAGACATCTTGCTATTTAAGTCCATATCAACCATGTCAGCCCTGGGGTGTGGCCAGTTTTGACCCCAGGGGCATCATTTGAACAATCTTTATACAATGTTTCCAACCAAATATGAAACCTCTGGGCCTCGTGGTTTCAGAGGAGAAGTTTTTTAAGTCATTTTGCTATTTATATTTATATTAACCATGTGAGCCCTGGGGTGTGGACAGTTTTGACCCCAGGGGCATCAATTGAACGATCTTTGTACAGGACCACTATACAATGTTATATACCAAATATGAAACCTCTGGGCCGTGCGGTTTCAGAGGAGATTTTTAAAGTAATTTTCCTATATAAGTCTATATAAACCATGTGACCCCTGGGGCGTGGCAAGTTTTGACCTAAGGGGTATCATTTGAACAATCTTAGTAGAGGACCACTAGAGGATGTCACATATCAAATATGAAAGCCCTGTCCAATATCTGGTACTAAAAAGTTGTCCTTCTGAGAAGAGGTCCGTGGGTGGACGCTGCCAACAAAGTATTAAGAACTTTGTTGGAGAAACATCATCTGTGTGTAGTTTTTTGTGTGCTGCACACATTTAATTAAACTGTACAAATGAAAGGTTTAAAGTAGATGACTAGACTTTAGGCTCTATTCTACGTGTTTTTGTACATGCTGGTGAAACAGACTGCAGTGTCAGAGCCACAGACTCGATTGCTGCATCATTTTGTCTTACAAAAAATTGTGCAGTTCCACCTAAGTTAGACTACTTATAGATCTAATGCTATCATTTCATATTTGGCATTTCATTATTAAATTAGAAATATACACTTTGCTTGTAAACAAATTCAATGAAGAAGATCTAAAGTGAAAATATATGATATAAGACGGTCTTATATACTAAGACTGATTGACTACATTTCTTACACATTGCCTAAACATTACATCCAGCTAATTTACTTACACAACAACATGATTGACCATGCTGGTGGGTAACATTTTCTATGCATTTCAATGGTCATCTCCAACGATTCTCTAAAGGTCACAATACACTAAATAAATAAGAGACGTAGGGCTGTACTCTCTAAATAAATCAACAAGTTTAACTCGAAGACATGTTTTAAGGTTTAGACACTTGCTTTGATATTCTTTTTTGGAGATGTTGGTAGCGTAAGCATTGGTATGCACAAATAAAAAAAAATCACTGATATGTTTTAAGATTGGAGACTACATTATGACACTTGCGCTGAGGCGGGTTACATTCAACTAGAAAGTAGCCGCTAAAAAGATGTTGATAAAACAGTCAACTTTGTTTAGTGTCGAGTTCTTTCTTACATAACACATGACATACCTTTTTTATTGCTTAAATCAATTCAGCTAAGAATGCTCTTTAAGAAAAGGTATGGTTATGAGGGTCCCTATGTGCAAAATGTTGCATTTATTTTTGGTCAAAGTTATCGCTTTTACATAAAATTACAAAAGAATTGGAATTAGTATATTGTAACCTAAACACAAAACAGGGAGCGGCACTAAAGGGGCAATGTGTACATAAAATCACCATGTTACTGTGTGGTTCTATTGGCTGTAATAAGTTTCATGAAAAACATGCGATAAATATCATGATTTTAATATGCATTACGATTTTTACCGCGAAAACCGCTTTTTCAAGTAAAAAAAAAGGAAAAACAGTATGGAAACCCGTCTTGTGAATCTTGCAGCACACTAAATCATGCTAAAACCAAAAATGAACACGTTTTATACAATGTTTATCTCTATTGCATGAAAGTATGTAAACATATGCTAGTATTTTGACTGATGTCTATGAATTAAGTACACAATTTGACTCAGGCACCCCATATAATCAAAGCACTGAAAACAACTTAAGCCAGACTGCTTATCAGGCATCATTCTCAAATGCGTTTTCAAGCATTTCTACTTTGTGGATCGGTCTGAAATTTTGCAGGCACATCAGAAATATGTAAATAATGATGTAGAATTTTTTTTTTTTCGCGATATCAAAACTTTAGGTTGTCTTCTAGGTCACAATACACCAAATAAATAAGAGATGTAGGGCTGTACTCTCTAAATAAATCAAAAAGTTTAACTTGAAGAAAAGTTTTAAGGTTTAGACACTTGCTTTGATATTCTCTATTGGAGATGTTGGTAGGGTAAGCATTGGTATGCACAAATAAATCACTGATATGTTTTAAGATTGGAGACTTATGACACTTGCGCTGAGGTGGGTTACATTCAACTAGAAAGTAGCCGCTAAAAAGATGTTGATAAAACAGTCAACTTTGTTTAGCGTCGAGTTCTTTCTTACATCACACATGACATACCCTTTTTATTGCTTAAATCAATTCAGCTTAGAATGCTCTTTAAGAAAAGGTATGGTTATGAGGGTCCCTATTTGCAAAATGTTGCATTTATTTTTGGACAAAGTTATCGCTTTTACATTAAATTACATAAGAATTGGAATTAGTATATTGTAACCTAAATCACCCTCACAACACTGCGTAAATGGCTAGCTGGTGTGATAAGATCTAAAAATAGCACACTGTATACACCTGGCTGGAATGTTGTCTGCTGTATTGACTTTTGAGTGTTGGAGGCTTATTGAAATTATAGTGCTGCAGTATAAACAATGTGACCCCCGGGGTGTAGTCAGTTTTGAACCCAGGAGCATAATTTGAACAATCTTTGTAGAGGACCACTATACAATGTTACATACCAAATATAAAACCTCTGGGCCTTGCGGATTCAGAGGAGATTTTAAAAGTCATTTTGCTATTTAAGTCTATAAAAACCATGTCACCCCCGGGGTGTGGCCAATTTTGACCCCAGGGGCATCATTTGAACAATCTTTGTAGAGGACCATTATACAATGTTACCAACTGAATATGAAACCTCTAGGCCTTGCAGTTTCAGAGGAGAAGATTTTTAAAGTCATTTGGCTATTTAAGTCTGTATAAACCATGTGACCCCCGGATTGTGGCCAGTTTTGACCCCAGGGGCATCATTTCAACATTCTTTGTAGAGGACCACTATGCAATGCTACATACCAAACATGAAACCTCTGGGCCTTGCGCTTTCAGAGGAGAAGATTTTTAAAGTCAGTTTGCTATTTAAGTCCATATAAACCATGTGATCCCTGGGGTGTTGCCAGTTTTGACCCCAGGGGCATCATTTGAACAATTTTTGTAGAGGACCACTATATACAATGTTACATACCAAATATGACACCTCTAGGCCTTGCGGTTTCAGAGGAGAAGATTTTTAAAGTCATTTTGCTATACAAGTCTTTATAAACCATGTGACCCCTGGGGCGTGGCCAGTTTTGACCCCAGGGGCATCATTTGAACAATCTTAGTAGAGGACCGCTAGAGGATGTCACACATCAAATATGAAAGCCCTGAGCCTTGCGGTTTCATGGGAGAAGATTGTTAAAGTTTTCACTTTTTAAATCTATTTTTAGCTCTGGTGACCTACATATGCAGTGGACCGGAAAGATTTGAACAACTTTGAAAGAGGTCCACCCAAGGATCATTCCTGTGAAGTTTGGTGAAAATCTGCTAAGCGGTTTAGGAGGAGATGTTGTTTGAATGAAAAGTTGACGACGCATGCACACATGCACGCACACACGCACAACGGGCAATCACAAAAGCTCACCATGAGCACTTTGTGATCAGGTGAGCTAAAAATGTAGTCTTTATCGCGATAAAGGTCCAAATTAATGACGGCACCTTGACGACGGACGATAGACGACGGACGATAGACGACGGACGATAGACGACGGCCGCCGCCGGGGAGGTCCCATATACCAATACCTCACCAAGCACTTCGTGCTCAGGTGAGCTAAAAAATAAACAGATATTTTGTACCATATTTCATATGTTGTTTTTTTAATGAACTTCCTGACAACGACAAATTTATTCCTAGTGCTACGCCGATACCGACACCTTTAATCGTATTTGTGGGAGAAACACAAAACTTGTCCACGTGTCATTTGAACAATGTGCACAGAACTTAAGTCAACGCGCAACCAACATTGGGGTTGTCCCAAAATTGTACATGTCTATTGTACATGAATGAGTTTTCAACAGGAAGACGAAAAGTATTTTAACAGTGTAAAGTTCTAATTTCGAGGATTTTCGAATATTAATTCTTCTGAACTTTTATTCTAGTTTGTTATTTATCAATATTTTATAGGTTTTATTTTACTTTCATATTTGTCTATAAAAATTTGATGAGATCGTACATACCCTCTTTAATAAAGGTGGAATGTAAAACTGGTGAATGAGCTTAACATTTCTTTATCAGAAACACAAGTTTTGCATTCAACCCTCGGGAATAAATAAAACACACTTAATTATGTGAAGTTAGAATAAGACATCAAACATAGAATAAACTGTTTTATATCACTAATATTTTATATGCAGTTAACCATTTGTAATTTTAAAATTTTGCAGAGTAATTAGTGCAATTGACACCTAGATATATAATTGCATCAGTTAAACTGATTGTACCAAAAAATTGTATATTTCTATGTATTTAAAAATTTTCACAAAAAAATAATACCGTGTCCATGCGTGCATGAAAACAGTTTTTACAAACAGGAAAAATGATCAAAGACATAATCAGTTTCAACAAGACTTATAACAAACATGCAAATTCTACAAACGTATCCTTAAAATTATATAACAAACATACTTATACACCATGAAATGCAAGGGTTTATGTGAAAACAAAAAAATCATTTTCGTTCTATGTTTGTTGTCTTATTCTAACTTCACATAATAGTATGTTAATTTTTAAATAAATTATATAATTAAATTTGTGTTGTGTTGATAATTGCTACCTCTGGACTATGTTATTGTACCTAGGATTGAACTATTAAATTATATGCTTCTGGGAATAAACACTATTTATAATGTCACAGACACTGGAAAAGCCACAATAAATTCCCAAACTGATTGCACCTAACACCACAATGTCACAGTATTTTTCTCTTTCTGTATAAACTGCAATGAATTCCTAGCTGTACTTCACCAGATCTCCTGGAGATATACACAAGGAAAATAAGTAATAGTTAGATACTTCACCAGATCTCCTGGAGATATACACAAGGAAAATAAGTAATAGTTAGATACTTCACCAGATCTCCTGGAGATATACACAAGGAAAATAAGTAATAGTTAGATACTTCACCAGATCTCCTGGAGATATACACAAGGAAAATAAGTAATAGTTAGATACTTCACCAGATCTCCTGGAGATATACACAAGGAAAATAAGTAATAGTTAGATACTTCACCAGATCTCCTGGAGATATACACAAGTAAAATAAGTAATAGTTAGATTTTACTTAATATGTTCTATAAACTTACTTAGATTATAAACTACATTTGAGGCGTGTCATGAGAAAACCGCACTTAATGTATGTGCGTTAAGTGTTGTCCCGGATTAGCCTGTGCAGTTCTGTGCAGATTTCCTTAAAACAGAAAATACCATAAAAGCGGAAAGTGCCGTCCTGGATTAGCCTGTGTGGACTGAACAGGCTAATCCAGGACGACACTTTATGCACCTGCATGAAGCCCGGTTTTCCAATGACACACCTCATTTTGATTGTTTGTGCCCATGTACACCATTGAAACATGTGAATAGTAAATATCCATATATGGTAATGTTTAGGCCAACATTAAAATTAACTTTGTTCGCCATTGCCTACCTACCAGACAAAAAAGTACCGACTCAAAAGTTTTTTCTTTGTTAAATCAAACCCTTTTTTTTTAAATTCCAAATATTCTATTTTTTCTTTGGGTTAAATAAAAGCTCGCTCTTCGTTCATTTTGATCGTTTTCTATTTGGTTAATAAATAAACTGTATCAGCTAGACCCTTGCTTACAATAGGCCATGTCAAAATGCAATTCTAATTATGTTTTATCAAACTTGTGAAACAATGGGCCTTTTGTAAGCGTTCATTTTCCAATTAAAGATGATATATCAACAATAAAGCAATGTCTGTGTTATACACTATATTTTGACGCTCAATGGACCATTGATAAATTTGCATTTTTTTCCCGCCAAAACATTGTCAAGCCAATTTAACAAAATAACAATTTAAGAAAATAATTTCGGGAATGAATTAAAATTATTATGTATCAGACGAGTCTATATAGTTATTTATAGTACCGGTAATATACCATTCATGTTAGTTATCTAATATAATAACAATTTGAAGTCAAATAAGCATTTTTACTGTGTATCCCAATCAAAAGCAATAGTCAGGGAACATTCAGCGATTTTTGAAATGTTAAGGCTTTATTTTTGATAACGCAACCATAAAAATTCATTAGATTATGACGATTTTAAATTATATCAGTAGAAATATTATATATCAGGGGTTCCTGTGTATAAATAGTTTTGCAAATTGTGTATTCATGCTACGCGAAAAACAATTCGACGTATTCCGAATCTTCTTTCATAACAATTTTATCTATAGAAAATGTAGCATCTTTTTTATAGATTAAATAACATCTACTGGAGAAGTTGATAGAAAGATGCAATTGTAAATAATCTTTAATAAATCATAACCACAATTTTAATTCAAACTAACAGTACCGGTAACTTTATAAATATAAATTCCCCATTTATTGAAATTTTTAGGTTTATGATTCTCTGAACGCTATTATTGATGCATGTACGAGTATATTAACACAGCTATACAACAGTTGCTAGCTATGAGCGCTATTTTTAGAATGACACTTCTGTTTCTGGAATGTGATGAACTCGCTAGAATCAATGGGCTACATGGAACGGCAACACTGCGAATGAGATTTATGAATGGGAACATTGCACAATTGCTATTTATAGAGCGTACCGCTTATATAAATGTAGGCTAAACAAAATAGTTATTTTGTTACGTGAATGAATATAGCATTCTGTTTATGGCATACAATGAGAAAATACGTTCATAATTAGCCTCAGTTCTAGGGTATATGTTGAAGATATGTTTATAACTTCATTTTAACCGCTTATGTAAACAATTATGTAAATTTTTAATCCCCAAAAGTATGCAACAGTTATTGGTATACGTTAAACCATTGTTTGAAGTTTGCATTCCCAAGATTTAGAAAATTTGCCCAATTCTATTGGCATTCAATTTTCCCGCTGCATAATTATCACAAGAAAATCTGGGTCAAAAGTGATCTTAGACAGCTACGCCGAAAAATACTGAATTCTTTATACTAATCAATATTTAACTTTTCCACTTTTGCTTTGTTCGATCACTTTTTGTTAAATTCCCTGATTTTTTCCAAATTTTCTAATTCCCAATTTTTTCCCTGCAGGAATTATTTTCACACATTTTCCTTGTTTCCATAGCCAGTGGCCTCTCTGTATATAAAGGCCCTGTCACACTGTGACAGATCTGATATGATAAAGAGAACTAGAACAACTGTCGTCTTCAAACAATTCCGCTACCAACTCGTCAACTTTAAGGCGAGTTACAACTCGCCAGAATTCGTACAAAACTAAAAGCTCACATTTAAAGTTGGTTTAAATTTTGTTGATAATGAGGGGATGAACCATTTATTGTAAATAGGGGGAATCATGGCTTTCTGTTTACATACACGCTGTTATCGTCTGCAGTTTAAATCGTTTAATTTACCTGTATCGATTAGTCCATGTTTATAACGGTTCTCACTTGCATCTTTACGGACTGTACCACAGTGTGACAGGGCCTTAACAAACATTGTCAGAAACATACAAACAAAACAGACATCACAGTAGCATACATGACATCACAGTAGCGTACATGACATCACAGTAGCATACATGACATCACAGTAGCGTACATGACATCACAGTAGCGTACATGACATCACAGTATCGTACATGACATCACAGTATCATACATACATGTGTATTATGACCAATAGTACCTATGGTAGCATTACCAGTAGCCAAAATAGACAAATGGCTAACTGAAATCCTAACTAACTTATCACGTACATTACAAAACTAACAAAATAATTAAATATTTAAATACCTTAATAACAACCATTTCAGTTTTCTTACTATATCAAATACCAGTTCAGACTGGTATTAACAATAACTTTTCCCCATAAGGCAATTAAATCAGTGAGTCACATGACGGAACAAAGTGACAGCCGCTATCTAATGGAGAACACCACATCACATGTCAATACATACATCTAGTAAACTTGTTAAATATCTTTTAACAGCATTTGTAAAAAATACAAGTACGTGTATGTTTTGCTATAAATTGGAGGAAATGAAACATAACAATGAAAGAACTTAAGAAGAGACTGCAAGCAATTTACTATTACATTTTAGGCCAACATTTCATGTTTTGTTTTATGGGAACTTTTTTTTAAAATTGAGTAGGGGGGGGGGTGATACAAATAAAAATATAATCACTTTTTTTTAAAGCAATCAACAAAAATTATACATTATAATTTAAAAGAGAATTTTTTTTTTCAAAATGAAGACATTTTGAACAGCCAATGTGAAGTATGCCATTAAATGTCTTAACTTGACAGATTTAAGCATCAGAATTCAAAAGCTCAAGTATAATCACCAGAAAAGTATTTAGAACAATAAAAAAGAAAAGAAACAAAAATGGTCACGCCGCGATTGCCATTATGACGGGTAGGGGTAAAAAAAATGTTTGTTTAAGGTTACATGCCCAAAAAAATTAGGGTGGGTAGGTTAGGATTTATTTTTTATTTTTTATTTTTGGTAAATGGTCAACTTGAAGATTCTAAAACTAAATAAATATTCAAAACATATCAGTAATATCCTTAACCATTGTTTATATGTGGATACTATCAAAACAAAACACTTATTTATCCAAAAACACATTTAATTATTGAAATAGGTAAATAAATCAATCAATCTGACAAACCCAATAAAATGTCTAGGGTCGGGGCATTTTTTAGGGCACGTCGGGTAACATGAAACAAACAAAAAAATGTTTACGCCTTAATGAATCTACTTATTAGATAAAGAGCTGCCCCGTGACCTGTTAACAATAACCGATATTTGGTGTATGTCATTATATGCAGGTAAATCTTGGGGGTGGCCTTCTATTGGCCTTGTTGATCTGATAACACTTCTATTTTAAAGCTGCTACTACACAGATGATGAGAGATATATAACTGAGGCCAAAAATCTTATTTATAATGTAAAAGTAACAAGAATCATCAAATGCAATCAATTAAGCACCACTTTATAGTATAATAGCAATTCAAATAATAGCGGACTTTATGGCTCGTTTTGGGAAAGCCCTTCTAAAAATAGACTACCAACAGGGATTTCGGTAATTCTACATACCGAGTTATAAATACTTGAAAAGCGTCTGAAGAAGCTCTTGCAATCGGGTTGAAACAATGCGCTGTTACGTGTTTCCAACTTGTATTTATGTGTCAACAATGCTATTTCTGTCAGTTTTATCACATTAAAAAAATGTATAGTAATTTACTAGATTTGAAACTTTTTCATTTTTGTCATTTTCCCAATCTGTGACGTAGCAGCTTTATGATCTTTAATTGTATTTATTATTTTTTTATTTATTATTTCAAACACACCGTTAAACAAAACTCCTCGTTATTTCGAAGTTAAACTAAACTGCTATATGTATTATCAGTGGGGGAAAATTTCCTGAACAGGAAAACTGGGGGTTCCCCTGACCTGCTTATTCTGTTACTAATTTTAGCAATTTGTTTCCCAATTAGGAAAAAAAATCATGCTTTTCAAAGGGTTCAGCAAAATTGGTCGCTGCAAAGAGGTTTTTAAGTGACCTAGATGTATGTGGTCTCAAAAGGTTCAGGACATATTGTTCTAAATTTCTACCGTTCAGAATTTTTTCAAATTGTGCCATTTTTACGAAAACTGTTACCAAGTTTATGGTTTTTACACAAAAAAGACAAAATGAATAGTTTTCCGAATTGGAAATTCATGTACCCACTCGGGAAATATAGTAGACATTTCTTACTACAAACACTCCAGAGTGTTTCTAGCAATGTATAGTAAAATACATCGCCAAAACACACAAAGGTACATTGTATGTTATGCAGTCTGTTATGCAAAAGGAAGAATATGATAACTATACAGTTTAAAGATACATTTTTCTCTATTAAGCAGACGTTTCATTTTTGTTGACAGTTTCTATATAGCTATACCAGTTGGTATTTCTTGTTAGAAACAAAATTAGATCATAATAAAAACAACATTCGTAATTAAAAAATGTTATTTCTATTATGTAGTAATTTTCTTCGTCAATATTCTTACAAAATTTAATTTAATTGAATTTCAATGTAAATTATATTTATATGAACTTGTAAACATGTTCTTATTGAATGTGCAATATTTTACTTCGCATTTTTGTTCTGAGTGGCGAGATATGGGTGAAAATACTATTAATCTTAAAGTACCATAATATTTCTGGTGCACAGTCAATATATAAAACATAACAGTGAGAAAAGATCGTGGATATTACTACATGCATTTTCGAATGAAGATACTTTTCATGCTAATATCTTATATGGGGTGCACTTACGTGCTATTTTAAGCATATGAACGTGTTTAATGAATACTGCAATCTCAGTAAGACTTATTTAGGTATAACATTGTATAATATACTGTTTAGTAATCTTGTATAGTCATTAGTCGCTTTTCAAATCTTTTGTACCATACCCGTTGTCATTCGATACGTTTTTTTATTGTTTAGTTGCCATAATGGTTTTTTCCAATAATATTTTTTGTCATTGTTTTAGTGTTGTTTAATGACAAACTGGACAGGTGGTCAATTCTGGGGGTAATCTGCCAATACTGGTCAATTGAATCTTGAGTATGAACTGGACGGTATCCGGACAAAACCCCCCTGGGACATAACCCCCCTGTCCAATTTTGTATAGGTGGACGAAACCCCCCTCATGCGTTTTACAAGGTGGACAAAACCCCCCTTAAGCATTTTACAGGGTGGACAAAACCCCCCTCTTCCATTTTACAAGGTGGACAAAACCCCCCTTTAACACAAAACAATAGACTTGCAATTTTATCTAGAGTTTTTTCTACTTGCGAATTATAAATTAATGTTTGCACCTAACATACAAAAGATTAAGCAACGTTTTAGCAGTTTTTTGAAATGCACTTCATTAATGTTTGTTTTGTTTACAATTCCTAATTAACAGCTAAGTACAGAACTCCAAGAGGTCAATTTAACAGGTATTCCTAATTGTTTTTAACACCTCTGTAATTAAAAAAGAACATCTCTGTAATTAAAAAAAAAAATGTTACAAACCTACTTATATAAATGTTAGTCAAACCTAATACTAAAGTGGCACTATAATTAGAGCTAAAAATGAAAATAAAATATATGCAATTTTTTAATATAAATAACCACAAGAATTGGTCTCAAAAAGGGTAGATATTTTCACTTTTGAAAATGCATGAGGGGGGTTTTGTCCACCTTGTAAAATGCTTAAGGGGGTTTTGTCCTCCTAGTAAAATGCTTAAGGGGGGTTTTGTCCACCTTGTAAAATGCATGAGGGGGTTTTTGTCCTCCTATACAAAATTGGACAGGGGGGTTATGTCCCAGGGGTGTTTTGTCCTACACTCTAGTAAAGATACCATTAAATAACCGGGAATCCACCGGTGGTCCAACTGAAAGAAGGCCCTTTATCAAATAGTTGTTTCTTCTTCTGCTAAACGAGACGTTTCACATAACGGACACTGGTTTACAGTGTTATTTCATTAAAAAAAACATACGTTTGTCGAAATCGCTAACTGATTCTATGTTTCTTATGGGTGACAACATTCAAGTAAGATGCATTTTCTTAGAAGCAGCATAACCTATCGTTCTTATTTTACATTTTGAATTTCAGAGAGGCATCTCTACAAAGAAAAGTTGCAGAATAGCCTTTGCAATTATCCAACACACACAACTACTAGAAAAGTAAAAAAGTTCGTAGGAGTTAGTAGAGTCTTTTTGTAACTGCGATATACCTTTATAACTGTCTGTTTTTGTAAATGACCGTATATATTATGTAGTTTATAACTGTCTGTTTTTGTAAATGACCGTATATATTATGTAGTTTATAACTGTCTGTTTGTAAATGACCGTATATATTATGTAGTTTATAACTGTCTGTTTGTAAATGACCGTATATATTATGTAGTTTATAACTGTCTGTTTGTAAATGACCGTATATATTATGTAGTTTATAACTGTCTGTTTGTAAATGACCGTATATATTATGTAGTTTATAACTGTCTGTTTGTAAATGACCGTATATATTATGTAGTTTATAACTGTCTGTTTGTAAATGACCGTATATATTATGTAGTTTATAACTGTCTGTTTGTAAATGACCGTATATATTATGTAGTTTATAACTGTCTGTTTGTAAATGACCGTATATATTATGTAGTTTATAACTGTCTGTTTGTAAATGACCGTATATATTATGTAGTTTATAACTGTCTGTTTGTAAATGACCGTATATATTATGTAGTTTATAACTGTCTGTTTGTAAATGACCGTATATATTATGTAGTTTATAACTGTCTGTTTGTAAATGACCGTATATATTATGTAGTTTATAACTGTCTGTTTTTGTAAATGACCGTATATATTATGTAGTTTATAACTGTCTGTTTGTAAATGACCGTATATATTATGTAGTTTATAACTGTCTGTTTTTGTAAATGACCGTATATATTATGTAGTTTATAACTGTCTGTTTTTGTAAATGACCGTATATATTATGTAGTTTATAACTGTCTGTTTTTGTAAATGACCGTATATATTATGTAGTTTATAACTGTCTGTTTGTAAATGACCGTATATATTATGTAGTTTATAACTGTCTGTTTGTAAATGACCGTATATATTATGTAGTTTATAACTGTCTGTTTGTAAATGACCGTATATATTATGTAGTTTGGCATGCTCTTGTTTGTTCACAATATTTGCTTGTGTTGTATGTATACTCCTGTGCTGGTTGTATTGAAATGTATGATGCATATTTGTGAATAAATCCGTTTATTCAAAAAAAAAATCTTTACAAAGAAAACAGACTCGCAATATATGGAATAAAGAAAAGTGGTGAACCACACCAGGATATTTTGCTGACACGTGGTTTAAACCATATTTACCAATCACATCGCAACTTTCTACAATGCCAATCTCAGTGGGCAGTTCCTAGACAGTTCCTAGACGTCACGTGATGTTTGGCACGCTTGGCATCAGTGTCGTTACCAAATTCAGCGCTGTCGCAAGGTCACGAACGTGCAAGCTTACCGTGCAATAAGAAGCGCGCGTATAAATTACAACTAACTTTAATTATACCGCACGATACTTATTGCACGACAAGCTTGCATATTAGAATCCGCCCACCAGTTACAGTTCGGATACCACAGATAGTGAATACCGCAAAACAATGAAAACTCTCTGAAATATGATATAATGCCATAATGCTATTTGTACAATGGGAACCTATGGGGATTTTATTTACTGGTTTCGTGACTAAAGTTGGTCTTTGAATGTTACTCGTGTTACCTCCCTTTTAAGAAAGTAACAATTTCAAACATGAAATTATTTAGTGTACTTGTATGTTGGAACTTTATACTGAACCAGGCGTGTTTTTTTTTTTATATCTAAGAATTATACTAGTAAATCCGGATTTGCCATTTAGATTTTTCCATTTTCAAAAATCTGGAAAATTTAGATCTCGACGATAGGACTGATAATTATGGAAACACTTAAACAACACAATCGTGAAATGTCAAAGGATAAGTGCGACGAATGGAAAAGGGTGCGTTTTATAGGTAAACTATTTAGGCATAAAAAATGTTTGTTTCAGGTAACATGACCCCAATAAATAGGGTAGGTAGGTAGGGATTTTGTTTTTGTTAGTGAATGGTCTACTTGAAGCGTCTAAAACTTAATGAATATTCAGGTGATGCATGCGCAAATAAATTCCTTCTTTGTTACATATAAAATATTCAAAATTTGATCTCACTTTTCACCATGACCAAGCTACTTTCCAATATATCACCATACATTGTTGGAAAGATGAGGACATAACCTTTTGAAAAAAAACAGCATGTCAAAAAATTCTATGTGTTGTAAGTCAAAATATTTACCTTAGAAAAAACACACCGGTTTTGACGGGCATGAAGGCTGCCATTTTGCGCATGAATACATGGGCCAAAAGTTATGAAGCTGGAAACCACTAGACAAAAACTATTCTTATTGCTTACATATATACCTTTAAAATGATACCAAAATATATCATTTAAGCTGTATTTTACAAATTATGTGCATCCTGCACTCAACCACATGTGCTTACTATCTAACTGACTAAATGTAACCTTGAGGATGTGACTTCCGTTTTGGGGTAATTAGACCTTCAAATTAATATACCGTAAAATATCTATATTTTCGGATACTGTACATTTTCGGACACGCTCTTTTTTAGCCAAAATAATTATTTTTTGTCACTATATATTTTCGGACATCCTGATTTAAAACCATTATTCATGATTCTTAATTTTCGGACATTTGATATGACAGAGGTATTTTAGCAGAATTATAACCTGTTTGCGTTAATTCAGTGACACATCGCACATGTGCTTTTACAACCGGATGAAGGTCATAAAAAACCTGGCAGATGAATGAGTGGAGGCGGTGGACCCTTACCGTTATCGGGTTAAGAGCCATGTGCCATAAATAATGGGTTTACCCGATTGTGAATACCGGTATTGATATCGTATATTAAATATGCTGTTGAAATTATCCTATTAAGGAACAAGTCTAAACCAGTTTTAATTAATTACCAATAAATTCTGCTTAATTTAATCATCTTTGAAACTGTCGACAAAATGCAGTCTTGGCGTAATTTTCTGTAAAACAAAATCATACATATGAAATGATTTAAAATTAATTGCAAACATCGCTAAAAATTAATAATACTAAACGGCGTGGTATTTAACAAGCACGCGAAATCATTAATCGATACTATCCGTGTATATTCGGCAGAAAACTTTATACACCGGACATATCCAAACGTAATTGCAATAGTGTCATAGTGTCTAAAAATTTTCGGACACCTGTAATTTGGGAATATTTGTGTGTATCCAAATTATCGGACACGAAAAAGTTTATTTATGTTTAAGTGTCCGAAAATATAGATATTTTGCTGTACTTAAATATTGTTTTGAAGTGGATGTTTTAATTAAACAACTTTTGTTTTCAAATGTTTGTCATTTATGCACTTAAAATATGATACAATTTTAATATATTATCATATAAATTTCCAAATACATGAAAATCATTATAATCTGTGAAAACCAGGCCACCTGTCCAGTTTACATCTATATTAAAGTCAATTAGCATGGCACTGATTTTTATTATTAAATGGTTATATCGTATCAACATGTATACGCAGTGAACTGAATATAAACAAACGTTTGTGCTTGTTTAAATGTATACATCATTACTAACTAGATCCCATATGTACAAGTTAACTGTTTCTTAAAGTTATGATACAGCTAACGCTACATTCTTCAGTATAGTTACTAACGACAGGAATTCTTCAACAGATTACATTAAAAGGATAGAAAAATAAATAAATTTAAAGCATCTATAAAGAATCATCTTTAAGCATGGCAACAAATAACTGGTACCGCCTCAGTGAAATTGACAAGTATATCAAAATGCATCATAAGTATGCTGTTGAAACTGTATTATTTTAAAGACGATATAAACAACTCCAGGGTAGTTAAAAACAGTTTTAAATAAAATGGGTATCCGGACAAAACCCCCCTGGGACATAACCCCCCCTGTCCAATTTTGTATAGGTGGACGAAACCCCCCTCATGCGTTTTACAAGGTGGACAAAACCCCCCTTAAGCATTTTACAGGGTGGACAAAACCCCCCTCTTCCATTTTACAAGGTGGACAAAACCCCCCTTTAACACAAAACAACAGACTTGCAATTTTATCTAGAGTTTTTTCTACTTGCGAATTATAAATTAATGTTTGCACCTAACATACAAAAGATTAAGCAAAGTTTTAGCAGTTTTTTTAAATGCACTTCATTAATGTTTGTTTTGTTTACAATTCCTAATTAACAGCTAATTACAAAACTCCAACAGGTCAATTTAACAGGTATTCCTAATTGTTTTTAACACCTCTGTAATTAAAAAAGAACATCTCTGTAATAAAAAAAAAAACTGTTACAAACCTACTTATATAAATGTTAGTCAAACCTAATACTAAAGTGGCACTATAATTAGAGCTAAAAATGAAAATAAAATATATGCAATTTTTTAATATAAATAACCACAAGAATTGGTCTCAAAAAGGGTAGATATTTTCACTTTTGAAAATGCATGAGGGGGGTTTTGTCCACCTTGTAAAATGCTTAAGGGGGTTTTGTCCTCCTAGTAAAATGCTTAAGGGGGGTTTTGTCCACCTTGTAAAATGCATGAGGGGGTTTTTGTCCTCCTATACAAAATTGGACAGGGGGGGTTATGTCCCAGGGGTGTTTTGTCCTACACTCGTGGTCAATTCTGGGGGTAATCTGCCAATACTGGTCAACTGAATCTTGAGTATGAACTGGACAGGTGGTCAATTCTGGGGGTAATGTGCCAATACTGGTCAACTGAATCTTGAGTATGAACTGGACAGGTGGTCAATTCTGGGTGTAATCTGCCAATACTGGTCAACTGAATCTTGAGAATGAACTGGACAGGTGGTCAATTCTGGGGGTAATCTGCCAATACTGGTCAACTGAATCTTGAGTATGAACTGGACAGGTGGTCAATTCTGGGGGTAATCTGCCAATACTGGTCAACTGAATCTTGAGTATGAACTGGACAGGTGGTCAATTCTGGGGGTAATCTGCCAATACTGGTCAACTGAATCTTGAGAATGAACTGGACTGGTGGTCAATTCTGGGGGTAATCTGCCAATACTGATCAACTGAATCTTGAGTATGAACTGGACAGGTGGTCAATTCTGGGGGTATTCTGCCAATAACTGAATCTTGCTTACTTCAAAATGACAATCATATCCGTAACATTTAAAGATTCAGAAATGACTATGCAATCATTACATAATCACAATTGTGTTTCTTAATTATTCTGCAATTTTATTGTTATATTATTGCTATGCATTGAAAAGAATCCAATGTCTGTTATCACCCATCACAGGAATGTTCAATCAACTGTTATGTTACAGCATGAAATAATTTGTTTTTGAAACTTCACAAAAATTTTGATCCATTCTGTTATGTATGACTAGTATTAAATGAATTGTTACTGTTAGGCAAAAATCAAGGTGACAACATAAAATCTTTTATAAATTGTGTATGAAACTTTGTTGAAAATGTTTAATCGATTACTACATTTGGAATAGTGGAATACTGATCATTATTAACTGTTACATTACGATTTATGCCATTGCTTTCATATAGATGAAATAAGAAATAAATCACAGCCTTGCTTGCAGCCAAAAATTTACACTATCAAGCTACTTATATACATTTTTTAATAAAAAGTCACTGAAATAGTTCAATCTATTTGAAGTATTTCAGTTGTTACGAATTTGGATAGTGAAAGGGGCATACATTTGTTAAAATACAATATTTTCAAGTGAAGCCTTGTATAGTTTATAAATTTTTGGTACAAAAACTTTAACCACAAAGTCTGTGTAAAAAGTGGACTAACTCTGTCAAAATACAAAACAGAGTTATGGGTAATGTTGGCCCTGATACTACAGTTGATGACAAAGGTTAGTTCCAAGTTTCAAGTAAATAACTTTTTTAGTTTTGAAGTACCAAAACTTTGGAATATAAACTTTAACCAGAAAATCTAAGTGAAAAAGGGGCATAACTCTGTCAAAATACAAAACATAGTTATGGGTAATGTTGCACCTGATACTAGATTTGATGAAAAAGGTTAGTTCCAAGTTTCAAGTGAATAACTTATGTAGTTTTGAAGTTACCAAACTTTTGAATATAAACTTTAAACAGAAAATCTAAGTGAAAAGGGGGCATAACTCTGTCAAAATACAAAACATATTTATGAGTAATGTTGCCCCTGGTACTAGAGTTGATGATAAAGGTTAGTTTTAAGTAATAAGTGAATAACTTATGTAGTTTTGAAGTTACAAAACTTTTGAATCTAAACTTTAAACAGAAAATCTATGTGAAAAAGGGACATAACTCTATCAAAATACAAAATAGAGTTATGAGGAATGTTCACTCTGATACTGGAGTTGATGACAAAGGTATATTCCAAGTTTAAAGTAAATAACTTTTGCAGTATTGAAGTTACAAAACTTTTGAATATAAACTTTAACCAGAAAATCTATGTAAAAAAGGGGCATAACTCTGTCAAATACAAAACAGAGTTACGGGGAATGTTGCCCTTGATACTGGAGTTGATGACAAAGGTTAGTTCTAAGTTTCAAGTGAATAACTTATGTAGTTATGAAGTGACAAAACTTTTGAATATAAAATTTAACCAGAAATTCAAAGTGAAAAAGGGGCATAAATCTGTCAAAATACAAAACAGAGTTAAGGGGAATGTTGCCCCTGACACTGGAGTTGATGACAAAGGTTAGTTCCAAGTTTCAAGTGAATAACTTATGTAGTTTTAAAGTTACAAAACTTTTGAATATAAACTTTAACCGGAAAATCTAAGTGAAAAAGGGGCATAACTCTGTCAAAATACAAAACAGATTTAAGGGGAATGTTGCCCCTGACTCTGGAGTTGATGACAAAGGTATATTCCAAGTTTCAAGTGAATAACTTTTGTAGTTTTGAAGTTACAAGACTTTTGAATAAAAACTAACTGAAACCATAACCAAATTCAGACGTGGACGCGTACGCCGACGTAGTAGGAAAGCTCATCTATCCCTCGAATAGTCGAGATAAAAAGTGGTTTAAACCGTGACATTGCAAATTAAAAACCTGCTGTAGTTGTGTCTGAAACTTTGGTTATATAAAATTTTCAAGACATAAAAAGACCTCTTTTTTTCCAAGCCTCTTTTAACACGAAATTTAAATTGTGGTCAAGAATAACACTTGTCTTTTCTATACACAATATATGAAAGCTTATACCGTTTATATTCTTTTGTGTATAACAAGTCCTAAAGTTTCCTGATCAGGAAATGTTGTTTCTAATTCGGGAAATCAGTATTTTAGCTGTTTTGTAAGAAAAAGTGTAAACTTTGAGTCAGAATAAAAAAATAATGAAACCTTTTTTAAAAATTCTGAACGGTAGAAATTTAGATCAATGCTTCTTGTACATGTTTCTATACTTATATTTTATGTAACCTAAATTTCCAATTGCTGCGGTACATTTTAGTAACCCTATTGAAAAACTGTATTTTATTTCCCGATCTGGAAGCAAAATACTATAAATAGTAACAAAATAATTACAGCTAGGGGTTTCCCCAAGTTTCCCGAATGGGAACTTTTCCCCCGCTGGTTATGTTTGTATACTTAAAGCGTTGAAAGTTACTCAGTTGGCTGGGATAACAAACACGGGCGAAAAATATTTTGAGTATTTATGTCGTTATATTTAAGTTTGGTTTACATGTTCTATCACATGTAAATATACCAATATATTCCATAAAAATAAAATAACATTAAATCAAATACCATTATTAATTTTTAACAATCATTTCATGCAAGTTTGAGTAGAGTAACTGCTATCACTTTCATAATTTTTTGTATTGCTTTGCCAATTTTGACAAATTAATTTTAATTGGGAAATTCTAGAAATGTTTAATTTGAATAATTGTTATTTTGAAGTATTTGTATTGGTCTCAATGACTACAAAATAATGAGGTTTGACTGTACAATGTAATGTATAAATTTAATTTGTTGAATTATCTAACAGTAAAACATATTTTTCTACAATAATAACGACGAATGAATAGCATTTTAGTATAGGTATGAGATGTTTGTTTTTATAAACATAATGACAAATTAGTAGGAGTATTCTATATGTATGAGATGTTTGTTTTTATAAACATAATGACAAATGAGCAGCAATATTGTATATGTATGAGATGTTTGTTTTTATCAACATAATGACAAATGAGTAGCAATATTGTATATGTATGAGATGTTTGTTTTTATAAACATAATGACAAATGAGTAGCAATATTGTATATGTATGAGATGTTTGTTTTTATAAACATAATGACAAATGAGTAGCAGTATTGTATATGTATGAGATGTTTGTTTTTATAAACATAATGACAAAGGAGTAGCAATATTGTATATGTATGAGATGTTTGTTTTTATAAACATAATGACAAATGAGTAGCAGTATTGTACATGTATGAGATGTTTGTTTTTATAAACATAATGACAAATGAGTAGCAGTATTGTACATGTATGAGATGTTTGTTTTTATAAACATAATGACCAATGAGTAGCAATATTGTATATGTATGAGATGTTTGTTTTTATAAACATAATGACAAATGAGTAGCAATATTGTATATGTATGAGATGTTTGTTTTTATAAACATAATGACAAATGAGCAGCAATATTGTATATGTATGAGATGTTTGTTTTTATAAACATAATGACAAATGAGTAGCAATATTGTATATGTATGAGATGTTTGTTTTTATAAACATAATGACAAATGAGTAGCAATATTGTATATGTATGAGATGTTTGTTTTTATCAACATAATGACAAATGAGCAGCAATATTGTATATGTATGAGATGTTTGTTTTTATAAACATAATGACAAATGAGCAGCAATATTGTATATGTATGAGATGTTTGTTTTTATAAACATAATGACAAATGAGTAGCAGTATTGTATATGTATGAGATGTTTGTTTTTATAAACATAATGACAAATGAGTACCATTTTTGTACATGTATGAGATGTTTGTTTTTATAAACATAATGACAAATGAGTACCATTTTTGTACATGTATGAGATGTTTGTTTTTATAAACATAATGACAAATGAGCAGCAATATTGTATATGTATGAGATGTTTGTTTTTATAAACATAATGACAAATGAGTAGCAATATTATATGAGATGTTTTTGTTAAGAACATTATGGTTTCCATATTGTCTTAGTCAGATAGATATTTGAGAATCAGGCTCCAAAATGGCGTTCACTAACACTATGAATAAATTGCATTTGTTTGTCAAATATATATTACCGGTATAAATAATTCTGAACTCCTCTCACCCTATATTTGCCAAACATACTCATGGCAGTGGCACAAGGTAAAGCAAGTGTTTACCTGCACAACTGCTATATATTATTCTACTTTAAAAACACATTATTGTAACTGTATAAATTGACTAGTTGCACAATATTTCTACAAATATTGGTAAAAACACCTACAAGTCATTTTTCCCAATTTTGTATATGCTTTCCAACTCTATTTTACACATTGTCAAAATAGTTTGTTTTTTTCGTTCAGACATCCAAAAACCTACCAGCCCAAGGACACTAAACATAGATCAAAATGTGTATGGCCTAATCCTTTGTGAACATGTGGCATGTTTACAGATATGTAACACTGAGCTCAGTACAGGCTGATATAGGGAAAGATCTAGAGCAAAATAGCAGGGTGCTGCACCCGGCTCCTTTTTGCTTCCCCCCTGCTGCCCCTCTGGGCTGGTCAACACAGAAATGTTGAATATCTTTTGAAATTCAACACATGTTTGCAAGTATTCAACTTCAAATGAATAGACTATGCTTTTAAAGCTAAATCAGAAGCATTAGACTCATGAACACCCTGGATTTAGCAAATTATCAGAAAATGTCAACAAACTGGTCTGGTTTTCCCTTCTGCTCCTTTTCAGCAGCACCCTGTACCTTTTTAGCAGCACCCTGTACCTTTTTAGCAGCTCCCTGTACCTTTTTAGCAGCACCCTGTACCTTTTTACATTCAAGATCTTTCCCTACTGATATTCAGGCATCACAGAGACATCTATCTTATGTTATCATAGGTTATCTTTCCCTACTGATATTCAGGCATCACAGAGACATCTATCTTATGTTATCATAGGTTATCTTTCCCTACTGATATTCAGGCATCACAGAGACAACTATCTTATGTTATCATAGAGTTATCTTTCCCTACTGATATTCAGGCATCACAGAGACATCTATCTTATGTTATCATAGGTTATCTTTCCCTACTGATATTCAGGCATCACAGAGACAACTATCTTATGTTATCATAGAGTTATCTTTCCCTACTGATATTCAGGCATCACAGAGACAACTATCTTATGTTATCATAGAGTTATCTTTCCCTACTGCTATTCAGGCATCACAGAGACATCTATCTTATGTTATCATACAGTTATCGTTCCCTACTGATATTCAGGCATCACAGAGACAACTATCTTATGTTATCATACCGTTATCTTTCCCTACTGATATTCAGGCATCACAGAGACAACTATCTTATGTTATCATAGAGTTATCTTTCATTACTGATATTCAGGCATCACAGAGACAACTATCTTATGTTATCATACAGTTATCTTTCCCTACTGATATTCAGGCATCACAGAGACAACTATCTTATGTTATCATAGAGTTATCTTTCCCTACTGATATTCAGGCATCACAGAGACATCTATCTTATGTTATCATAGAGCTATCTTTCCCTACTGATATTCAGGCATCACAGAGACAACTATATTATGTTATCATAGGTTATCTTTCCCTACTGATATTCAGGCATCACAGAGACAACTATCTTATGTTATCATGGAGTTATCTTTCCCTACTGATATTCAGGCATCACAGAGACATCTATCTTATGTTATCATAGAGCTATCTTTCCCTACTGATATTCAGGCATCACAGAGACAACTATCTTATGTTATCATAGGTTATCTTTCCCTACTGATATTCAGGTATCACAGAGACAACTATCTTATGTTATCATAGAGTTATCTTTCATTACTGATATTCAGGCATCACAGAGACAA
Source organism: Congeria kusceri (assembly GCA_027627225.1). Lineage (NCBI taxonomy): Eukaryota > Metazoa > Mollusca > Bivalvia > Myida > Dreissenidae > Congeria > Congeria kusceri. Next base: position 75,167,882 of record CM051030.1, read on the forward strand.
CTATCTTATGTTATCATACCGTTATCTTTCCCTACTGATATTCAGGCATCACAGATACAACTATCTTATGTTATCATGGAGTTATCTTTCCCTACTGATATTCAGGCATCACAGAGACATCTATCTTATGTTATCATAGAGCTATCTTTCCCTACTGATATTCAGGCATCACAGAGACAACTATCTTATGTTATCATAGGTTATCTTTCCCTACTGATATTCAGGCATCACAGAGACAACTATCTTATGTTATCATAGGTTATCTTTCCCTATTGATATTCAGGTATCACAGAGACAACTATCTTATGTTATCATAGAGTTATCTTTCCCTACTGATATTCAGGCATCGCAGAGACAACTATCTTATGTTATCATAGAGTTATGCATCTCTGTTTGGCACATGCATGAGAAGCAGGGAGGCTGCTATTGTCGTACACGCAAAACAAACAAATTTGGTGACGTGCAGAGTTGGGTGAACAGGTCAGAGTTGAGTCAGTTAAATGCAGAGTTGACCTGTGTACTGCTTGAAATATTGGATAATTTCTACAAGTTACTTGGCACCATCTTTCAGGTGTACACCTTCTCTGAGTGACTCCAAGTAATTTAGTTAATAGTCATCAGCGTATTCCACTCCATGCATAATTTTGACAAGTAATTATGCGCTTCACCCCCATTCAGACCCATTTTTAATTTGTTGTTGAAATGAAAGGTGCTAAAATAATTACCACGGGCACTTTGAGTCTAGCCTAATAAATGAGACGTTTAACACAAATTTAGTGTAACTTTTTAGATTGCATTTTTTTTTTCACCTTTAGGGGAAAGGTGGCGGGGCCCTTCAGATGGGGAATTTTACTGCAAAAGGGGAATTGTTCTTGTAGAAAAGCATTATAACATTTTTGTATTGTACTTTCTTATAAAACATTAATCAATTGTTTTGCTACAAATTATAACTTACATTATGCACAAACTTGGTTTGATAAAAAAATTGCTGGGATTCTTTACGAAAATTCCTCTATCTTAGTCAATTTTAGTCAGAGTTTGGTCAAGTTTAAAAAAAAAATAATCTTATATTCTGAGGGGAGTTTTAAGGTAAATATAAGGGAAAATATATACTTTTAAGCAGGGGAATTTCGGCCCTAAATTGGCCCTAACAAACCCACTGGATTGGGCTAAATTCGCTGTAACGTCCCTTGTCGCATGGCATTTTACGTGGTGGAAAATTGAAAGTTTAAATTTCATAAATTTCCATTATTTCAACAATAAAGTTATCCATCAATGTCTTTTACTTAAACAAAACATAAACTGCTTAAGTTGTGCCGAAATTTACCTAGGATATGTGTTTAATTCCGACTTAAAAAAAGAGTTGCTCACACCTGGGTTTGAACCTCAGACCTCCGGATCAAAAGGCTAACACCTTAGCCACTGACCATTCCAATTTCTATATTCAGTACTGAATTTTTTTACTTTTATGTAAGTAATCTATGTGTTGTCAACAATTTTAACGAAAACAACAGAAACACTCCAAATTATTCCATTATTTAGCGTTACAAATGCTGTATAAATTATAATTTTATCAATTTCAACAGATAATTACTAATTAACGAAATGTGAATTTTTTCTAACTGGGTTAAACAGTATATTTGAGCCGCATCGTGGGGAAAACCGGACTTAATGCATGTGCGTAAAGTGTCGTCCTGGATTAGCCTGTGTAGTCCGCACAGGCTAATCCATGACGGCACTTTCCGTCTACAGTGGATTTATGTTTAGAAGAGACTTCCTAGAAACAGAAAATACCATACAAGCGGAAAGTGCCGTCCCAGATTAGCCTGTGTGGACTGCACAGGCTAATCCGGGATGACACTTTACGCACATGCATTAAGTCCGGTTTTCTCATGACGCGCCACATTTCTATGTCCGTAGTGTTATTTCGCTCCTTTATATACGCAACAAAAAGTTGAAAAGTGGTCAAATCGTCAATCTGTGAACAGGTCCCTTTACCGTGTTTTTTTAGGGCCAATTTGGGGCCGAAATTTGGACCCATTCCCCTGCTTAAAAAGTATGCAGTTTTTTAAGATGCCATTTCTTTTAATGACATTATGAAATCGTACTTAAAATAGGTTTGACCATACTTGTTTTTAAAACATAATAAATATGAACAAAATATCTATCTTTAATTTTAAAATAAAAAATCTATAAAATCTAACTTTATAAACAAATGGCAGCACTCAGAGCAGATCAACCATAATGATCTCCCATAAAAAAGAGCGTCTTTCAGTACTTTTTTTTGTCTTTGTTGGGTTATGATGTCATCTAAGGCTGGTGCACGCGCTATTGTTCTTTACACACTTTATAGAGCAATCTAGTTAAATCTCAATTTTAGTCAAATACTTTTCAGTTGAAGTTTGAAAAATTGAGTGAATATCGATGGAAAAGGGGTACTAGCACAGCTGTTAAACACAAGATCAAATTATGAGAGTAGCGCATTAAAAGAGAGATTATTTTGCCTATTTAACGAGTTTGTGGCTTGAATTTACTGAAGGACAAAATCTGAATAAAAGCATATGAGGCACGTCGTGGGAAAACCGGACTTAATGCATGTGCGTAAAGTGTCCGCACAGGCTAATCCAGGACGGCACTTTCCTCCTAAAGTGGATTTATGGTTAGAAGAGACATCCTTGAAACAGAAAATACCATAAAAGCGGAAAGTGCCATCCCGGATTAGCCTGTGCGGACTGCACAGGCTAATCCGGGACGACACTTTACGCACATGCATTAAGTCCGATTTCTCACAACGCGCCACATATATTTCCGGATTTTTCCCCTACATTTACCTAAAAATTCCCCTCAGAACATAAGCTTTAATTTAAAACAAGAGGGCCACGATGGCCTAGGTTGCTCACCTGATATCTATGTATGAAGTTTCATTAAAATATCTCAATACGTTCTCAAGTTATTGAGCAAAAACTGTTTTTCTATTTTTTAGTAAAAGTGACCTTGACCTTGACCGCACCCACCACAAACGTAAAGCAAGGTCTCGATGTAAGGTATCTACGTATGAAGTTTCATTAAAATGTCTCAATGCGTTCATAAGTTATTGAACGTAAACCGTTTATCTACTTTTACTAACAGTGACCTTAACCCCACCCACCCCATAAGCAAACCCAAGTGAGGTCTCGATATAAGATATAATAAAATATCGCAATGCGTTCTCAAGTTATTGAGCGGAAAACGTTTTTCTATTTTCAGTAACGGTGACCTTTACCTCATCCACCCCATATGCAATCCCAAGCTTTTCTCGATATAAGGTACTTATGTATTAAGTTTCATTAAAATAGCTCAATGCGTTCTCAAGATATATAGCTGAAACCATTTTTTATTTTAATAATGGTGACCTCGACCTCGACCTCACCCACCCCATATGCAATCCCAATAGAGGTCTAAATATAATGTATTTATGTATTAAGTTTCATTAAAATATCTCAATGCGTTCCAAAGTTATTAAGCGGAAACCGTTTTTCTATTTTTAGTAACAGTGACCTTGACCCCACCCATCCCATATGTAATCCCAATCGAGGTCTCGATATAATGCTTTAACCAATATGAAACCTCTGGGCCTTGTGGTTTCAGAGAAGAATTTTAAAACCATTTTGCCATTTTTGTCTATATAAACCATGTAAGCCCTGGGGTGTTGCCAGTTTTGACCCCATGGGCATCATTTGAACAATCTTTGTAGAGGACCACTATACAACATTACGTACCAAATATGAAAGCTTCGCGCCTTGCGGTTTCAGGAAAGAATATTTTTAAAGTCATTTTGCTGTTTAAGTCTATATAAACCCACAGGGTGTGGCCAGTTTTGACCCCAGGGGTATCATTTGGACAATCGTATATATAGAGGACCACTATACAATGTCAAATACCAAATATGAATCCTCTGGGCCTTGCGGTTTCAGAGGAGAATTTTAAAGTCATTTTGCTATTCAAGTCTATATAAACCACGTGAGCCACAGGGTGTGGCCAGTTTTGACCCCAGGGGCATCATTTGAACAATCTTTGTAGAGGACCACAATACAATGTTAAATACCAAATATGAAACCTCTGGGCCTTGCGGTTTCAGAGAAGATTTTTAAAGTCATTTTGCTATTCAAGTCTATATAAACCATATGAGCCCCCGGGTGTTGCCAGTTTTGACCCCAGGGGCATTATTTCAACAATTGTTATAGAGGACCACTATACAATGTTACATACCAAATATGAAACCTCTGGGCCTTGCGGTTTCAGAGGAGAAGATTTTTAAAGTCATTTTGCTATTCAAGTCTATATAAACCATGTGACCCCCGAGGTGTGGCCAGTTTTGACCCCAGGGGCATCAATTGAACAATCTTTGTAGAGGACGACTATACAATGTTACCTACCAAATATGAAACCTCTGGGTCTTGCGGTTTCAGAGGAGAAGATTTTTAAAGTCATTTTGCTATTCAATTCTATATGAACCATGTGACCCCTGGGGTGTGACCAGTTTTGACCCCAGGGGCATCATTTGAACAATCTTTGTAGAGAACCACTAAACAATGTTATATACCAAATATGAAACCTCTGGGCCTTGCAGTTTCAGAGGAGAAGATTTTTAAAGTCATTTTGCTATTAAAGTCTATATAAACCATGTGACCCCCGGGGTGTGGCCAGTTTTGACCCCAGGGGCATCATTCGAACAATCTTTGTAGAGGACCACAATAGGATGTTACATACCAAATATGAAACCTCTGGGCCTTGTAGTTTCAGAGGAGAAGATTTTTAAAGTCATTTTGCTATTCAAGTCAATATGAACCATGTGACCCCTGGGGTGTGACCAGTTTTGACCCCAGGGGCATCATTTGAACAATATTTGTAGAGGACCACTATACAATGTTACATACCAAATATGAAACCTCTAGGCCGTGCGGTTTCAGAGAAGAAGATTTTTACAGTCATTTTGCTATACAAGTCTATATAAACCATGTGACCCCCGGGGCATGGCCAGTTTTGACCCCAGGGGCATAATTTAAGCAATCTTTGTAGAGGACCACTATAGGATGTTACATACCAAATATGAAACCTCTGGGCCTTGTGGTCTCAGAAAAGAAGATTTTTAAAGTCATTTAGCTATATATTCTATATAAACCATGTGACCCCCGGGGTGTGGCCAGTTTGAAACCAGGGGCATAATTTGAACAATCTTTGTAGGAGACCACTATAGGACGTTACATACCAAATATGAAACCTCTGGGCCTTGCGTATTCAGAGAAGATTTTTAAGTTACACTAAAATCTATTTTTAGCTCTGGTGACCTACATATACAGCGGACCGTAACGATTTGAACAACTTTGAAAGAGGGTCACCCAATGATCATTCCTGTGAAGTTTGGTAAAAATCTGTCAAGTGGTTAAGGAGGAGATGTCGTTTGAAGGAAAAGTTGACAACGGACGGACGGACGCACGCACGACGGACAACGGGCGATCACAAAAGCTCACCATGAGCACTTTGTGCTCAGGTGATCTAAAAATTGGCCATAATCGGACAAAAATTGACTAAGATAGAGGAATTTTCATAAAAAATCCCAGCAATTTTTCATCAAACCAAGTTAGTGCATAATCTAAGTTATCATATACATGTACATGTAGCAAAACAATTCATGAATGTTTTATAGCAAAGCAGAATATAAACATGTTATAAGTAGATAAAAAAAAAAATCCCCTTGTGGCGTAAAATTTCCAATCTGAAGGACCCCGCCAATTTTCTTTCAAAGGTTAAAGAAAAACTACTTTAAGTTAATAGCATGAAACTTCAAATTGGTCAGTGTAGACTCTGACGGGTGTGAAGAATTACCAAAATCCCCGTAATAACCGAAATCCCCATATATTTAGGCTATTAACTTAATTATTTTGGCAAATGTGATGAAATAATGGTATTTATAGTGTTTAAATGAAATAATATATCATTGTTTTTAAAACCAAACATGTATGATTGTCTTTTCAACTTTTTTTACTGGGATTTCGGTAATTAATGTGCTCAGGTATGCATAGTTGCACCTCTAACACGAACTTGGGGTACCGAAATCCCATCTGTTGCCACAGTTAAAGTAAATTTTCATTATATAGAATATTGCTATAAGAGAATTACACAATGTAAATATTTAGACATGCACATATGTATTTTATGTCATCCAAATGACAAATTTTGGGGGATTTTGGCAAGTCCGTACACACTTTCATGTTACCGAAAACCCCTACATAGCATCAATTATAGATCTTATTCATCACATATAACATTGCTAAAATGTTGTTAGTCGATGGTAATGAGTAAAAATGTACAAAAATGTTAATTTTGGTCCATTACTGAACAGACGATGGAAGTTGCGCTGCTCACACCATCGCGTACGTACCGAAATCCCCCATATAGCAACATTCACAGTTTCTAATTATCATTTATAACATTGTTAAAATGGTATTGGTCGATGGTAATGGAAAGTTGCGTCGCTCACACCATCGCGTGCGTACCGAAATCCCCCATATAGCAACATTCACAGTTTCTAATTATCATTTATAACATTGCTAAAATGGTATTGGTCGATGGTAATGGAAGGTGCGCCGCTCACACCATCGCGTGCGTACCGAAATCCCCCATATAGCAACAGTCACAGTTTCTAATTATCATTTATAACATTGCTAAAATGGTATTGGTCGATGGTAATGGAAAGCTGCGCCGCTCAGACCATCGCGTGCGTACCAAAATCCCCCATGTTACTGCATTTAAAGGCCAGAATTGTCATATATAGGATTGCAAGAATGTGAAAAACAGGGAAACAGTTTATTCCATTTACCGGTAATCATTTCCCAAAACAAAACAGTATTAATCAGTAATTCCTTTCCTGAAACAATTTCGGTAAGTTTAGCCTCAATTTGGTGCATATATTGAACATTTAAAAATAATAGAAGATTATAAATAACACTTGATTAACATTTAAGAAACGGAATAGTAAGAATTGATAACAATGTATAAAACAAACATTGTAACAATAAATAAAGCGGTACAAGAGCTTTTGTGTAACAGAAACATTTGAAAACAGGTTATCACAGCTGATGTGAAAAGTGACAGTATGTAAAAGTAAAATTATTGTCAGTATGTTGCTAGTAAATGGTAACAGTTAGCATAATTCATGAATGCATGAATTGAAAATACAGTAAGTATTCAAGTACAACTTGCATACATCTTACAACAGAAGTTTACCAAAGATGTCATACCACCTTATAAACGTTGTTACATTATTTTTAAACTAACATAACAATTAGTTACTAAACAAATATTTGAATGTGTTGTTCATATACAAAGAAGATTTTTTACTGTCTTCAGGTGTAGTAATAATAATAACAATAATAATAATAATAACATTATAATAATAATTAATTACTGTATGTGGGTAAAGTCAATTAAATGAAAGTTGTATATATTTATACTTGCCAAAAATATCAATATCAACAATCAATCACATTTGACAATATCTGCAGCTAGTTCACCATATATATTGCCCAGGGCGCAGAAAGGGGCCACAATGATGGGGTATCTACCATGAGATGCAAACATAACATTACGGCGATTAGGTGACTTAGTTGCTAATTAATATTGACACTAAATGTGTTATCTGGGAAACAATGAAACAAAATTAATAGGTATGGAAAATAATAATATCACTGGACTTAGTGATTGTACCACAATGAAGATTACAACATAACATAACATGTATAAAAAAACCACACGTACAGTTCAATGAAACTTGCTAATAAATAAAATACGCAATAAAGAATATTATAATTTTAGGTTCATACAACAATATTTACATACAACGTAACATATCATACTTCTTGCAATTGCAATACAATATAAAGTACAGTAGAACCTGTCTAAACCGAACAGCGTCGGGACTATAAAGTTGCTAAAAGCTCTTGGTCAAAAATAAAAGTAACAATTTTAAAGTTTGCATTAACAAAATAGCCTTTGACTATTTACATACAAGCAAGCAACATATGGTCAAGGTACAATGAGTAATACATTTACAATCATTTCAAATATACAGTGCAATAAAGTTCACATTAATTACTTGTCAAACACAGTATACATTTTAACTGTACATGAAACCAAAAGACATACAATGCAATACAAGTACTATTCAAAGAAAATTAGAAGAAATGTTTAGTGTATCATAAAAAAATTTAAGAAGCAGCTAAAACGGAATTTCATATTATTGTAGCTGGCACACTCTTTAATAACGTTCCTAGAGAAATTATGACATTTAACTCGTACTTGTTCACAATTTCAGAGTATTAAAAAATTATGTGACATGAATTAATAGAGTTGTTCCTAAATATTACATTTATTTTTTACATATATGCAATGTGAATTAAATAAATATATTTTGCTTAATACAGAACAAAACAGAATAGTTTATTAATAGTTTATAGCTTATTGATAAGTTATGACTTCCTTTGTTCTGTTAGTCGTGATGCATTCCCTAATCATCTTATCTTATCGCAAATCAGTGACAATCAGCGGGCATTAACGCGAGAGCCACATTGTGACTAGTTAGAATCGATATTCAAACACGACCAACATATTTGCGACATACATAATGGTTTAATACACATATAAATAAAAACAAACCTATTTTGTTTATTTTTTTTCCCATTTTTTACCTTTATTTATCACAAAAAGACTTTGTACAAACCTAACGAACACACACACACACACGCATGCAAATTTTATTTAATTTTAATTTATTAATATTTTTGTTTTCTTTTTTGTTAAATCACATATATGTACAGATTTTTAAAGATATTTCATTGTAATTACACATACACAATTATTTACCATTTCATACAATCACATATTTACAGTATACTTGGCAAAATCTGTTTATTTGACTGCCGATCCTAATGTTGTTTTATTTTCTCGTTTAGTTTGTTAAATTCCCGATTTGTTACCGCGTGATGCATTCATCACCGAACGTGAATATTTCCCGATAGATCAAGCAATGACCAAGAAGTGCTTCAATGCTCAAAGGAACAAAATTAATGACATTTTGATGAAAAATATGCATGTGATAAAGTTAGACAAAAGACAAAATAGACAACGATGGTGACATGGTTCACCTGAACCAACTTGGACACCAAGTTATTTAGACATTTAAGAGGATTTTTTTACAAACATTAAGTAGACTGTTATAATGTTGTTGTTTCTGTATATAATGCAACCAGTATTGTTTGTATATTGTTGTTAATTTATTAAATAAATGTATTGTATCAACGTTGATGGCATCGTCATTTACAGCCTTAGCAAAATCCCGAGAATTTGGAAATATTTACATAATATAGATAACTCCGCTCCGCTAGTAGATAATTATCGAAATCCCTTTTTATTTTCTTAATGCACCTCATCATATCCGTTGTACACATGGAATGTATGCATATATTTGAAATATAACCGAACGCTTTGCAACAATTATTGGTTTGTTATGTTTAAAAATCATTTTATATTAGTTTAAACCAAAATAAGAAGGGGATTTTGGTAACTGGACACTGAAAACAATGGAGAGCAATACATATAACTCCGCTCGTAATTACCGAAATCCCTGTATCTTAACTAATCTGTAAATAAATGTCTTGCCGATATCCAGCTAATACTGAAAGACAAATTTTACAGATAACTTAGTTTCGCTTGTAATTACCAAAATCCCTTTTATTAATTGATGTACCTATCCATTGCCTATATGAAAGCTATGTATCGACAAATGATTTATAATTTAATTTTTTAATGATCTGCATCCAAGATTTTGTAATGCCTTAAAATGCATTGGGTAATAGTCAATAACGTAACAAGAAAGGGATTTTGGAAACTAAACGCGGAAAACAAGGGAGAGCACAAGCATTCAACTACTCTAGTAATTACCGAAATCCTAATAATTAACTACTGTATCGCACAAGTCCCATTGAGTACATGAGTATTATGCATACATATGGATGATAAATTAAAGCTTTGTATCTGGAATAAGTTTTTATTGCATATAAATGCATATAATATTACTGTAAACCACAATAATATGGGATTTCGGTATCGGCAAGCGAGAGCACTCACGCAAATCTTACCGTTATTACCGAAATCCCTTTATATAACTGTAGTAACTGTCGAGTTGAGAGTAGTCTCCCTTGTATGGAGAATACTCTGAGAGTAGCTTCCCCTGTCCGGAACGCTGGTGATGTCACACAAAGCGAGTGCAGAAACTTCACTTTTTTTCTTCCTGACTAGACGTGTTGTTCTATTAGGCTGCAGCCTACCTGAGTAATTCTACTCTTCTCATTTAAAGTGCAAATTTAGGGTTGATCCGGATAAGTACGGACAGTCGGGTAACTTCGGCCAAATGTGTTTGTAGATCGACTTTTTTGCTGTTTTCATGTTACTTGTTGCGATTTTACCTTATTTAAGAAGAGTACTTTTCGGGGAATAGATGTCTAAAAATAGCATATGACGTAATGCATTGGTTATTGTAAATGGTGCATCGTGAGAACAACCTATTGATGCTGTCCAACTTTTCCTGAACTTGGAATCTAAAATAGTCTCCGTAGTTTCCCAATGTAATTTTCAATAGCAAAACCAGTACTGTCCATAGTTTTCCTACTCTGTAGGAACTTGCCCAGTTTTGGGTGGCCTTGTTTCTGACTCATTTGACGTACTTTAGACTACAGATAGATATTTGGAATCTACATTAAAATCCAAGGATGACAGGGATTTCCCGGTTTCGTCATCATAATATGGTGATATCCTACAGAGCTAGGCGCAACATACTGACAAGGGGAGACTTTGTAAAAACTGTCCGTACTTACCCTGATTAACCCTAATGAACGTACATCATCATAAACGTCAAATAAATACAATTTATGCATACATTTTTAATTATGACTGCTATAAAACGCTTTAAATGCCTTCAATATTACTTAATATTAAAATAAGAAGGGATTTCGGTAATTACGGGGATTTTGGTAATTCAACACACCGGACTCTCTAGTCTGTATCGCTAGATAGATGACTATGGTGTACCTAAATAATTAATTTTCACTTAAACACGTGTTACATATGAAATGTCATTTCAACATGAACAAAACTTATTGTGACACTAACCTGTGGTAGACCTTCTGGCTGTTGTTTCATTACTATCTTGCTGTTTTTCACTGTAAACAAGTTTATTTACCATATAGCATGTACAATTGAAAACTATTCCCTACCTAAACGGTTAATTTACACTAGGCTAATAGGATAAATACTACTAATACATTCTGCCCTAACAGATTTCAGATATTGTATTCGTTAATGTTTCTATATAGAAGCGCTTTTCATAAATGATAATGGCATATCGGTAGTGAGAATATTAAATTATTTATACTTGTAATAGGGACTATGTCAACGAAAATTGGCTTCCTTTTGCCCGTATAAATTATATTATTTGATAGAAATGCTCGTTACTAGGACATGAGAATTAAATAAATAAAAATAATGTAATACACAATAAGACATTTGATAAAAACAAATTAGCAGAAAAGCCAGAAAAATTTAAAACCCCAAGCGGGTATCGAACTCAAGACTTAGGAGCCACTTTAAGAAATGGCAGCATACAACTCTTTAACCAACTGCGCTATCATGCTTGGTAAGAAGTCGATTGTAAACTATGGTTACTGTATACAAAAATGCTCACAATTCTGATGTGAAAATGTAAACAGGAAAAGGGCAAAACAAATACAACCCATCTCAGAATACGTACACTCATTTCCCATTATATATACCCTGTTTTAACGTTTATTATATGCCAGTATTAATATCTAAATTTCTGATTTTTTAAAGAAGTCCCTCCTTGAGGCCCTTTTCGATGACATAGTCCCTTAAAACGATTTGTGAGATATATTTAAGCGTAAGATGCCTTTTTTAGCAATCCAAATGCAAAAATAGACATATTTAACGGACACCTGCAATATGCCAAAGTACAATATTGCAGATATAAAAGCACACACAATTTTGTCGATTGTACATGTGTAAGCGATATGTTTATGAAAATCACGGACACGTGTTAATTTTTACTGTAGCGATAAATGCTTTACAATATGCACAAGAATACAGAAAATATAAAATGCTCAAGAGTAATTAGATATATGAAACATACTGCTTAAAGTTGTAAAAATTACTCACAAGAGTATGGGCCTTAGTTTTACAGTGTTCATGTACGTTTGAAGAAATACGGCTGTTGCTCCATTAACCTGTCTCATGTCGTTAATTTGTAGTCTTGTGACAGGACCGGACTTTTTACTTACATTTTTAATTATTGAATGTAACCTTTTTATGTAACATTTTACAGTGAGGTGTCGTTTTAATCGCTTTGTGACTTTCACGCGCGAATCGGTTCGTTCTTGCGCAGACATTTATTAGTAAGGACAATGGCAGCTGGGTACTGCACTGGATTTCAATATTTCTAATCTATTCTAGCTGTATTTCCCAATGTCTTTGAGTTGGGTTGTGCATGTTCTAAAACGTAATCGTTATAATAATATTATTATTGTGATTTTGGCATTTGCTAAGCCTGATGCAAAATGGCAGTTTCTATGTTCAAATATCTTGTACTCTTTTAACGAATTACAGTCAAACCGGCCACAAGTTAAACGGGCCACAAAAACGTCAAACCGGCCACACAGTAATTCGAAAAACAGTCAAACCGGCCTCATTTTTGTGTGTGAATAATATATTATTTGGACTCACTTGGTTTTCTGGTAGCTGGCACGAGTTTTATATACTGTGTCACTGGGTTGACGAAAGATTCCAGTGTATGTAGTTTTGAAGAATAGATACTATCCAATGCAGTAAGCGAGTAATGAACATATTAAGGTTAGTTAAAATTCATAAGTTTAGGCTATATATCGCACCTTTCAAAGTGTGAAGTCGTCTTTAACACATCGGTTTGAAATACAGTCATTTCATTTTAAGCGAAGGTGTTAAAGGGTATTCAATTGTGCTATACTGATTGTAATCCTTTAATATTGGTTTTTAGCAATTGTCCAATTAGTGTAGTGAGAGATGGTCGGCGTGAAAGAATTTGTATGAGTGAACTGTTTTTACATGCATTCCATGCTTTTTATTTTGAACACAAATTGATTGATTGTCCAGTGGCCTGATTCATTGGTTATTTTGTATCAGAACACTCTTGGCTTTTGGAAGGTAAAGTCGTAATATAACTTTATCAGAGTTATATAGGAATATTTGAATATATAGTTTATGCTGTATGCATTATTAAATTAACATCTTTATAGAAGAATATACTGGGTTCCTGGTGAGTCATTTTAATATTATTGTATTGTTGAATTATTATAAATTTGTAATAATTGTGTTATTACAGGTTTTATTTCATACTATTGTAATTTTGTATTGTTCTGAAATATGGTTACATAATAATTGTTCATACATATAATATGATGTATGTACTATTTCAGGCCATCTATAATATATATACAATAAAATTGTAAAGAACCTGACTGGCTCGATTCTTCGGTAACCAGAGCCCGCTACAAATGGCGCCCAACGTGAGAGAGCCTAAGAACGCCCTCACCGCAATCTGAAGGTTCAACAACCCGGTGGCAGACCTGGCAGCTTGGCAAGTTGCTAGCGTTGGAGCGAGTCGCTGTAACCCTTGTCGGCAGCTTGATGCCCGTCTTGTGGTGGCCGTACGGTACCATTCTGGTGGCTGCACCAGACCTACAAGCGCTAACCAGTGCTTGAACCGGTTCAGTAGAAGACATCACACAGGTCGTAGGTTCATGACGAGAACGTCACAGTTAGCGGCTGATGTTGACGATCGTGTGGGCGTGCCGTACATAATGATGTATGAACTACATTGATCAACTTGTTGGTCAATCTTTTCTAAAAGTTGACACTTTTTCAAAGTGCAGTTAACTTTTCAAGGTATTTTCCAAATACCTATTCATTTTAAACATTGTGAACTTTTGACTACGCCAGAACCGCGGATTCCAGAATACGCATACATCTTCCAAAGGAGTGAAGCTGTGAACTCTTAATTGTGCGAACTGGACTAGTAAATGGACGGAATTGTGATGATTTTTATTGTTTTTAAAGTGTTTTATTGGATTTGGAGAAAGGATTTTAGGATAATTATGTAAGTAACTTTTCTATTAATATCTTCCAAGAGATAAATATTATAGTAAATTTTTATCTGTTTTACTCTACATTTTGAATTTCGTTAATATATGGAATTTTTCATAACGTTACCTTTGTTGACCTATGACGTCACTGGTTGTTGAGTAGTTCACGTGGTTGTTAAGAAATATTGTACACAGTGAAATATTTACAAAAAAAAAACAAAAAAAAAAAAAAAAAAAAAAAAAAACCTTTGCACATTATACTGTTTGAATTTATTTGTTTTTGAAGTTAAATAGTATTTCCAAATATATATTCATACTGAACTATGAAGTAATACTAGTTTTTACAAGGTAAATTGATAGCAAAACATTTTTTGTGTGTGAAATATTATAACAGTTTTGATAATCAGAATTTCATTGCTGTTGTAATTACTTTATTAGTATTTCTTTCTAAATTAAGGAATATTGCAAAATTTTAATTGTGAGAGTGATATTCGTGAGAGTGTGATTGTTTTCGAAATTGAACAATTTGATATTTTTATTTAGCAGTTTTTACTGTAAATTAAAATGTCCGATGTTGAAAGTGAATCTGAGGGTGCTAAAGGGGGGAATGTAGTTGCTGTTGAAATGTCTCAACAAGATATGATTCAAAAGTTGATTGCTTCGGGTTATAGGATATTGGAACCTGATTCAAAGCCAGACAGTGTAAAGAGTGCTCCTGTGTCCTCAACTCCTTTTGCCTTTTTACAGGAAAAGCCATCTGCTATTCCTAAAACATTTAAGTTTGAGCAGCCAGTCCCTCTTGGGCAGGTTAATGTTAGTCAACAGAACATGTCTCATGTTGAAGTTCCACCTGTTTATGGTAATGTAACGAAGTTGCCTTTCTTTTCGGGTGAGGAACCCTGTCCTAAAGGTGAAGTTTCTTTTAAGGAATGGTTGTTTGAAGTAACATGTCTTATGACAGATAAAAATTTGTCATCGTCCCATGTCCTACAAGCAGTTAGACGTTCAATCAGAGGGCTGGCCCGCCAAACACTGATCTCAGCAGGTGAGAATACATCATTAGACAATATTTTGTTTAAATTTAACTCCTTCTTTGGTACAATAAATATGAGCACTGACGCCAGAAATGAAATGCTCCGTTGTAAATTCTGGATTTCACTCTACTCTGAGAAACTTAAGTCCCAGACGAGGCATAAGTTTGACACTGTACTGTCTTTTGAGCAGTTGATAAGGGAAATTAGGGCGGTGGAGTATGAAATGTCCCTGATCCCCCATACAAGTACAACCAAGACTGGTTCACATAGTAAAAGAGTACAACAAAATGTTGTTGCTGCAGATTCTTCTGACTTTGAAAGTCGGTTGAAATCTTTAGAGTTAAAAGTGGACAGTCAGTATGCTAGTCTTACTAAAAGGTTGGACCAAGTACTATCTGCGTTGCCAGACAATAGGTCTCAACAGCAGAAACCAAACTACCGGACACCTAACTATCGAGGTAGAGGTCATGGTAGGGGTTATTACAAAAATAACCAGTCCAAACAAACTAACAAAAAGAATGACCCAAAAGTGTGAACGCCTCTGTTGCAGGCCAAACAGAGGCTGGTGAGACAAAAGGCCTTAAACAGACTTTACACTCACGGTTAGTTGGAGGTCCTAACCAGGGTAAAGTGCTGATAAATGAACAGCCCATAAATGCATTAATTGATTCAGGCTCACAAGTAACTACTATATCAGAAACTTGTTTGCTATCCTTGTATGATAAACCTGAACTCTTAAAACTAGATACTCTAGGATTGCAACTTTCAACTGCTGATGGGTCTGCTATGAAATACACTGGCTATATTGAAGGCACAGTGACTGTCCCTTCAATTTCAAACATTACTTTTAATGTGCCCATACTAGTGGTCCAGGACAACTCCTTTAATAGAGATTGCCCTGCCATCATTGGAACAAATGTCATTCGACTAGTTCGAGACACCATTTCCCAGGATGATGGTGCAGTCATACCTGAGGAATGGGAAATAGCCATTGCATCATTGAATGTCTCTTCATTTTCAGCTAAACTTTGCAGAAAGAAACCAGTTACACTAGGACCTTATGAGACTGCAACTGTAAAATGTTTAGCTCGAGGTGTGAACCATGCTATTTCACAGGTAGTAACAGAAAACTTCAATCCATCTGCAAACTATTCTGTTTGTCCAAGAGTTGTGAAATTACAGCAACATGGAAATTGTTGTAAAGTCTCTGTGAAAGTGTGCAATATGATTGGGAAACCCATTGTGTTTAAACCCAAGTCAGAAATCTGTCAGATTTCTGAAGTGAAGTTGTTGATAATCTGTCCTCTTCATTTCAGCACAATCAGGAGCAGAAAAGCCCTCCAGATGATTCTACAAATGATCTGGGTATAAAAATTGATACGGCCAATCTTACCCCTGATCAAATTCTTAGGGTAAAACAAATTTTGGGCAACTGGTCCCATGTCTTTTCTACAGGTCCTACTGACATAGGCTGTACCAATCTTCTAAAACATAAAATTGTTCTAGATGACCCTACACCCTTTAAACAGTCATATAGACGGATACCCCCCGGTATGTATGAAGAGGTCAGACAGCACATCAGAGAGATGTTAGCTGCTGATGTCATAAGAGAGTCTGAGTCTCCTTTTAGCTCAAATGTTGTTTTAGTTCGAAAGCGTGATGGTTCCCTTCGTTTCTGCATAGATTGGAGACAGCTGAATGCCAGAACACGTAAGGATGCATATAACCTCCCCAGGTTTGATAATATAGTGGACAGTCTCTCTGGAGCCACTTACTTTTCTAAACTTGACCTTCGGTCAGGTTACTGGAATGTCCAGATTGAGGAAGAAGACAAACCTAAAACTGCTTTTTCTGTTGGCAATTTAGGTTTTTATGAGTGGAATCGGATGGGGTTTGGTTTATGCAATGCACCTTCTACTTTTCAGCGCCTTATGGAACGATGCATGGGCGATTTACATCTCGAGGAATGCCTCATATTCCTTGACGATATTCTTGTTTTCTCAAAAAAACTTTTGATGAGCACATCGATCGACTCCAGTCTGTATTTTCACGTCTAGCAGAAAATGGCCTTAAACTCAAACCATCCAAATGTGAACTTTTCATGCCCTCTGTAGTGTACTTGGGTCATGTGATCAGTAAAGATGGCATCTCAACTGACCCCGAAAAGACCAGTGCAGTCACCAATTGCCCTTCACCTACAAACATCAAGGAGCTTAGGCAATTCCTTGGTTTTGCAGGCTTCTATAGGAGATATGTTGAGCACTATGCTCAGGTAGTAGAACCACTAAATGAGCTGCTTAAAGGCCACACCACCACTGGCAAAATGAAAAAAAAAAGGGCAAGAATAAGAAGTCCAAACCCAAACCAGTTCCTTGGTCTTTGGGTGAACCCCAAGAACAAGCGTTCCAAACCATTAAACAGAAACTCACGTCCTCCCCAGTGCTGGCATATGCCGAGTATGACCAACCCTTTGTCTTGCACACTGATGCATCAGGCTTAGGCCTAGGTGCAGTATTGAACCAGGTGCAAGATGGGGTGAGCAAGGTCATTGCCTATGCCAGCCGTGGGTTGAGGCCATCCGAAAGGAAGTACCCAGCACATAAGCTGGAGTTTCTGGCACTCAAATGGGCGGTTACCGAAAAGTTCCATGATTACCTTTTCGGTAACAAGTTTATTGTCCGCACAGACAATAACCCATTGACCTATGTCACAAGTACAGCCAAACTCGATGCTACAGGTCACCGGTGGCTTGCAGCATTGAGCACATATGAATTCGAAATAAAATACAAGCCAGGAAAGCTCAACATTGATGCTGATGCCTTGAGCAGACGGCCTCAGAAACAGGTAAGTACAGATATGGTCCAAGCCATCTGCATGGCATCCCAAGTGAGGGTACCACTTGCAGACTGTGTGGCCATTGATACCTGTCCTCTTTCTGCAGAAGAGACCAGGTCTCAATTGCCCACTGACCAAAGGACCAACTGGAGGCAGGCCCAAGCTCAAGACAAAACCTTGGTTCGAATTATTGACCTACTAAAGAGTGGTTCCCGACCCAGGGAGGAGGCACTCCGTAAGGAACCGCTTGAGGTACAGCAATTCTTGAGAGAATGGAAACACCTCGCAATAGAGGATAATGTGCTGTACCGAACCACTACTTTGGATGGTCAATCAGTCAAACAACTGGTTCTACCAAGCAGCTATAAACAACAAGCGCTCAAAGGCGTCCACGATGATGTCGGACACCCAGGTAAAGAGAAATCTTTATGGTTAGCCAGACAAAGGTTTTACTGGCCTGGTCTTGAAAAAGACATAGAATCCAAAATACAGAACTGTGATAGGTGTATCCTAAGGAAACACCCATCACAGTCAGCTGGTCTGGTTTTTATAACCACCACAAAACCCATGGAACTTGTGTGCATGGACTTCCTTTCACTGGAACAGTCAAAGGGAGGCTATGAACACGTCCTAGTGATCACAGATCATTTTACTAGGTATGCGCAAGCTGTCCCATGCAAGAACCAGACAGCTCAAACAACAGCAAAAGCTCTGTATGACCATTTTATTAGGTATTACTCTTTTCCTGAACGCCTTCACAGCGATCAGGGAAGAAATTTCGAGAGTAAGGTCATACAAGAGCTCTGTAAAATTGCAGGAGTTGAAAAATCCCGCACAACTCCATATCACCCTATGGGTAATCCTGCTGAAAGGTTTAACCAAACCCTATTGAAAATGCTAGGGACTCTAAATCCCGAACAAAAACATGATTGGAAGTCCTTTGTCGGTCCCTTAGTCCAAGCATACAATGCTACAAAAAGTGAGGCTACAGGATATTCCCCACATTACTTAATGTTTGGGTGGAATCCTAGGCTAGCCATTGACACATTTTTGGGTACCGACCCCGGGAACGAAGGACACCCAGATCCTGCTGGTTATGTGCAGAAACTGCAATCTCGCTTGCAACAAGCCCACAAGCTAGCTGCTGAGGCCTCAGCGAAGCAGGGTGCACGCAATAAAGCACTATATGACCGCAAGGCCAGTGCTTCCAGTTTGGAGGTTAACGACAGGGTTTTGGTCCGTCAGACTCATTTTGATGGCAAACATAAACTTGCAGACCGCTGGGAACAACACCCGTATACAATTTTGGATATCCCAAATCCAGAAATTCCTGTATACAGAGTACAGCGTGAAGATGGAATTGGACCAGTAAAAACCTTGCACAGGAATTTATTGTTGCCAATATCCTCACTGCCTAGTGTTAATCCCTTATCACAACCCAAACAAAAAGCACAAAGCCCTAAAAGGATAACCAGATCCAAGTCTAAATCCAAACATGTGGATACATCTGACAGTGATGATTCTACTGAGTCGGAACCCTATGTAATTCCACAGCGTAGAGTTGGATATGTACCCGGTTATCCAGTAACAAGTCAAAGGTCCAACAGTCTGGTTGTAAATACAAATTCTGGCTTGGCTGATACTGAGTCCCAAACTACAATAACTCAGTCACCATCAGTTGATATTGCTGAAAGTTCTCTGACTGAGCAATCAAACAATTCCTCTATTCCTATTTTGGATCAGAGTTCCACTATCTCAAGTGCTAACTCACATGTTCAGTCATTTGTTGATGAACAGTATAGTTCTCAGTTTGATTCTCAGGCTACACCACAGCCTACATCTCAGGCTACACCACAGCCTACATCTCAGGCTACATCACAGCCTACATCTCAGGCTACATCACAGCCAACATTACAATCAGAACTTGTTGGCCGGCCCCAAAGAGACAGAAAACCTCCAGATAGATATGGACAGTGGGTTATGCCCATTTATGCTAGTGACTTTAATAATGAATTTAAAAAGGAAGTTCACATTTATTATGTGTAAATTCATTATTATACATTTTTGTACAGATGAAGATAAAATTATAACAAAAGTCCATATCTAGTGAATATATTACAGATATTTTATATTATATTAGTGTGTTTTTAACTTAATATTGCATTTCCAGGTTAATAATAAACATATCTAAATTGTTTAATTAAATGCAAGCCAGAGCAATGTCAATTGTTATTTTCATTACACGTATGTTTACATTTTCCAGCCAATGTGTTTTTAGTCTACTATTGTTTACTACAGCTGGTAAGTATCTAGGTCAGTAGATCAGCTGATTCATTCCTAGTAAGGTCACAGCTGAGTAACTTTACACTACTCCAGTGGAAAGTGTACTGCGGGAATTAACTTGTTGCAGTAAATTACGTGCATGGCCTTTTTCAGTAATATTGAGTATTATTGTTTTATGTTTGGCATTTATAAAATGGCAGGAGCCAATTTTTCCTACAGAGGGAGTATGTAGCAGGGTATTCAATTGTGCTATACTGATTGTAATCCTTTAATATTGGTTTTTAGCAATTGTCCAATTAGTGTAGTGAGAGATGGTCAGCGTGAAAGAATTTGTATGAGTGAACTGTTTTTACATGCATTCCATGCTTTTTATTTTGAACACAAATTGATTGATTGTCCAGTGGCCTGATTCATTGGTTATTTTGTATCAGAACACTCTTGGCTTTTGGAAGGTAAAGTCGTAATATAACTTTATCAGAGTTATATAGGAATATTTGAATATATAGTTTATGCTGTATGCATTATTAAATTAACATCTTTATAGAAGAATATACTGGGTTCCTGGTGAGTCATTTTAATATTATTGTATTGTTGAATTATTATAAATTTGTAATAATTGTGTTATTACAGGTTTTATTTCATACTATTGTAATTTTGTATTGTTCTGAAATATGGTTACATAATAATTGTTCATACATATAATATGATGTATGTACTATTTCAGGCCATCTATAATATATATACAATAAAATTGTAAAGAACCTGACTGGCTCGATTCTTCGGTAACCAGACCCCGCTACATATCAACACATCTCTCTGCATTAGTCATTGAAATAAGAAATGTATTATCTTTAAAAAAACAACAAAAAAACTCATGTTTAGATATAATCCTACGTACAGAGATAGTAGAAAAACATATTTTAATCATTTTTAATAAGACAACACATGTTTGTATATTAAATTTTAAATGTTGTAGTATATGTTGTTGTTGTGTAAATAAATTATTCAATAACTGAAAGGATCAGTATCAATACAGTATTGTATTAGTATGTGTGGCTCCACATCTACTGCTTTGGGACCGTGAAAACACCGAAAGATAACGATAGGCGTATATCAGCACACCAGACATCAAGGTGTTAAGGTGTCATAACTTCGCGAGTTTTCTGATAATGGCAATCTTGTGTGTAATTGGAATCTTATGTTTTATTATTATGCCAGTAAAATATATGTTTGCTTTATTAATCTATTTGAATAACTCATATTGTTTTTTTGTTTTAAACACCAAGTACTCAAAATTTCAAATGCACAAAAGCAAATATTAAAAGTAGTAATTTCAATTAAATTTATTATTTTATTTTTTTAATACTTACACCAAATTCCTATCAGGATAATAATTATTAATTAACTGTAATGCTGTTATTACATATACATTCCATACAATTAAACTATGTATTGTTGTGTATTGTATATTGTAATCGATAGCCTCGTAAATGTTCACAATATGCAGGCCATTCCCCAGGCGCTTTAAGCGCAGCGGTGCCGCTGTGCCTTAATTTCCAAATCCTTGTCGCCGCGGCGCTTGATTTTTCGATCTTGGTTAATCCGCGCTTGAAAATTTTACAAGTGCTTGCAAAATCTGACCGACTGTCGTCTGCTTTCTAACTAACGACCAATCACATTACGCCTTCAGCTGTTTGTGTATCGGTGTCTACACAAGACACGTGTGAGATTATCAGGTTGTGTATAGGGTACAATTATGGCTTTTACCGGCTAATTATGGATGATTATGATCGGTACGTGTGATGTAAGTACAATTAAGGGTAGGTACTGTCTGTTTTCGATTTTAATTTATTGATGACTTTTATAAAGCGGTGTTTAAAAGTACAGGCGAAGAACAGTAATATTGACGGTTTGTTTTGACGGTTTGTTTTAACTTATGGATATTGCTAGTTGGCAGTTATAGTTTATATTAATTGCAATTATAGCTGAAATTTAATTGACACCCCAAAACCTCAATGTTTTCACACCCATTTTCACAACTAATACCTATTTAAGCACACATAATTTTCGTCCTCATAACCAAACTTGCATTTTTAAAATACGGACGTAAATTATTTGAATTAAATTCTGCTTTAGTTAATTTTGTGCGTGAACATTTTCTTAGGCAAGTTAGAATGATTAGGTCCAGGAAACGACCAGTGCCTGTGTCTGGGAAATCCTCCATAGCTAAACTATTTAGTTAGGACTGTTAGTGAAAGTGTTACTGTTAGTGACAATGTAACATGACAGGCCCACCTCTAGACGAAGTGAACTTCAGTCAGATGGTGGAAACTTGGCATCAACAGAAACTCAGAAAAACGGGAATTTAGAATGTTTTGTTGGACATTGATATTTTTGTAATAACATGTACTTTTTTTCAGGATACATTTCTCTTACCACTGGAGCTGTTGTTTCGTTGAATAATTTTATAATATGTTTATTTATTATTGCTGAGATTATTGTGATAACAGGCTTCTTTTTAACAGAATACATTTCTCTTGCCACTGGTGTTGTTGTGTCATTGTATAATTTTATATGTTTATTTATGATTGCTGATATTTTTGTGATAAAATGCTACTTTTTATCAGGATACATTTCTCTTGCCGCGGGTGTTGTTGTGTGTCTAATACATTTTATAAAATGTGTAGTTAAGTTTATGATTATGTTATATTATTAAGTAATAAAAGATAAAAAAAGCTATTCTAGACTGTTTCTTTTTTGCTTTTGTTAGCTCTTAAGTACTGTAGATTTTGATTTCGTACACTTAAAAAGTAAAAATAAATCGAACGTGGAAGGGGGTCACCCCCCTCCCACACCCGTCCCTCTTTGCCCCTGTGCCTTAGCAAAATCCTGGGGAAAGGCCTGATATGTAGTTTGTCCATGCACTCATGTTGTCATGTTTTTATGAACTGAGTTATTTTCATTTCTGCAAACGAAGGACAAACGATTGTAACAAAGATCCTGATTTAATTTGTTTATAGAAATCAATTACCTGTAAATATTTTCTTATCACCCCTTACTATGTACAAACCTTAATTTGCATTGTTGTTGAATTTTGTGGCCAGTTTAACTTGTTTGTGGCTGGTTTTGACTTTTTGTGGCCGGTTTAACTGTCTTTCTCGCAGAGTGAGGCCGGTTTGACTGTTTTTGTTGCCGGTTTGACTTTTTGAGGCCAGTTTAACTTGCTTCCCTTTTAACAGTCACTTACAATTGCATTTATACGTATTCTTAACTTGCAGTATAACATCACACAGAGAGAGAGTGAGACGATTCGATAGCAGTTCAAATCCACAATTTTCTGAATGTCGATGTGATTCTGTTTATTTGTTGTTTGTACCATGTACAGTCAGGGTACCATTAGCGGATCATAACCAACAGCGGATCAGATTAATTATCTAGAAACCATATCTCATTTAATTGTAAACATTTTAAGGAGAAAATTGGCACTTATAATATTCACTGTAAGTACTCTAAAACACAATTACCGTGTCAGGGGTTTGGATCTCTGTATACCCGCATTTCTTGAGTGTTGTACACCGCATGTATACAACTTTGTTTACTTTCGCCTCGAATTCGAAACGAGGTTGTGTATCTCGCACGAATACACGTCAAGTTTTGTTGGTAAGTAAGAAGTTTTAGCATATATTTAAAGGTCATTTACTAATCTTGTTAACTGCAGAAGATCATTTTAGTTTGAAATGCTTTTACAACGCTGTATAGGAAATGAGCGATTAATACAATAGCGGATCGGTCATGCATGGCCACCATGCTATTTACCTGAGAAAAAGGGGTGGTCTCAAACATTTCAAAACCCATCAAATCGTGTTACTAATGATTCCGCTGGGGAGTAGGATAGCCTTTCAAAAAGCGGGTTAAATTTTTTTTTTTAAATAATAACATAGCCTAAAATTATAGATAGGTTGAATGTGAAATTATATGGTGGGACAAGCCTCCAACGAACTGCTCAGGGATCTTAGTGAAAGGAGCCGTTCTACGTGGTCCTTCCAGTCTTCCCCCATGAGTTACTGTGAAGAACCTAATATTCACTAGGGGTGCAGAAAATTGTATTTAGTGTTTTACATATATTATACTGATAATACAATGTGCAATGGTTCTATTACACGCAATAATAATATTAGCGCATCCATATACATGATGAAAGCAATGAAAGTAAATATGATATGTATCTTATACCTTATTATTAAAAGTTATGATGTGAAGTATTTTATAGGTCTGCCATGCCCACACTGTGAATACTAACAATGTTTTAATATTTACACCACAGCATGCTCGCACAATGGTTTTAAACCGAAGCCCCGAAGATAAACAAGCAATTCATCATCATACTCATGTTATTATTACGTACACCAGGGATTTCGCTGTCGATCGCCACTGTCGCTGAATCATTCATCAATCAATATGTATGTAAGCTGTCGACCAAACTGTTACAATTAGCTCATTCCTTAACAAGCATGTAAAAAACAATACACTTACCATGATGCCGATTAAATAAATGTCGGTACTAATTATTCGTCTTTGTCTTATAATCTCACAAATTGATTGTTCAAGATCATATGTCGGCGTAATCACCATCCATTAATCCGCTAATTACCCCCCCACCCCCCAATAATGTTTTCAATTGCTTTACAAACATCATGCAACAATAACACGGTTCAGTGACTCCATTTATGCACTCTGACCTGTGGGTCGCTTATGTTATCAAAAATCAATACTGTAAATAGACAGAATCTGGCCGTTTACGCCTGGCTCGCAGTACATTCTCGTATTGGATGTAAATTGACAAAATTTTGTTGTCGCCAGGTAAAATCGCCACTTATGAAATTTTGTCGCCACTTTCGCAAATTTGTCTCATTTGGCGACAGTGGCGATCAACAGGGAAACCCCTGGAATGCGACAAAATTGCGAAAGTGGCGACAGTTTTTTCAAAGTGGCGATTTTCATTAGTGACAACATAATTTTAGACTTGGCACTATTGATTTTTAATCTGACTAGTTATTATTGTGTAATGATTTTATTTTCAATTAGGGGAAATTTCAGTTTAAAAAAACAACACAGGTAGGAAAAAAAGCTAGTTAGGAGGTGTTGTAAACATTCATTCCAAAACGAGGCTGACCTAAATACTCAGTATAGCCTAAAACAAAGGAAAACAGCCCTGTGTCTGGATTTATTTCTGAACATTAACAAACTGTCTGTCCACAATCATGATGAATTTTAACATGAATTATGGACAGACAGTTGTTATATAAACAAATGAAGATGTGAATTAGAAGGAGGATTTACCAATCTGCAAGTAAAGTGTTATTTTGATATATATATTTTCGCGACCCTACAAAACGATCAACCTTACTAAATCTGTTAACATCAAGTGTTGTAAAATCTTAATTTCCTACAAGTAACTATTATGCTGCTAAGTTTTAATTATAATAATGTAGTTATTAATGCTATTTTATAGTGACAGTTACTGGTAATTAGATTCTGAAGCATGTCAATATACAACTGACAAATAAAAGCGGAACCCATGCTTACACTGACCGTGGGGGTTTTATGCTACCATGAAAAACAAATTACTCCAGAGGAAGCAGCCAAAGGATGTTTGGCATTGAACAGTGTAATACAATGTATGCAACAGTAAATGTCTCTCAGAAAATCTGCTACAGAATATTGTTTGTCATATTGAATTCTTTACAGACCACATTCTGGTGAAATAGAAATTAAAAACTTAATGCTCCATTAAATAATATATGTTAGTAGCATGGATGCATGGTTTTGAGATTTATTTTAAACAATGTAACTAATTAGACTTAAACATACAGTCTATATCATGGCATTCAACTTGAACAGAAATATCATTTTTCTTCTTCGTGAATACTCTGTGAATAGTTATCTGTTATTAGGTACCTACTATGGAGGCCAGTGGTGCAGTGTGTGGAACCAGTCGTCCAACAGCAGATGTACCATCAACCTCAAGGGGTCCTAGAACCATCATAAAAAAAACTGTTATAAAGAGATACCATGATTATAAACTAAACAACCTATTACAGACACGCATTTCATTATGGATATGAATATACAAACCTGAAAGATCAGAATACATGCTTCATTGAAAAAAAAAATGAAATTGCTCGTGTGCCATGCATACTTTTCAGTTGTTAAAAAAATGGACTCTGGTGACCATATGGTTGAGGGAAGTGCTATGCAAATACTATTCTTTTTTATGTTTGTATTGTATCATTTGAAGAGTCAGTGCAATATAAAAAATATTTATCAAAAATGTTATGTTCCTAACTGAATTTTAAAAATCTACAAATTCAAGATCTGATTTGTCATATATTGTATTATAGCACTAAACAGTTTTAAGATTGTTCTACCCGGTGAAAATGCATCTTTAAAAGATCCTAGTCAGTTGTAAATAACGTTTTAGTTGTTAAGTCATTTACCAATATACCATGTGATTTCCTTTAATACTTTTCTGTTTCCAGGTGTGCTTTGGGTATTGATTTTGAGTTTTCTGATTTTTTACTGTTTTACATGATGATTTACATGTATGTTTAATGATCTATGGTTCTGTTATTTAAAGCTATACTGTCAATCTAGTGGATTCTATCAATAAATGATCTCTATCAGTAGTTGCTTGTTTGTTTTATTTGTACAATATTCATTATTTGAACAGCAGTAACAATCTGGTAGAAGCAAGAGGTTTCATAAAATAACTAAACATAACTAGATCTATCAGAATTGATTTTACAAAAGTTTCTGCCATCATACATTTTCCACACCTGGCCATTTTTAAAATACTAATAAAACATGATAAAATACACATTAACAGCGTTATTAGTTGATAGCAAACAATAATGTGCAAGAGTTGACAGATAAATATGCTTTTGAGATGCCCCCTGACATTGCATGGTAACGTGATCCGTTATGGCTGCAACTGATTCGGTAATGCATCAATTACTGTGCTGGGAGAACAGGCAATAAAGTAGTAAAATCTGCACTTAAACACACAATGTTTGTTTTGTTAGTGAGAAAAGGGATTATTTT
Organism: Congeria kusceri; assembly: GCA_027627225.1. NCBI lineage: Eukaryota > Metazoa > Mollusca > Bivalvia > Myida > Dreissenidae > Congeria > Congeria kusceri. The sequence goes on from CM051030.1 coordinate 75,195,357, forward strand.
AATTAACTATTGGCATATTAGCTACAAAACATTTATTAGGTTATAACGACGCAACTTTATAACGTTACTGATCTGCTAATGGTAACTTGACTGTATCATTGTCTTCGTATGTTTTCGATGTTATTCATAATATGCGTTGTATTTAATAGTTATTTCCTAGGAAATCTTTATCGTTGATTGTTAATATACATTGCCAATGTCATTGGCCACTAGTATACCGCCTTTTATGACAATTACGACATGTTTAATATATTTTCTAGAACGAGTAATTTTATATAAGCCTATGTAAATCATTCAGTACCATTGTTACAGTTAATCTTTATTTCATTTTCAGGCCGCGTTTTGGAATTTAGAAATTGTGAAATACAGTATCCAGACATCATATATACTGTTCGTGTAACATTATTAAAAGGCCTACCAACTAGATTTGTCCATTTCAACTGTCCTGTCAATCCACAAACCCAAGAAGCCACAGAAAGTTATAGTTTTATCAACTATTCATTTGAATCAGTGTGCTGAGATAGAAGATATTTAGAACTCAGATCGCAAAGAGTTGAATCTCATTCACCTAGGGCTTATTTATATTAACCTACTTTTGAACAAAACTTTTAAATACATGATGCATTGTCATTGTTCATTGGAAAACCAATAGCGGACAACATATTCATTGCTTAGTACTAGTGTTTGGTGCCCAAGGATGAATCTGGAACTTTTGTTTCAAATGGGAGTTTTAGTCGCATTATTACGAGTAAATGCATGTAATGGAAGTAAATTGCTATTTCTGCTGGTGGACGGATTTCGTTGGGACTACTTCGACCTACCGGGCACAACGTGGCGCGGGTTTGACCGCCTGTTCCGGTCAGGGGTGCGAGCCAAATGGATGGTGCCGGACTTTCCCACCAACTCATTCCCAAACTATAAATCTATGGAAACTGGTAATATACATATTTATACTTTATTTCAATTTTTAAACGTTCAGACACTAATCATATATATGTACAATAAATGATTATGTACCATAATGACAAGTTAATAATAATTGTTGCTATTATTAATATTATTATTGTTATCATTATTATTATTATTGTAATTAGTATTATTAGATCCAGGGCTTTCCTTTGACCCGAGCTCCCGGGTTTTGACGCGTGGGAATTTAAAAATACGCTTGTTTGACTCGCGAGGTAATTACTTCATGCATCACCTTTGACCCGGGGCAATTTCCTGACTTGCGTCATACAGTGTAACTCTGGCTGAATATCCCAATCAGTCGAAAAGCAATGTCAAAGTTGATAAAACACTGCGATTATTGGTTGGAGGCGCAGTCAATCTTTAAATTGGTGCTGCCCATCAGCGGTCAAGTTACCGTGTAGCTCTGCCCATTAGGCGGAGTTTTGTCGCTCAGAAAAATCTATATTGACCAATTAAAACGCATAGTTGTGCACACTTCCAATGACGTGAACAATCGACCAATTGGCGTAATATACACGTGTCCACACTTTGATGTACATACGCTCGCAAGAGCATGTTTATTCCCGATTATTAAACGTTTAAAAAACAATTTATTTACCGCTTCCGTTGATGATAATATCCACATTTAGTTTAGTTCCTAAATTTAAAGGCATAGTTTAAAATTACTTTCCTTTATATTTTGGGTAAAATATATTTCCAAAATTTGAAAATTCTGACTTTTACGTAACATTCCTTATATCTGAAATATACAACATTCATTTTTAAGTGTTCGAGTGTCATAAACACATTTTTAGCTCGACTATTCGAAGAATGTATTAGCTTTCTTACTACCGTCGGCGTCAGCGTACGCGTCCACGTCTGAATTTGGTTAAAGTTTTTATTCATAAGCCTTGTAACATCAAATTACATAAGTTATTCACTTTAAACTTGGAATATACCTTTGTCATCAACTCCAGTGTCAGGGGCAACATTCCCCATAACTCTGTTTTGTATTTTGACAAAGTTATGCCCCTTTTTCACTTATATTTTCTGGTTAAAGTTTATAATCCAAAGTTTTGTAACTTCAAAACTACATAAGTTATTCATTTGAAACTTGGAACTAACCTTTGTCATCAACTCCAGTGTCAGGGGCAACATTCCCCATAACTCTGTTTTGTATTTTGACAGATTTATGCCCCTTTTTCACTTAGATTTTCTGGTTAAAGTTTATATTCAAAAGTTTTGTAACTTCATAACTACATTAGTTATTCACTTGAAACTTGGAAGTTACCATTGTCATCAACTCCAGTATCAAGGGCAACATTTCCGATAACTCTGTTTTGTATTTGACAGAGTTATGCCCTTTTTCACATAGATTTTCTGGTTAAAGTTAATATTCAAAAGTTTTGTAACTTCAATACTACAAAAGCTATTCACTTAAAACTTGGAATATACCTTTGTCATCAACTCCAGTATCAGGGTGAACATTCCCCATAACTCTATTTTGTATTTTGATAGAGTTATGTCCCTTTTTCACAAAGATTTTCTGTTTTATATTCAAAAGTTTGGTAACTTCAAAACTACATAAGTTATTCACTTGAAACTTGGAACTTACCTTTGTCATCAACTCTAGTATCAGGGGCAACATTACCCATAACTATGTTTTGTATTTTGACAGAGTAATGCCCCTTTTTCACTTAGATTTTCTGGTTAAAGTTTATATTCAAAAGGTTTGTTACTTCAAAACTACATAAGTTATTCACTTGAAACTTGGAACTAACCTTTGTCATCAACTCTAGTATCAGGGGCAACATTACCCATAACTCGATTTTGTATTTTGACAGAGTTAGCCCAGTTTTTACACAGACTTTGTGGTTAAAGTTTATGTTCCAAACATTTATAAACTGTACAAGGCTTCACTTAAAAATATTGTGTTTTAGCAAATTTATGCCCCTTTCACTATCCAAAATATGTACCAACTGAAATAC